>CM052077.1:14673992-15001492 GCA_020010945.3 Muscidifurax raptorellus
TACAGCGAGCTTTTGTGTCCGAATGCGACAATGCAGTGGCCGGAAGCCGAGCAGTAGTAGCTTTGATCCACCCAACGCCTACGCCAAAGTCGCTCGTGTCCCCGCCGTCTTCGTCGATCATTGTCAGAGCGCGTTTCTCGGTCTCGCGGCCGCATTGTCGGCTACAGTCTCCGATGCCATTGTCGGCGAAAGGCGGGAGCGTACATATAAGTCTAGTAGGCGCTAAATATTTTACGTCCTAATTTTACGCCGGAATTGTAGCGATGCCGAAAGCCCTGTATGATCCTTTGTAGCTGTAACAGGGTGTGGATTGCGAAATACTGCGTAACGCTTGTTTGGCACAGCGAATTCGACACGGTGCTGCTATGGAAGTTGGAATTTAATTGCATTCGGATACATGCTTTTGAGGAGGATTTAGAGAAAGTTTACGGTTACCGGTATAATTGAAGATAAATGGTACACGCGCGCGCGTGAATCGGGAAAACGTTCGGGTGTTATAGACAGGTAAACAATTTTTTTGATTGTCAAAGTAGAATAGAGAAACTTATGGTCGAATTGCGATCTTTTTCTAAGACCGACGATTAACGATAACAAAATTTATAGCGTGTAAGTTTTAATCGGACAAGACCTGCTTATACAGTGGATAGTAGAAGTGTGTATTATACAATTTATGCTAATCTTTGAGCAATGAAAATGTAAACTACTCCGATAAAGAATCTTTGCTACTGTACCTTCAGAAACGACAGATATGGACGTGATATCTGATTGCCCGCATATTGACCTGAGCACGAGCTATATATTGCAATGAAAATAACGGCCTGCCTTTGTTTGCAGTGCGTGAGTTGCTACCTTAATCGCGGATCATTTTTTGCCTGCTCTTAAATAAAATAAATCTTGATTAGCCCGTCACAACTACTCGTGCTAATCAAAATTTTCGTCTTTCAAAACGTTCGACTAAACTTGTAATTAATAACGACTAACAATGGTCTAAGATTTCTCATTCGTATAACAAGCTGTATCTTTGCATCGATCCTTTCTTCAAATATCTTGCAATCTTAGCGCATATCTCCCGTCTTTTTCTCCTTTTTTCTCATTGGGTTCCTTACACCCTCTCGTTTGCATTCTCTCCCTCGTTCTCGTTTTCAAATATCGTCTGGACGGTTTCCGCCTCGCGACAAAAGTGAAATACGGGGCGGTATCTCGAGCCGTTCGTTTCTCTCCTTCTTACGCATTCCTTTGGTTTGTCTACTCTCGTTTGCTTCTTCACTCGCTCAGTTATTTTTTTTCCTTCGTTCCTCGCCTCTCACTTTGATGTCTCTTATTTCGCAACTTTTGCTACACAAAATCCTTTATGATTTTTGTCGCTACGCGTTACGTTTGCTACCTTTGATCATTTTTAAACAAAATTTTAAAAATCTCGAGAATTCGCTTTTCGTGAAAGTAGAGCAACTTTATAACACACTTCTTTTAATCAGCGCTTATATTTGAACTTTTTCCTTCTACACGTTTTGATACATAGCAACAGAGTTATACACTATAATTGTATATTTATAGGCGTATATATAATAACGCTCTCACGGAGTGTTTATATTACACAACGATCGCCGTAGCGCAAAAACCGGAATTTTCACAAACGATTAAGCACAGCCATTTCCGATTTTCAGCGAGCACATTCAGACATGAGGCGCGTGCAGGAGGTAACAAAATATCCATACGCCTCGTCCGCGCACAGCCCCGGCATTGTTTTGCCTTCCTCTCCAATGAGTCTCTCAACGTCCACCCCAACGAGAGCAGAGGCCTCTCTCTCTCTCACTGCAACAACTCCTTATTCCTTCCATTCTCCTCCCTCATTTTTAATCCTATAATTTTAATTTCATCTTTCTCCCCACGTGCCAATCTTAATTCACTTTACAGCTGAATAGGCTCATTCAGCGCGCTAGTGCCCTTTTTTCCTCTTGCTCGCTCGTGCCTGCTTCTCTCGCTCACATTGTGCCTCTCATTCTTCCTTCGCTTTTTTCATCCTAAAGAGCTGCGTGTACGCGCTTAATGACGCTATATCCTTCGGCCGCTCACGTATGCACGAACTTCTCCGAGCCGAAGAAAGAAATAGCCGAAGACGAAGAGGACTTCTTCTTTCTTGAAGCGCTGAGGTGAGCTCGGGTGCTGGCAGTTTTTTTTTCGGCACTTATTGTTGGGGTGTACGATGACGAAACGCGATATCTGGTGACTTTAAAGGGGTGTATGCGCGCGCGAGCGCTTTTAAAAAGAAAATATCGAATGAATAGTCGGGATGCTTGATTCGTCTAGACGGAGAATGATATTTTTTTTCTCCCGCGCGTCAGTCAGAGAGTATATGATTTTTTAACGATTGTGTATATTTAAGACGGAACAGTGTTATGTTAATGGAAGTTTGTGAATAACGATGGAATAATAAACTCGAGGTCAGCCCTTTACTTCGAGCTTTAAAGAAGGTATTATATATTATATGTAGAAGTCAAGAAATGCGCGGAACAATGACTGATTGTCTTGGTCTTTCTGCGGAATGATTGAAACATGTAGAGCAATTTTTCACGGCAAATCCATTGGAAATAATTCTCTCAGTAGTATGGCGACGCGTTATTGCGAAAGCCATTCTGATAAATTCAGTACACACTGAGAGCCGCGCGTACAAGTGGCGCAACCGCGACCTATTTCAAAACTATAATGCCCTTTTTCATTTTGTTTATGTGGAACGCACAGCGCGCGCGTGACTATAATGGTCCGCACAAGCCACCCACGACACAAAAATAACAAACCCAAGTGAAATATAATCGACTGGTAATTTGCAAATTCACACGCTATGCACATATGTGTAGAAAGTGAATCGGCAAGGAATGTTGGAATTGCGAACAAATTTCTTTGGTTTTTATTGCAGGAATACCCGCTACCTTGAACTACATCCCACTCAATTCAGTTCGTGGAGGAGCTCCTAAACTCAATCCTTATCCTAGTTGGGCTCAAAATGTTGCTGGAGCATGTGGAAGCGGACTCACTACTGTCTACAGGTACTTATTCTATTTTTATTGATTTTCTCAAAAAATTAAAGAACGATGCGCGAGAATATATAGAATTTCTCTTAAAAAGTACAACAGCAATAGAGAAAAAAAGACTGCGTGTGCGACCTACATTCCGAAAAATTTTCACACACATAATACTCCTCCTCCAACGCACAATGCCACATTCGATGCGCTCGCTTTCAAAAAAAGATGAAGAAGCGAGAGAGAACCATTCGACTTCATAAGCGGATTTCCGCGTCAACAATGAAAATTCCGAGTAGGGTCGCGTATTAGATGACGACTTCGACTCCGTCATTTTCGAGCGATTGACGCGTGACGTTCTTTCTGTCTCCCTTAATACAGGATTCACGCGGACGTGTGCGACAGACTGTGGGTACTCGACGTCGGCACTATCGGCATCGGTAACACCACCGTCCAGGCCTGTCCCTACACCCTCAACGTATTCGACCTGACCACCGATAAGCTTCTCAGACAGTACAGGCTCAGGCCCGAGGATGTCAACCAGGTAAGAGATAAAAGAACTTTCCCCAATAACCTGTTACGATCTAAATCTTATGCGCGTATGAATAACTGGATGGCGACCTCGAACATTTCGGAATTTTTACTCCTGCACGGCCCCTTTGAAATTATGCTTTCTCTCGTAGAATACCTTCATCGCGAATATCGCGATTGATCTGGGCAAAGGGGGCTGCGACGACGCCTTCGCCTACATGTCCGACGAGCTCGGCTACGGCCTCATCGTCTACTCCTGGCAGCTGAACAAGTCTTGGCGGCTCTACCACAGCTACTTCATGCCGGACCCTCTCGCCGGGGACTACAACATCGGTGGCTTGAACTTCCAGTGGGGCGAGGAGGGAATATTCGGCATGAGCCTGTCGCCGATAGCTCTGGACGGATTCAGAACTCTGTTCTTCCACCCTCTGAGCAGCAATCGAGAGTTCGCTGTCTCCACGAGGATACTCAGGGACGAGAGCCGTGCCGAGGATAGCTGGCATGACTTCCAGGTTGGTGTGGTTTCTTTCCTGATTTTTTTGTTGAAGTTGCAAAATGGAAGCAGTACTTATCTATGCAACGATGAAATCGTTAAATTTTAATTGTCATGCATTAAAAAGTGAAACACACTGTCTTTGATTGCCTGCGATGAAAAAAGTGTAATGATACGCTGTACCATATATATTATTATGTCGTTCAATCGTGTAACACCGGAATGGGAGAATTGTTTGCTTTCAAAAAGACTTTTTCCTTTTCGAACGCGTAATAGCCAATAAGAAAAATGAATAATGGTAAGGTATGCGAGCGATTCGTACGTTTACGCGTACGACAAACGTATAAAGAAAGATTCCAAGTTACTTCACCTTTACAATATATATATATATACAGTATTACCAACAGATCTATTTCAATTTTTCCCACGTTTAACATTTCAAATGCCGCGTATTCCTTATCAGGTACTGCCGGAGCGCGGACCTTTGGGTCACTCGACCGCCGAGGTTATGGACGACAACGGCCTGCAATTCTACAATCTCGTCGATCAAAACGCCGTGGGATGCTGGAACTCTCTGCTGCCCTACGCCCCGTCAAACCAGGCAGTCGTCGCACGCCACGACGAGGCCATGATTTTCCCAGCCGACGTCAAGGTGCGCATTAGACTATATATATATATATATGTAACTACGCGCGTAATTACTTCTGCACGCAATCCACGGCTCGAGTAATCAAGAGCACGAAGATTTAGCGGGCTATTTGGTTCTGATGAGAGGGCGTACGGTTAAGTACTCACGCGTGACGGATCTGTTCTATTACGCATGTGTGCCGTTTTTGCAACAAGTCGTACTTTTCCGAAAAACGTAACCTGAATTACATACAGCTAAGTTGTTACTCATACTACGTAATCACCGCTTCGGCGAGAGCTTTCGAAAAAAGAGCAAATTGAAAATCGAATGAAAGGAAAATGAGAAATAAAAGTGCATCACTTTCATTTGAGAAATTCTATTCAGATATTGTGCGTACTCTTCTCGCGTTGAGACCTCAACAGAGAGAGAGAGAGAGAGAGAGAGAGAGAGAGAGAGAGAGAGAGAGAGAGAGAGAGCCTTTCGATGCCAATTTTCTCTCGATTCGCCTCCGCCCAGGCAATCAGAGTCCTTATTCCTCTGCATTGATCGTTCGCGCAGTTATTATAACTGCGACTGATTACCCAATGGAACGGACAACGCCAGACCAGGCACACAACCAGCTCGTAAATAAGCTGACAGGGGAGAAAAATTGAATCCATTTCGAGTCTGACAAGGGAAATTGTGAACGCAGACGGAAAATAAGCTCGCAATTCCATAACGGTCGACACGTAACGACTCAATAATCGATGTTTCGAGCTGTAGAAAACAAGGAGACATACAATATCGACTTTCCTCCTCGTTGCGCACAGGACAATCGACGTCCAACTCGTCGATACTCGATAAATTTAGCGTACATTTGCACCTATAAAACGACCGTTAAGACATTTTTTTCCTATGATTTATTTACAGGTGAACCGAGGCCTCCTCTGGATAATGACCGACCGAATGCCGGTCTTCCTCGTCTCCACGCTCAACTACACGGACGTGAACTTCCGGATACTGACGGTACCCGTGCGCGACGCGATCGCCGGCACCGTCTGCGATAATTCGCCCTGGACGTACACGGGCAACCAACTGGGCGGACCGTATGGGCAGCCGTGGTGGGACCGATGATCTTAGATGCTCGAAGAACCGGACAACTCGAGACAAGCGAAAAGAGGACTTTGACTCTGCTGTATTATACGATTATCGATTAATATAAATATATATATGCGTGTATCGGGAACACGAGAAAAATCTCGGGAATTTTCTCCGACTATGTACATTAAAAATGCGACGAATATTTAAAAGCGTATTTAATTGAAATTTTATAAAAGAAAATTTCACGATCTATGAAATTACGTATAGGTGCTTATTTTTATCAAGTAGGTACATACAGAACACGTTCATTCAGTACATGGATACCGGAAATAAGACGAACAAGACGGTGAAATTCATATCATGCTGTTTCTTTCTCGTCTATTTCCCGCCATCCATAATATACGAGAGGAAGGAAAGTGAGCATCGCGAAACGAAAGCTGCACGTATTCACGTCTACGGGAATGTGACTGACGGAAAGGAATTCTGTTTGGCTGCGGTATACGGCCAACGCGAATGATGTACATTTTTTGAGTGTTCAAAAAAAAATTAGTATTAAGCGAAAACAATTTCGTGTATGAATCCGAAGCCGCGAATGCAATTATTATTGCTATATAGTTTATGTATTTTAAGAAAAGACACATACAACCAGTCGAAATTTAATAAATTGTATAGTTTATCTGTAATATAGGGCAATCAATCCTTCAATAATACGCCGTAAAAGAATAATAATAATAATAATGATTGTTGATGTTTACAATTATGTAAAGGATTTTCTTTTCCTGTAAGATATGCAAAAGACTAATAAAATATGAGAAAAATATAACAACAAACGTTTCATTTCACAACGCGCTTTTCCTGTTTTCGCTGCAAAATCATCAATGAATCCTAAAAAGCTGCTTCAGGCACATACCGAATGATTCCACACCAGTATTACTTCAATTTTAATACTTTAATTAATAACTCAATTTTTACCGCCTCAAACTCTAACAACGGTCTAAAAATTCAGTTCCGCCTTGCGAACAAACATATAAACGCGTGAAATACGCTCGGCTGCCCGCTACATATACCTACAACTTTTCACCGACATTACGCGCCTCATAAATGCGATTATAATAAACTCTCCACCTCTAAAACGCAACTAGTTTCGCTGATTAGGCCTCGCGGTAGCCTCGATCAATCGCGAAACGTCCAGACGGCCTATTCCATATAAATAACTTTCACTCTCGAATGCGCGTATCGTCGCCGTGTGCATGTTTCGGTCCGCACGTGGCTTCGAGAAAAAAAAGAAGGGAAAACAGAAGGAACTTTTACTTCTTCCGCTGAAACGGGTATAAATTTCAATCAAAATTCTCAAATGCATTCTTTGTGGACGCGAAAAAAGGTTTCATTATGCTGCTACGGCGGTATACTTTCACCGTTGAACTTTTGGATTGGCTATACCGAGATCGACTTCGTGAGGGGACTTGGTTCGAATGCCGGTGTCCTTCGGATTCGGCCTTTGATGGGAAACTTGCGCAACGTTTCGTAATATATAATATGTACATGAAAGAAAGACGATGTGGCGAAGGTCAAGGTTGTGAAAGAGATGAGAAGTATGAATGTAATAAAGAAGACAATTTGTGTATCAACACTTTTTTTAATAAAATATATAAGTACAGTGAGTTGACCGCACTTGCGTAATTTTTAGGTGTTGAAAAATGGTAGTTGATATAAAAATATCGATATCTATTAAATTTGCGTTACCATAAAAATAAAGTCACCACGTGATTGTATAATATTTTAATAATATTCCAAGTAATCAATTAATTACACGTAATGTATTACGACACGCTGTGATTTAGCAAATTGGCATAATCGTTTTCTACTGGAATCTCACTTAATTTTATTAATCATATATATGAGTAACAATATTCTCTACGCGTCAACCACGCGACAGCGAAAACGCTGTGCACATATAATTAAACGATTTTGGCATACGAATTAAAAATGAACAGTTAATCATATACAAACCAGCAGCTGGATTTTTTTATTTCACAGAGCGCAATAATCCAAATTATCAGATAACGTTCGACAAGTCATAACGAATTCCCGAATCACCGTTTTCCATTATACATCCGGCTTCCCACCTCAATCCCTATCATCCCCATAAACAACTCTGACCGCGAGAGGAGCTATAATTTTCCAAGCTTCGATTGGAGAGAGAAAGAGGACTATCGTGGAAAAAATCTCACTCTCTCTTTCTTGAGCCAGATCTTCTATTCTCAATACTTCAGCTCCTCTAATTCTCTTACGCGCGACTGCCGTCACGTGGGGAAGTCGATTCGACGAGGAATCGGTTAATGACTTCCGCCCTTTTGCGCGTGCTCGAGATTTCCTTTGCCGATATACACGCACCTAGGCCTTCTTTTTTTTTGACGTCGCTGACCCGCAGGTATATGCATATATATATACACATATGAGTGCGCGGGTGAGCCAGGCTCATAGCATTGGTCGCGAGAGACGAGGGACGACACGCGCGCGCGCGCGCGCGCGAGAGAGAGAGAGAGAGAGAGAGAGAGAGAGAGATAAATACGGAAATGATGGGATGCTTTTGAAAGAAAGACACTCGTCTCGCGGTTACTCCATGTCACTACACTAATTTGACGTATAATGTATTTTTTTAAGCAGCAGCTGACACGTCGTTTGTTTTGTACGGAGTTACTGCCAGCTGATCGGTCATTGATTCGGAAATTACATACGCTCGATTGCTTTTTGCTTTTCAAGTGGAAAGTGAAGCGTTATATAGCTGCGTTACGTTATATATTCGACTGCAATAACCTCCTAACTTTATAGGCTACTTTTGCATAAAGATATTACAGTCCCATCAAATTAGTAATAAATCACTTAGAAATACGTGCCGTAAATTTAAATTTATTTTTCGCCGTTCGATCAATTACTTCCTATAATTAAATCTCACAGTAAAAAAAAGTGTGCGTGAATAGTGTGCTAGTCTCAGAAGATTCGAAAGATCGTGGCCATGCTATACATACGTAAATTAACTTTTCTATTGTTCGATAATTGGCAAAATGCGTAAATTATAACACAAGGAAGTGTAGTCAACGTTGAATACTGTCCGCGCAGACTTACCAATTCAATTACTTTAAATTGATAGCCGACGACCTAATTTTTCTTTATCAGCATATTTTTTCGCCTTATCTAAAATTAATGATTAAAGTTGATAAGGAAAAAGAATCAAAGAGACCGCTACCTAACTGAACGCTCACAAAAAGATACAAAACAAACCAGAATGAACAGAAGGTAAAAGTAAGAATACGCCGTACAAAGCCCGCGCATGCCTGCCTCGCACAATAAAAAAAATAATAAAGTCCGCGCGGGAAACAAAAGAGATTCCGTGCATTCGGAAGTGCGCGGAGAGAGACGGAAGTCGTCCAGACGTACGCGAGACCAGCTGAGATCTCTTTTTGAGCTATGTACGTATATATTTGTTGAGAGGGTGGTACTACTCAACTCGGACTTTATTTCCACCAGCCTTGAGGATTCCGCTCATTACGACGAGGTGTACAATTAAATACGTATACAGCAGCAACGCATACGAGAGTCCAGTATACAAAATTAATCCATTATTCGCGAAACACAGATTTCTCTCAGCACAGGTAGGCCATGACGGTTATCACGTGGGGCTTCGTGCCGGCGTACATGACGTTGCCCTCTGGGTCCCCGAAGCTCATGATGTCGATGTCCTTGTAACTCTTGAAACCCACCTTCTCCGCGGCTCGTCGAGAGTACTGGGACGTGAAGACACCGTGTACCAGACCGATTTTTTGACTCTTAGCCCAATTGACGACGAAACGGCTCATGGCTGTAGCCAAGCCTCTGCCGCTGTGCTCCGAAAACACGCAAACCATGCCGAGGTCCAGGATCGTCTCGATCTCCGGGTAGAGTTCGAAGAAGTCGACGCTGCTGCACATGACGTCCAGCACCGAGGCGAACCAGTTGGTCATTATCTTAGACTTCAGTGGGACGTCGCCTTTCTCGTGATGATGCGCGCCGTTGCTCGAGAATTTCGGATTTCTCTCGACTATCGACAGGACGTATCCGGCAACTTGTCGAGTCGACCGATGAACGGCGAGGAAGCACGGCTCGTTCGCCGCCATATCCACGTGGGCTTGTCTGAAGCTGTCCTTGATGTCCTGCCACTCCTGCTTCGAGATGGAAGCTCCGATTTTTCCGAAATACGTCGCCAGCATGTACTCGCTCGTGAAGAAGTGTTCCATCATGTGGTCCAGGATAGAGGGCCTCTCGTGCTCCTCCACGGGACGAATATCGTAATCCTCGAGCGACATTGCGATACTGCAAATAAAAAACTCCACCGCGGCGCGTCTTCACTACGAACGCGGCTAAGCAGGACTGTGGCTTGGAATAACTGTTATATAGTTTGCGCATCGGTCACGATATGATGTATACATAATCGGTATTCGTAGGAGAAATGTGATACTTATCTGAGAGCACGCGGGCAAACTGGATTTTACAAGGTCGCGACGTCTGCTCTTACAGTGATATAAGCCGCACAAACGAAAGCAAGTCTTGTATATTTTATCTTATCTATACGAGAGAAAGACGCTGTGTTTGAAGCTAGAGCATAGAACGTTAGAGTGATTAATCAACGACACCACGAGGTCTGCAATTAAAATCTAAATTTAAAGAAAACGAGTACACGCTGCGAGATTATATAAATAAATATATATGTATAACTTGTGCATAAATAACGCAATTATATACCGTGGATGAAGGTAAAAAAAGAATAAGCAACAGACGCAGTTAAAATATTTATGCAGAAGTAAAACTCGATGGTGCCCCGACAGAGACGCGCATCTCCTCTGGTATAAGTATATAACGATATAAAGTATATTCGAAATATTGTAAAGCATTAAAAATCGTTCGCTCCGGCCACCAAAGCGCGCAGAACTGCTTCTATAACACATACACGCTGCATCAGCATCGATCTCGAATTCTCGGTATCTCGCTTAATTGGAGCCGAGCTCACTTCCAGCACCTCTCGAATTTCGGAGGTCTTTTTTAAAAGCCAAATGATATCATACGTACACATATATACACGAAGAGAAGAAGCGCCGCCGCAGCTGCGCGATGACTGAACGATATTCGCCGTATAGCAGAAGCATCACGCGATCCGATCCAATCGTCCGATAATGCGCTATATCGAATGCGTATATGACGAGCGTAATTAATGATCAGCTCTCGGATCAGACGCGTGTACATATACATATATCGTATAATCGAAGCAAGCTTTTGGAGGCGCGTGCGCGCTGTAATCAAATTTGAGGCTCTTCTCTCGCTGCTCCTTTTAGACGTGTCTCTCTCTCTTTCGGGATTGTGTTTATAAATGCGCGCACCCGGAAGGAGAGTATATATATATATGTATATATGCCGTGTCCGCGCGCGTTTGAATAAGTAATTTCGTAATTACGCGCCTGTCGTTTATCGCAAGAGAATTTTTAATGCGCGCACGGGGTGTCGAAGAAGATGACTCCCGGTAGATAGGCCGCAATTATATATATTGGCCGATGCTTTATTGGGTAGGAGGAACGTTTTTAATTTCGGACGGGACGATTTTATAAGCGGGATCGCGCATCATGCATGCAGCTCTGATAAGCGGTCGAGAAGGTATAAATGACACGCGCAGCTATGACGCGGACGATCGAGAGCCTTAACGAGAGATTATTTATGGGACTATTTTTACTGCGAATTATCGTCGTCGTATCTTGAATCTTCCCCCTCCTCGATCATGCCATAATGATCTGATAAGTCGAGTTTATATTATTATTCAACTTTGTTTCTATAATGAAATATTGAATTTTTTCATCGTCACTGGACGGAGAAAAGTGATTTAATAAAAATTACTATAGTTGTAGGAACAGCGTGACATACTTGCACTATGTGCATTTTTACTGTACATTAATGATAATTTTTGCTAGAATCATTAAAAATTTGTTTAAAAAATGCTCGTAGTGCGAGCATGTGCCGCCGTTCCTATACATTTTTATTATACATCATTTTTTCTCAGTGATTATATATCAATCTGTAAGTATGCCAACTATGTCGCTACGTGTATAATGAAAATTGATCTCCTCGTTAAAAATAACGATAATATTTCCAATCTATAAACAAACGAAACATCTCCCAAGAATGAGTATAAAAACAAAGATGCTTCCCCAACAGTAGAAACCAGAAAATCATAAGGCGATTCCAAATTACATCAGATTACCAATCATGAAAGGGCTCGGACCGCCGCAAAAATCGGCGTCTATTAAAAATGCACAGCCGGCTTTACACACACATGGTCTCAACTAAACCAAAGCTCTCGCGCGCCCTAATCCGGGTAATGAGGGAGTAATAAGTCCCCCGCAGCGGGATATCGATCTTTATCCGGCAGCAGCAAACGAGCATCGGCCGAAATATCGGCCAAAAACGGAGAACTGCCCAGCAGCAGCAGCGGCTTTTTATCTCTGCGAGTGGATCGCTCGCCTTTTGTTCCTATGCGCTGCAGGATATCGCCGGGTCTTAACGAGCGTGGAAAATCAGTGATTGTTCTTTTACGCGCAAAAACACTGTCTGCGAGGGACGATCGATACGAGGCCCATCGATCATCAGGCGTTAGGATATTGGACAGGCCCATTTAGCCGGGAATATGATTAATTCTAATAAAGTGTGTCAGGAGTTTTGATGGAAAGCTTTTTGTTATGATTTCTTTCTTGCGTCGAAATTCAGAATTTTCGAAGGTTTCGATAGTTTGAAATTGTCGGTGATTGACTCGTTTGTCATGGAGTTGGGTGTCGGGCGATTTTGGAGATAGTAACATTTTTCACACGTCTAGTCTTTTCTAAAATCCTTTTACCTTCTCGAATTGGGATTCGAGACAATGGGAGAGAAATCTTCCTATGATGTCGCCGAAAAAAGGAAGAAATTAACAATATTATTTCAAAAAATAGTTTCAGAAGTATTTGACATTTGACTATATAATTAATAAGAATTATATATATATATCGAGTGAATTAAATCAGTGAAAGTTTTTCTCCGCAAAGAAAATTTATGTAACTTTCTAGATCCAGAGAAAAAAAGAACAAGCACATAAAGTACCGAAACCTGGAACCCAATCAGACACAGAGAAGCCCAAAAAAACACGAGATCTAGGCGTCAATAAAAACGCCTACGTGACAGCAGTAACGAGATACCCCTGACACGTTCCCCATCTCCTCCTTCACACAAATTTCTCAAAAACAAGCGGAAGACCCGAAAAAAAACCATACGCGTGTTCGCATGGTGTCAAAGGCTCGCGCCATCGTATAAGACAAAGAGGTCAAGCTACTCCCTGAGACACCGCGCCGATCGTAAATCAGGCGAAAGGCGACGAATTAAGGCGCGCGGAAGGGCTCGTTATGGGCATAATAGGAGAGTCGGACGGAAACACTGCGTGGAATCACGGGTATTATATATGTATATAGGAGAGTTGATCAGCGGCATCAGGGTGATTTTTCAAAACAAAAAAACAGCCGCGTATGCGGCCAGATGGTCGCGAGCGGACCTCGTTAAACGCGTGTTATAGATATTATTATACACACCAGGCGAGATCGAAAGTTCGTGATCGATAGCGCAGCCGTCGGCTTTGTGTATGGATTTTATGGGCGTTTTTAAAATTGTAGGTAATGCTTCATGTGCCCTAAATGATGGCAATAAAAGCGAAATAAAAGCGCACGCACGTTTCTCATCTTGAGTTCGGGGAGTAATATGGCTTGACAATTTTATGTCCTTGAAATATAAATACTTATCATGTATAGCATCGAATGGCCGACGCAAAGAAATGAAATATACTTTATACTAATTCGAGATAAAGTTTAAAAAAAAAACTAACCATTTGAAGTAACGATAAACAAATATTTAATATTATTAAAAGTTACGATTTTCCTATGTTAAAAAAACTGTTTTAAATGTACGTTCTCATGCACGCACAATAAAAATAATATTAAAAAAAATCGTGCCCAGTCATGTCTCCGACTCGCACATATATACAGTTGGCGCTGCGGCAAGAGAAAAAACCCAAACCGCATTTTAATTTGGTCCTAACGTTACCGCATCGCGGAGCCCTTGTGTTGTTCTCGATGATTCGTGCGGGGGACTGCGATATACATCCCGCTGCTTCTGGCGCTGCCCCCAATTCCTACCTATATATATATACAGCCCCAATTCTGATATACGATCGGAGCCGATGCTCGCTCCCGATAGCCTAGTCGCACACAGTGAGAGAGAGAGAGAGAAAGAGAATAAGAGCCAAGGCGGAAATTATCCGTTTCACGCCCACGTAACGTCCGGAGAGAGAGAGATGCGTGTGCAGTAACAAGGCCCCCGCGCACATACAGGCGAGGTTGTACACAATGAGCCTACGGCAATCGTCTGGTCGTTCTATATATTATATTCTACCTCTAAGTGAGGCTTCTTTTTTTTCCTCTTCTCTCCGGGCCATGAGCAGCTCTCATTTCTTCTAAATACCAGCCACGCGCTGGGCATGTATTATCGAATTAGGCGGCGCGCGAGCCTTGTTTCCCTGTATACATGCGTCGTGTATACATATATATGTATATAGGTACGCACGATGCGGCCAAGATTTTTTCGATTTTTTCAATGTTCGGCGCCCCCGGCGATAAATGCCGCCCGCCGCTGCTGCTGTTGCAGGAGTATATACTTACGCGCTTCCGGATTTAAATAATAGAGATTTCGGAGGTGGTTCCGACTATCTTTATGCCCAGGCGCGGGTGAATTTTTTATGGCCGTACTGCGCTACTTTAGGCACGATGGATTGCGCCGGCGAATCGCTGATGGCTATCCGCGATATATACGTATAGGTATATACATATATGTGAACGACTTTCGTTCCGAGATTTTCGAGGGAGATTTTTTACGCCTAAGTGACCGGATACGCAATTCTGAGGTAGTTTGCGTAAACCATACGTAGGGACATGATGTAAAATTCGAGAAGAAACAATGGAAAGCACTTACTACTTGGCGGATAATGCCTTGCCTTGCTGCCAGATGAGATACAGTCCAAAAGTAATAGAATCCATGTCCAAAAGTCAGTGGACGATATCACGAACTCACTGCAGACACTTAAAAGATTGCCCGAAAAACCCGACTACTTACTTATGTTATAACGATTTTTGGAACGACTAATCGCTTTTTATGATACATAACCTTCGCAAAACGCCGGTAGGTCGCGGGCGCTGGAGTGATCGCGATTCGCGAATGCATCGAGGTGTTCTTTTCCTGTTTAAACTAATAACCGACTTTTTACTCAATTTGATTCGTGCGAATGATAAACTTGTCGAAACTAACTTTATTCAATATAAGTACTTTGGGAGATACTTGATGATGAAAATGTACACTGTGACAAATCTCACTTTAGTCACCGGTGGATTGCCGGTCCAGGACCGGGTACTTAGTCACACAATCTTTTCCATGCAGGATGGATACCGGACTCCGTCGTCGATTACTTTTCTGCAAACTTTTGGTGACGGTTATCGGCTTTATGATATAGTTATTGTATAATATATATCATTAGACATTAATAAATAATTTTATTAGTATAATAGTTAATGTACAAATCACTAATCTTCGTAATTGTAATAATGTAGATGGCGCTCATGTACATACATACGCGCGCCATTTGATTTTGTATTGAACTGAAAGGAATTGTAAGAAATGGTACTTATGTAAGAATAAATCTTGTAATATAATTCATTTATTTGATCGTTCCAAAATTCCATTTGATTACTCATAATAGGCGCGAAATAAATCTTAAAGTGCCAGTGTAATGGAATAACTTGGCTAGTAAAGTCGACAATCATCAGTAATTCACAAAAAGTATGTATCTTCGCTTAAAGTAAAAACAATAATTATTGGTTTTTTGTACAGAAAATATGAGCGAATAATGCAAATAAATATATACGAACTAATAAATAGCGCACAAATAAATATAAACACAGATACAGGTGAAGAAATCTTCAAATTTTATTACAATGCTACCGTATAAGAATCCACTCAATTACAGTAAAATCATCAGAGTTTTCTGATGCTAATAGAAATGGTATAACAAATGTATTACAATAGGTGTACTTTAAAAGTCATAAAAAGTCTGAGAAAACTCAGTTGATTTTTTTAGATGCGAGTGGACGAGTAAATACAGAAATCAATAAAAAATGATCACCGACACTCTCTTCATGACGCGACTTCGGTTTGCGTCATTGAAAAATTCATCCCTAGTTTCCTATTTTCCCAATGTTATTTTTTTTTTGCAGTTTACGTAAATGATCAGCATAATTTTTCTAACAAATTCACTTTTCTTGGTGATTGCAAAACTTAATTATTAGATGAAAATATTTTCAAAATTTATAATGAACTGAATTTTAAAAATCTATCTGCTTCATAATAACTTCTAAAGTCTCGTGGAAAACGGTAATTATTCAATTGAATGTTTGATGAGCGCAAGATTATACAATAGACCAAACAGAAAAACTCCGGCATCCATTTAAATATATAATATATATTTATATATAAATTGCATATTAAAGTACTAATCTATAGAAAAAGTCTCGCAAAAACACGAAGAAGAATTGCGCGCAATTAATAGTCGGGGTGCGGGACACTGAACACCATTATTTGGACTTCAGATATAGATATCTAGTTAATTGAATGTGCTTCTGTCAGACTTTTTCTCGGAATAGATTCTCGTTTTTTGTTTTGTTTTATTTTTTGTTTTGTATACTTTAGCACGAAAGAATCACGAAAGAAGTACTTGTCTCTCTCGGAGTCGGGGCTAGATTCACGCGACAAGAGCTAAACATACTAGTCCTCTCGGTTCTGTCAGCTCCATAAAGCATTTTTTAATTATTATGTCCTTGCACCGAGCGCGTGATCATTTCTTGACTTGTAGTGCGTTTGACAGCCAATCCATAGCCTGATCGAGACCTTCACCTTTCTTTGCTGATGTTTTGAAGATTTGAAACGTTCGATTTTTAAGAGCATCTAGACCTAGTGCTTGGTGGACTTCTGCGACACTCAAACAGCCTGGCATATCCTGCTTGTTAGCCAAAACGACCAGGATTGCATTTTGCAGTTCGTCTTCCTAAAATGTTATTATGATAATTAAAATTTCAAATGTTGCAAGATTAATTTTGAATAAGTTTATTAATATGTCTGTCTTAAGACGAAAAATGTCATTTTATCTAAGGATAGTTATCATTTTATCAGTTCTACTGATAAGAGAATGTGCTTTAAATTAGCCATGATAGATATATAGTTGTAGTAACTATTAGCAAAAATAGTACATATTTTCTTCTCTACAATAGTTATTAAGTAAAATCCAATTATTTTTACTTACCCGTAACATATACAATAATTCATCTTTGGATATGCCTATTCTGTCTCTATCAGCAGAATCAACGACATAAATTATTGCATCTGTATTTGAATAATAACACCTCCAGTAAGGCCTAAGGAAATAATAAAATATGTGTATTCCCACCATGACTTAAACACGTTTTATTTTCAAGTAATAATATTTCTTACCGTATACTCGTTTGTCCACCAAGGTCCCATACTTGAAACTTCAGATTCTTATAAGTTACTTGTTCAACATTGAATCCTATAGTTGGGATTGTCGTTACTACTTCTCCAACTTGAAGTCTGTAAGTATATTTGAATATTAAACATTTGCTTATCTCTGATGGGATCAATGAAAAAGGTTCAAACATTAAATACCTGTACAAAATTGTAGTTTTCCCAGCGCCATCCAAGCCAAGAATTAGAATTCTCATTTCTCGACTACCAAGAAGGTTGCGAAAGTAACTCAATAATCCACCTAGAATAAGGTCAAATATATATTTATTATATCAACTATAAAAAAACCAAATGAATAACTGAGAACATTTTTGACAAAAATTCAAACAACAGAATTTTTATTTTATTAGACTGAATCTATTTTTAGATAACAATGCAAGAAATTGAATAAATTTCATATATGAAGTAGAAGAGTATACACTGAAATAAGAAAGCCATCAAATAGTGTTAGAGCAATGCTTGTATTATGTTCCTTTCTCATGATTCTCTTCATTTTACGATAACTTGAATACAGATATGATAAATAATGATATGAACCAAATAGTGAGCAATTACTGTGTATGTACTTTAAACATTAATTTATGAAATTGTACGAAACAACTAAATGAGAAGATTGAGGAAAAAATATAATCAGCTCCACAAATTTCATTATTGCCTTTCAAATGCAATTGATTTACACCATCGGGAGAATACTTTGCATCACTGATAATCAAAACTAGCTTAGTCTATAAAAAATCTTATGAATTCATGCCAAAAAATAAAAAATTATACTGCCAAATGAAAGGTCCAAAATGGCAAGACTTTCTACAACGTCACAGGTAAACACTATCCCAAATTATCCCTTACCCATTACAGCGATTCGCTATTTTCTACTTCCAAAGCATAAAGTAAAGGGATTCCAGAGCCCAGCAAAGCGTCAACTCTTGGAGGTTAGCGAGTTGATCCCTCGGCGCCACGTCCCGGCGTCTATCAGTCAAAATCTCGTGGAAAAAATATATGTGGAATGCAAAGTCAAACGCAAAAGCGTGTGTGTAAATAGTAGAACACGGCGAACTGTTTCTGCAGTGCTCCTCTTTCGCTAAGATATACTTATGCGGCAAGAAAAGGTACGTGTCCTCTGTCAGCTGGTCGGGCTAAGACATACTTAAATATCGAGCGACAGACGCGGTTGGCTCGTCCACCCACAGCAGTAGTCTCACTGCTGCTTCTAGTCTCGATTAATTAAAAAAACTTTGAGGAAAATCCACGGCAGCGTAGCGGAATAAAGAGGAAATCGAGCCACACGCACAATCACACACAGGTGTGATGTCGAACATACGAGCCGCCGACAGACTTTTTTCTGGCGAGACAGGCGCGAGAGAGATCTGAGAGATGCAGATGCGTT
Source organism: Muscidifurax raptorellus (assembly GCA_020010945.3). NCBI lineage: Eukaryota > Metazoa > Arthropoda > Insecta > Hymenoptera > Pteromalidae > Muscidifurax > Muscidifurax raptorellus. The sequence goes on from CM052077.1 coordinate 14,692,811, forward strand.
TTCAAGAATGCGATGATTCAACGTGGCGCTGACATCGTCGTTTTTATTTTTCGCTTTTTCCAAATGGGGCATAATTATATATATTATATAAATATTCGCTATACTTAACACAAATTTGTAAACCTTAGACTTCTTTTTCTATCTACAATGCATTTATAACAGACGTGTATACATTTTTGAAAAATTCAAACGATTTTTCAATGTTGGTTTACCTCAATAAATTGGAATTAAATTTTAATGGCATAAAATATTCAAATGTACATAACAGCCCCGACCTTATTATAATAAAATTACGTTAACGCTGAGTCAATATACCTACACACGAATATAAAGATCGCACTTGCCGTGGTATTTTAAAATTAATCTATGAGAATCGGCCATCAGAATCGGCTTGGTATTCTGACGGAATTTCGTCAGGCGTCGGTAAAATTCGTCACTGATGTCAAGAGGTGTTGTGGTGGTAACTCCTTTACGGTCGCTGAGCCACGAGCACGAGTCGGTGTTGACTCTAGATTTTTACCTAAAAAAATAACATTGTAGACTGAAAAAATGCAGGGACCCGCAGTTTTTATGGACGGTACAACCGAAGATCAGGTAAACGTTTTCTCTATCTCGTTGAATTCAATTATGGCCGAAATTTCGGCAGTTTTATTTCGTAATATCTGTAGGTTATGTACGCCAGATGCCAACATTTGTAGTTGCTTGTGTTTGACATTGCTTTGCACATTTTACCATCTTTGTGAATTTATATTGAGTTATACGAACTTTTCTAGGCTCAGGAGTTGAGAATCTACTTCAAGAGTCTTGGTGCTGAGATCAGCGAAGAAAAATCACCGAGAGGAATTGAAGATGATTTACACAAAATTATTGGAGTTTGCGATACTTGCTTCAAGGAAGGAAATGAGGCTGAAATCGAAACTATCTTAAATGACATTGTATCCATCATGATTCTTGTACCAACTGAACGTGCTGAGAATATAGTATTAGCATTTTGTGAAAAACTCACAAAAGCACCTGGCCATAAATTGGGGCTTGTTTGCCTTAAAGCGTGAGTAAATTTCCATATACTTTACTTAAAATTCATAGCTTTGTATAATACTAGCAAAAATAATTTATTTTATCTTTACAATCATGATTTAATAATATTATTATGCATTTTTCTAGTCTATGGCTTCTTTTCCAATCCCTACCGGAAGATTCATCTATGAGATACCATGTGTATTATCATTTAGTTCAAATTGCAAGGAATGTTGATCAAGTTAAAGCTGTTTACAATGGGGTTGATCAATTGAAACAACAGTTCGCCACCTGTCCACCAGCGAATGAACAGATGCAAAAGCTTCTTCGTCTGTTGCATGAAGTATTACTTGGCTGCAAACAAGGGTACGTTTAATTTTCATTATTCATTACTAGAGTAGCAGAGCTGTGAGGAATGTAAGTATGCCATATGAGGATACATGTGACATGTTTATGTGTGTGTGTGTGTGTGTGTGTGTGTTTGTAATTATTCTCCCGATTCGAAACTAAACTTATTCCAAGTATCTCGACTTGTACGCAATGCCAAAAACTCGAAAAAGTTTTATCCTGAAACTTTGTGGGAAATAATTAAACTAAAACGTGATTTTTATGTAAAATCTGGTGTACATTATGAATTTTGGCACTGTAGAGCTGTAAAAATTAGAAACAAAAAAAAGATGAAAAAAATGGCTCTTTTTCTGGTTGTTTTTGCGTAGCTCAGAGTTAGATTACATTTGAGAGAAAATAAAAACAATGTAAAGGTTGTAAGTTAAGAATTCTACTTTAAAAAGTAAGCAGGTGCAACCTTTCAACTGCAAGAGTTAATAAAATAGCCTATTTGAAGAACAAATAATATACGTACCGATTAAGTATTATTTTTGTAAATTAACTATTGCACCTCACTTATTTAAATAATGTCTTAACGAACAATTTTTATATTATTTGTTTTCTCTAGGATGCAATCTAACCAACCTATATATAATGAAAACCAAAAAGAAATTTTTTACTTTAGAACACTCGTATGTATTTGTTTATAACTTTCAGATTCGCAATTTTTGTTACTTATGATTTTATTATTATATTATAGAGAACAAGCAGCAGCCATTATGGTTGAATTACTTGGCACCTATACATCTGAGAATGCTTCTGCTGCAAGAGAAGATGCTCAACGCTGCATTTTAGCAGCTTTGGCTGACCCAAACACCTTCCTTTTGGATCCTCTACTAGCTCTGAAACCCGTAAGGTTCTTAGAAGGAGAAAACATTCATGATCTGCTTCTTATTTTCGTACAAGAGAAACTGCCAGCATACTTGGAATTCCACAAAGACCACAAAGAATTTGTTGAAAGCAATCTTGGTTTAAACCACGAACAGAACATGAAGAAGATGAGGCTGCTCACCTTTATGCAGCTGGCTGAAACTAATCCTGAAATGTCTTTCCAAACCATTCAAAATGAATTGCAAATTGAAGAGGATCAAGTGGAGAGTTTCATCATTGATGGTACTTTTATTACATCTTCCCTTACTTTTATAATCATTAAACCCTGTTACATATTTACTCATTATTATTGTGAGTAAATAAATAATTTTAAAAAGCAGGGTAAATTAAAAGGATTAGTACTGGCTTGATAGAACTACATTTCTATTAAGTTATCGTAATATTCGACAAATTTATTAAAGAAAAACAGATAAAATTAAACTAAATAAATTTGATTAATAACGAAAAAACCTGTTTGCAGTTCTAAAAACCAAACTTGTACGAGCACGAATGGACCAAGCTGGGCGCAAAGTTCTTGTTTCAAGCACGATGCACCGAACCTTCGGCCGGCCGCAGTGGCTGCAACTACGTGACCTTCTTGCTGCCTGGAAAACCAATCTGAGCGGCGTTCAAGATGGCATGAAGAGCGTTGCAGCTGCTCAGATGGAGCTCGTAGCTGCTAAGTCAAAGGCGCCTGCGGTTCACTGACATTTAAGGAAATTTCACTAAGTGCTAATCTCGAGATCTACCCTAAACGAAGAGATAGCTCGAGATTAGACGCGTTTTTTTCGGTTCTGCCGAGTTATTAAACAAAGAACCGAAAAAACACGTTAGAGGATTTTGAAAAAAAAACAGGTATTGCGCTTTTTGTATACAAAGAAAGATAATGTAAGTGAGAGGAAAAAACTTTTCCTCCCGCTACGGGGGAAGGAACAATACCTCTCTCTCTATATATATTTCAAAATATTGAAAAAAGATTCAAAATCCTCAATTTTCTATTCCTGGTGCATGCTTGAAGACAGGCGTATTCATGCTCTTATAAAAAATAATACGGTGTGCAACGTAAATATACTGTTATGGATACTTCTTCATTTTATATAAAAAACTACATGATTATAAAAGCATTTAATAGAAATTGCATTGAAAAAGTGCAAATTAAAAAAAATCATTTTACGAATAATACCATCAAATCCGGCATTATCAACTGGTATTGTATCATAACATCCAATTTGTAAAAGCATCTTCATAAACGATTCATCGTTTATACTTGAATAGAACAATATATATAATATACAAAAAAAATTGAATAAATGGAGAATAGAAACGTTTTTCTTATTATAACAATCGCTTTATTTCAGCCTATCGGCAAAGAATAGCTTGCAAACAGTTAAGATATGGAATTATTTTAAACTGTTTAGGTTTTTCATACTTTTATTTTTATTGTATTCACATTTGATATTTTGGCCTACAGGACATATACCGGTTAGCTCGTTGTTTAGCGACTTAAACTTCTTCACTTTGTACCTGTATGTGTAATTGTGTTTCTCAGTTGAGTATTAGAGGATCAGTCAAGAGTTGCTAACGGAAGAAATACGTTTAAGTCAAGTTAACACTTTACAAATCTTAGGAGTTAATAAGGGATACCTATAGTCAAATACACATATGTGTTTGTTAACATTCCACTTTATTGGACAAAATGTATAACTCATATTTACTATCTATTTTTATTCAGATCATTATTTATTTTATATTATTTAGATAAAAACGTGTTTTTTAAAAATTTTGTTTACTCAAAAGAGAAGATTTTAATAAAATAAAGTTAAGAATTCAACGAATTCTACAAGACGAACTTATTAAAATTGCAGAACTCTTAAAAATAAGCAAAATTGCAATGATGAGTAATAAAAGAAATTAAAATCAATTTGACTCAATTTGACTATAGGTAATCCTTAAATAATAGTTCATAAGATGTAAATTTTTGAAATTTAGTTATTGACAATATTACATATAAACTTTACCTTTCTTCTACAAAGTAACGAGAACAATATCATTTAAGATCCTAGGATGAACGTCATTAAATTTATTAATAATTAAATAGAAAAATATTCAAGTCATTTGAATTTAATATTAAAAAAAGTTCATTAACAGTGTTTTCATCATCCAATACTAGAAATTGTTAAAAAATAAATTTATTTATCACTTTTGAGAGGATACTATGCTAATAATAAAATAAACAGAAAACACTTACAGGTTTTCATATTTTTTACAAACTAAAATGTAATTTACCTAATAAGCCGATTGCTATCAAAGGATTGCTATTAAAAGGAGCTTATTACAAAAAAACTATAAAATAGATCTTTATACAATTAGCATAGTAACCTTTCTTAATTCATTATCATACATGCTGTAAAAATTCAAGATATCTCTGTCCCTGTAAGCAAGAGGTTAAATTTTTTTTTTCTATAACAGTCATCAATATTCTTATAAACTTACTAAAAAACGGTGGGTTGTATAATTATTTCAAGGTACACTTGGTACACAATGTACTCACTAACTCGGAAAAAAATAGTCACTCATTATTGAAAACAAGCAGGCTGCTACTTCCATATGTATATCACCGGCACAGTATATAAAACACTTAAAATATATCGCTTTCGCTTCATTAAACTGACTTTCTTTGTAGCGTCTGACAAAGTTTTGAAAATAATTTTTAAGATCGATACTAACAGCAGTTTTTTCTTAATATAATAAAATATGTAATTTGTCGTTTCCATAATACGACTTTATATGCTGCTGGTTCTTCGTAGAAATTAAAAAACTAAAATTAACGTTTGACGCATGTCATCGTATTAAAAAAAAGAATAACATCACATATTTGCGTTTCCGATTTTTCGGATCCTTATAGCGATCCTAAGGCTCGTCAAGTTAGATTTGAGTTGAAAAACGTGGACGAGGTAGGTCGCCGAAGACTGTATCACCATGAACGCTTTTGGCTAAGGCCTTTATAGAAGCTTGTATATCGTGAGGATCTATTGGATTTCTAGATATCTGAAAATGATATCATGATAATATTATTAACTACTTAATAATTAAATATAAAAATCTGTGTATAATCAATCATTTATTCTATGTATCTATTCATATTCGGTATAACATGTATTATCTCACCTGTTCGTCATCGTCATCTTGTATTAAACGTTGGCTGAAGGAATTAAAAGCAGGCACAGTAACAGGTAATGATTTGGCTAACGTTGGATGGCCACTCCTTTGACTTCTTGGTATGTGCATTCCTTCATTGCCAGAATCTGAAAAAAAAATAATTAAACTAACATTTTTACAATTTTATATAGAAATATAAAGGAAATAAAAATATAGAGGAATGCAATTACCGTCGGTATCCGATTCTTGGTCAGAAGCTTGCAGGTGTCTTATTGGTAATGGAGCATCATCCATGCCTTCTAGCATAAATAAAGCCTCTCCATCATAATTGCTTAACTTCCTTGTTCGTGTATCATTGTTGTGAATACCATTCTAAAAAAAAATAAATAAATCATGTGTTAGAAATATAATAACCCTGATCTAATTTTTCTTTCACATTACTTACAATTGCATGAACAGCTTTAATTGATTTTGAGGGTGAAGGCTCACGAAGCACAAGATTGCCTGAATCAAATTGTACTGTCGCATCTACAGCGTCATTTTCTGAGGTAAGTTTACTTGGCTGAATAGTTTCAGGGGTTGCAGGTGGGGTTTCTAAATTAGTTGAACCAACTACGTTTAGCTGTTCGCTACAGATTAACCTACAACAATAGAAAGTATATTATATCTTTACTTTCAAATAAATTGTTTAATATTTTATGATTTCAAATTTCCGGTACTAATATGCATGATTTAGTTCATTACCTTGAAAGGATAGCATGTTCATTATGAGCACGTTCCCTAAACTCTTCTAAAATTTGATACTGTTCCCTAGTGAATGCACGTATTCTCTCATCTACTAAAAGAGCTTGCCTTTGAATAGCTTCTTCTAGTTGTTGCTCCAAACCCCCCAGAGCCAATTTTAAAGTACTTGATAACTGTGATACTTTATGTAAAAAATATATTATACAAAATATTTTGATTAAAAAAAATTATACATTTTTTATTCAGTGAAAATTCTTACCAGAAAATTTAGTTAACGGTTGAAGAGGATCAAGATCATCAATTTTACTGTGATCTATTACTATCCTAAAGACTGGACTGTAGTTAGGACTAGCTTTTAATTGTGCTATTTCATCATCGGATGTCTGGATTGTACATAAGAATATCATATTACTATCTCAATTTAAAAAAAAAATAACAAAGATTATCCTTCTTTGAAAAACTTACAATAACATTGGTGTTAATTAAAACAGAGGCAGCTCCATATTCTCTATGTACTGCATGCGTAAACATCAAACAGTTATAGCAGCGATGGACAGCCCATGCACCCACATTTCGAATTTCTACTAGGCCAGGTTGCTCTTTTGTGATCTTTTCCAACTCACTTGTTGTAGCAAGATTCTTTAGAATAATATATGTTTGTGTTCATAATGATGTAGGAAATAGAACATATCAAAGCTAGACCAAATTCCAATACTCACGTTATTGAAAAATACATCCGCAAGTTCATTCGCACTTAATTCCAAAGTATCAATATTGACATTTTGTAATTTATTTCCCTTACTTTTGATGGACACATTCAAACACTTGCATGTAGCATACATTTTTTACTCTTAGAAGTCAACAATTCTTTCAAAAATATTTCGACAAAAGTCCACTCTTTGTTTGGCAAGAAAGTCTTCTAATTTTGTCTAAATTTGCTTTATGACATTTTCTGATATTTCGCTGATATTTAATTCTATGATCTGAAACAAAATTAGAATATTGTTAATACTGTATCATATAAAAATATTTTTATATGATAGAGTCACAAATATCATTCAATAAAAGTATCAATGATTGTCTCAATGTTTATATTTCAAAGGCACAAAGAACAGAACCTGGAAAACAAGTTTGTGTATTCATGCACATTTAAGTGTTTAATTGGATAAGGAATATTTTATTCAGGTGTTATTAGGAAAGTGCATACATATATTTTCACATATAAATCTCTTGAATGAGAACTATCAATGGTTTTATAGGTGTAGAATAATGAAGTGAATTAACAGATTGTGTATGATAACAATTACACTCTGAAGAGCTTATAATGAGACATTCTAGATTGTAAAAAAATATGATAAAAGTGAGTAAAGATTGTTAATTCCATTATTTTAAATTAAATAATAACAACTGACGCAAATTTAAATGTAAATACAAAATAAAAAAAAAGAAAGTAGTTTCAAAATTCTTGTTATTCTGAGAGCATAACATGAAATTCCTGTACCAATAAACACCTGTATATGGAACTGTCATGATGTGACAGCCTATAATTATACAGGAACCAGTGGAGCTCCATAATTATATACTGGATCATCAATATAACTTTGTGCTCCCCAATATAGAGAAAGTCTGATATTTTCAAACAAAGAATAGAAAACTTGGTTAAATGAAAATTAACCAATAATGTCGATGGTAACTGTTGTTAGCAATGGGTATAAATAAAATATATATATATATACACAAATCGAATAGAACAAAATCAATAATGCACTAGCAATTGAAGTTTAAAAAATTGCCGCGGGCAAAACTCGAATAGCTTCCGCCCAGGAGCTGCGGAATAATCGATGAAGACCTTGACTTTGAGAGTCAGGCGAATAATCAATGCTCCAAAATTCCGAAGTTGTTTAAAAACAATCGACTAACCTCCAAACACCCGTGCAGTGCACTTTCCGAACAATCTTCTTCCTTATATTATGTACACATAAGTACTTACAAAGCGACGATTCAGCCAAAATCGCGAGCATCAACAAAGCCGACTCGTAAAAAAAAGACCGAATCAATAACAATGAAAACCTGTCCCTCTGCAAAAGCACTCCGCGACTGAGGTCGAAGAAAAAGGCAATAAGTAACAACGGACGAGTCGCCTTATACATAAGTATATACATACGCTGTGTACAGGGACAAAAAAAATCCACAACTATGCCGACACCGCACAGCAACAAGCTAGTTTGAGCCCGAAAACCAGCAAAAAAAAGTCATCCGCTATACCCACCTCCGAAGGGCAGCAGAAGAGTTACTCTCGTCGATCGAAAGGTGAAGAAAAATTCATCGAAAAGTAAAATAACATTCGTCGTCGTATTTTGCTCTCGCAAGCCGAACTCCTAATATATAATGGGTATTATAGCCGCTGCGCGGAGATATAAGCGTGTACGTCTCGCCCCTTGCGAGGACACGCACACAGGGAAGGCTTCGAACGCGATTTTCGGACACGTAAAAAAAGAAGGAGAGGACAGCCCGCCGGATCGAAAGGTTCCGATGTTTTTTTTTACATGAAATGTGCGTGCCGAGAAGAGAACGCGCCTCCCCCGAGAGAAGACGTAAACAAGGCGCGCGGCTATAGGTATGTACTTACAGCCGAGGAAAAAACGGAGTGGCTCGCCGTTCGGAGTAGCTCTCTTCGCGCTTTTCTTTGTGTGCGTTGCGGCTCGCGCTCTCTCTCTCTCTCTCCCTATATATAAGTATATTAGTAGAATGCAGAGACACCGACGTAACACTGGCTCGCGCGCACGTCTCTATATAGGCACACACTAAGCCCACACACCGATGACTGTTGTTGTTGTTGTTCCCCTCTCTCTTTACGTATAAAGTTAATAAGGCACACTCACACACGCGAGAACAGAATGAACGTGTTTATAGACACACTGATGCGTGCGTATATATGTATGCCTATTAGATATATACCTATCGGTAGCACGTTGCGACGAGCACTCTCTTGTTAATAAAATAATACGCGGCTGTACTCTCAGTCGACTGGTCTCAATCGTAAGTATCACTAAAAATAAATCCGCTCTTTCTCCCACTTGATTATAAACGTAGTAGCCCCGCTTCGCTGTAGTTTACACAAAGAAGTGTGCGCTCGTGCGACGGCGCCGCTGAGAGCCGAGAGGAGAGAGAGAAGCGAATAGGCGATGGCTGTGCACAGCTGTGTTGGTGCGCGAGCTTGTAGCACATTATGTGTATACGTGCGGTCTTCAACGTCGACCTATCCGAGCTGCGGGCTGTGATAGATATGTATATATATATATGTATATAGTTGTTGCCGGCTTCCGCAGTGGTGCAGATTTCTACCTTATCCCGCGTAGTTTTTTCGTCGGCTTCTCGTTTGCAGCCGTGAAGATTGTGCTAACTTCTGATGGGTTTGACGATATTACGATATATAGGCACCTATAAATATTCCATATCAATAAAAAAAAGCAGTGCCTCGATACAATTTCGAATATTTGTGAATCAGCTTTGTATTCACTTTTCGATATTCAAAACAATCGTTATCCGATAAAAAAATGTTGCCGTCGGCAAACGTAGCGCATTTTCGTCAAAAGGTTTGTTTACGCGATCGCAACAGTGTCTTATATTGAGATAAGCGGCGGGGATTTCAAGGGGTACCAAAATATATAGTCGCGGTGGACGCGCTGCTTTACTATATATGCGCAGCTACAATATACTTACAACCGCCGAGAGCAGAGCGAAGCACGTGTCTAGTTGGTGGGGCGAGCACTTCAGAATGAAAAACAAGGTGTGGATCTTAAATTTATTTGCATCGCACACTCACCGATCTCGCCGGTCTTTCTCCTCTGGTTTGCGCAGTTGTTCGAGAAAGCGCTCCTTTTCGGAGCAGCGCTCGCAGCTCGTAAATCTCGTCTTCTCTCTGAATTTCTAGATAACGGCTTGTTGAAATTCTTATTTCGAAAGCAACATTATACCTTTGTATATACGATTTACAGGAATCGATCGAAAAATATCTATATATTACATATGAGTATACCTTACATGGAACATATATGTTTATGTGGCGACGTCTTTGCTCCGAATCTTACGCAAACGTTTGTTTAACCTTTTCCTTTCTCCTGATGTTTCTTGACTACATAGCTTTTCGCGTATGACGTTGTCGCGCATAAATACTGGCAAATGGCGTAATACAATGTGAAAAGGCGATAACTCGCACTCGTAAACAGTCGTTGATATAATTGCGCTTCATTACATTGTTGTATTTCTTTTTTTTTGTTCGGAAGCTCGAATATAAATTGCACTATTGTCACTTGCGTCTTCTGCTATACGATAACGAAATAGCTCGCGTGTATAATCATTCGATTATAGGTACTTATTTAGTTTTTATCTAAAACGTTTATTGCAAAATAACAATTCACACTAGTAGTAAACTTTAAATTCATGTTCCACCCATTTAACATTTTTATTTTAATCTAGTGAATCTTGATATATTTTCTAATCTTCGATGATAGAGCATCATTTTCTCAGCGATAAAGAGCTAATCTAGCATATATATACATGTGTGTTTATAGGTATATAGCTACAAGAAGGATTTAAGCTCCCTTGCTCCGCGAAATTTCAAACCCGCGCTTTCAGCGGCCCGTAAAAATCCTCTCGCAGCAGCGCGCAGGTAAAATACCTGAATCGCCGCGCGCTCGCGCGAGTGTAGAGAAGCCCCGCGTATCCTAACCTCCCAGACGGCGAATGATCGACCGCTAACCCCATCGCGGCAGAAAAACACACTGTGCGCGCACGATCCGTACATATCAACGGTCGTCACCCGCGGTATACATACACACACGCGAAAGCGGTGGCGGCGCGTTATATTTCTTATTCCCGGGTGAGCTGTGTTTCCAAGAGACGCACGACGACGAGCCCGAAAGTACGCGCGGTGCTGCAGTCGACGAGGGAGCACCGGCCCGCACGGCCCCGGGACAAGTCGTCACGGCGTCGGCCAGGATTACTCGTCGGCGGCGGTGGCGGTAAGCGAAGGCGTAAGAACATGAGGAACTCAACCGCGCCGCACTCCAGCAAGAAGAAGGGCCGCAACAGGAGCAAGATCGGCAAGTTGGCCGAGGCGCAGGCGATCAGTCCGAACGCGGCGGGTAGCGCAGACGGTACGCCTGTCCAGGAGTCCAACAAGTATGCCCTGGTGAGTCGTACGGTTCGCTCTTTTTCCTCTCGTACTTTGGCGGGCAAACGTTCGCTGAGAAAGAGAGAGAGAGAGAGAGAATACCTCGAATAAGGCAATTCTCTAGCTATGTTTTGCTGTTTTATTTTTTTTTTTTTTGCGAAAGTCCGTGGCTGTGTTACGTTAGTCACTGGGCTTTTGTATTTCTAACTTGTTTGTTGTTGCTTCTTTCATTCTAATGTCTGCATTTACATTGATGATATTCAAGGTGGATGTTTACCTCTTTGATGATGCAAAGATGCAAGTAAATAATAACACCTAACCTCTCTCAATCGCTATATATGTATATATACAAGTAGTTGCAACTAAACAGGAAATTATTATTGTTATTACGTGGTTACGAAACTAAGAGAAAGGTGTCATATTATGCATTCATAACTTATGCAAATTGACTGATTTTTGACACATTTACAGTCATAAAAAATATGATAATTATATCGAATGATTCGATATTTATTAATGCTATACAGTTTGCATTGGATACATAAAATTATCAATGAAACATAAATCTGGTATATTTATTTTCAGTTAAACCCTCTGCGCGAGGATGGAAACAAACCATTCAAAGTAAATTTCAACGACAGTATTCCTATAGTATCTCAAGAAGAGTTTGATGCTGATGAAAACAATACATCTCACAAAAGTAATAGCTCTGCAGCAGCTGATAGGGAGAAGGAAGACAAAGCCATATTAAGTTCCCTACCAACAGCGGTAGCCAAAGAATTAGATGGCTATGAAAGTCAAATCGGTGAGGCAGATCCTCTTCCCAATTCCTATGTGAGGTTTATGGAGAGAAGTGGCGAAGAATTAGATGGTAAGAAGCATTTTGTTTTGAGATGATTAACTTTTTCTCGTGACAATAAATTTTAAAACTTAACATATATTTTTTAGGAGAAGTTGAGTATGATCTAGATGAAGAGGATTCAGCATGGCTATCTATAGTAAACGAACGTCGCGCAGCCTCGGGTTTAACGCCCAATTTAGAGCCCGACACGTTCGAGCTCTTAATGGATCGTTTAGAAAAAGAATCTTATTTCCAACAACAGACCAATGGGGGAGGCGCAGCTGGCGCCTTAGTCACCGCCGCCGACGAGGACGCAGTCTGTTGCATCTGTATGGATGGCGAATGTCAAAATAGCAATGCCATCCTCTTCTGCGACATGTGTAATCTTGCCGTACACCAAGACTGCTATGGAGTTCCTTACATTCCTGAAGGCCAGTGGCTGTGTAGGAGATGTTTACAAAGTCCTTCCAGAGCCGTTGATTGCGCTCTTTGTCCTAATAGAGGTAAATTTGCTTTTTTAAAATGTTTTACTCACTATTTTAATATCCCAATACATGTTTCATGAAATATGATTATTTCTTCAGGAGGTGCATTCAAACAGACGGATCGACCTGCCACTTGGGCACACGTAGTATGTGCTCTTTGGATTCCAGAAGTACGTTTCGCCAATACTGTTTTCCTCGAGCCGATCGATAGCATCGAAAGTATACCCGCAGCCCGCTGGCGCCTCACCTGCTGCGTTTGCAAGCGTCGAGGTGTTGGCGCCTGCATCCAGTGTCACAAAAGCAATTGCTACGCGGCATTCCACGTCACGTGCGCTCAGCAGGCAGGACTGTGCATGCGGATGCGAACCGTCCAGCCAGCCAACGGTGAGCCCATGCTAGTCCAGAAAACGGCCTATTGCGAGACCCATGCCCCACCGGATTATCAACCTAACACGAATCCAGCCGACGCTAGGAGACGGGCCATCGCTAACAAGAAAAGCTCAAGCGCGCCTGTTATTTCCATACCAACCATTCCGCCCGAACGTATTCGTGAAATCGCTAAGTAATTCGATATAGCCCATCATGGTCTCTTACATATTATGCTACAAATGAATTGCAAATCTACATTACAAATGTTTTACAGCTTAGCGGACGGTCTGCCAAAGAAGAACCAACTGATCCAGCGGCTGATAGCCTACTGGACACTAAAGCGACAATATCGTAACGGCGTGCCCTTGCTCAGGAGATTGCAGAGTTCGCACCCACACCCACGAGCTCCTCCATCACTAGGTGATGCCTCGTCGCCTACACCTGACGCTGAGATACGCAACGAAATGTACAAACAATTAAAGTATTGGCAATGTCTCAGACAAGATTTGGAAAGGGCAAGACTACTTTGCGAACTTGTCAGAAAACGGGAAAAATTAAAGAAGGAGCTTTTTAAAGTGTGAGTGTAAAAATAACGTTTTAATCTATTAACGTCGACCCTGTAATAAATATATTCGTTTCATTTCCGGGCGGGTACATATTTTTACAAAACAAGGTATATTAAAAGAATTTATACTGGTTTGTTAAAACTGCATTTCCTTGGAGTTATCGTAACATTTTATATACTTCTAAATGAAAATAAAGTGCATGAGAGATTACAGTTGGTTACAGTTGGTTATGAAAATATTTTACTATTTTTACAGAAAAGAAAAGTGTTTGTGGTTTGAGCTGAGACCGCTAGAGAGTGTGCTAAGAGTATTACTAGAAACGTTAAAACTACGCGACCCAAACGACGTCTTTGGACAACCAGTCAACATCGAAGAAGTACCGGACTACCTAGATATTGTAACACATCCAATGGATCTCTCAACTATGGAGGCTAAAATAGACCGTTCAGAGTACGACTCGATATCCGCATTCGAGGCTGATTTCAACCTGATGGTGAACAACTGCCTGGCCTATAACCGAAAGGACACTATGTTCTACCGGGCGGGTGTGAAGATGCGCGAGCAAGGTGGCGTTCTCATTGAGCAGGCACGCAAGGACTATCCCGAACTGGACGGTCATACCACTGAGGAATCTGCCGAAGAGGTAGAAGCAGAATCTGAAGAGCCGCAGCAGCAGCAAACAAATTCGACGTCTGCTGGTGGGGGAGCGAAATCTAGAAAGCGAGATCGAAGTTCGAGAGTTCGGAATGACTCAGAATCGAAAGCTAACAACGAAAAAGATACATCTTCTACGAGCATTATGAGTACGAGTCCTGGCGGTACGAGTGCTGCAAACATTAGTGGCAGTAGCGCTGGTGGTGGAGCCGTTAGTGGCGGTGTCAATCGTAGAACTGCTGTACTTTTTACGCGGAAAGCTAAGGCTCGTGCTAGCAGAGGGCAGTTACATAGGACTAGTCCTGAGAATGAACAGAAGAAGCAAAGCGACAGTTTTAGAGTTTACAGGTAAGCGATGATCAATTATATACTGTGTTGAAAATGTAGGTCACATTATTTAATAATCATTCATCTAAACAGGAGTGGAGCGACAGATAGTGATATAGGTGAACGTGAAAGCCAGTCCTCTAGCTGCAGTAGTTGTTCTACCAGTCGATCGACGAGTCCGGAACGGGGCGATGACGTTGACGCTGATGGAGACGATACGACCCACGAAGACTCACCCACCCACAAACCAAAATCAGCTAAACATGCTAACGACGGTGTCTCTGCTAACGAAGCCAACAGCAAAATGGAGACGGACAGCAATGGAGCTCTGACCGCGTTACAACTCGTATGGGCCAAATGTCGGGGATACCCATGGTATCCTGCTTTAATCATCGATCCCAACACTCCGCGCGGTACGGTACATAAAGGTGTTCCCATACCTTCGCCACCCGACGACGTGCTCGCTTTAGCCAGTAACTACAAGGACCGAGTGTATCTTGTGCTATTCTTTGATACAAAGAGAACATGGTAGTGTTTACAATTTACAATTTTGAGATGATTCTATTTTTATTTGAAAATTGCCATAGTGCGTAAAACTTTATTAATACTTTGATTCGTTTATAGGCAATGGTTACCAGGAGAAAAACTTGAACCTTTAGGCGTGTCGCAAGAATTAGACGATGGCAAGCTAATTGAGTCTCGGAAACCTACAGACAGGAAGGCGGTCAAGAAGGCTTATCAAGAGGCGTTACTCTACCAAAAACAAACGCGGAACTCGACACTCAACGTGTCGGCCGACGATTAATCATGTAGTTAGTTTCTTCGACTAGGTAAAATAGAAACACTTGTATAAAGTTTATTTTATCACTTTATAGGAATCATTAATTTAATTAAGCTACTGTTTTTTCGTACAAAACTACCCAATAACTCTTTTTCTGGAAAAGAAATGTTTTAGTCGTTTTATAAATATATAAAATCAATCTTTTTACAATGTGACAGCAACGAGTTTATCTTTCATTGAAATCTCCCTCACTTTCCCACAACCTGTGGTTTGAAGTCAGATTGCGAGGCTGCAGTTATTTCCTTCGCGTACATGTCCAGTCTTTGAGTCATCTGCAAATTTATGATCAATGTTTTGTTTATTATTTGAAAATCATTTAAATTTTCTTTTATAAAAACAGGTTGCTTACTCTGA
The DNA here is from genome assembly GCA_020010945.3 of Muscidifurax raptorellus. Taxonomy (NCBI): domain Eukaryota; kingdom Metazoa; phylum Arthropoda; class Insecta; order Hymenoptera; family Pteromalidae; genus Muscidifurax; species Muscidifurax raptorellus. The sequence continues at coordinate 14,708,601 of CM052077.1, forward strand.
ATCCCCAAACGTCTTTTGTCTGGCGGCACAGGTTCAAGTCCAACTCTGTTACCAATAATCCATCCATGTGTCTGTTGAGTCCACGCGTCCTAGCACCGTCTGGTGCAGCGACGTAGCTCGAGCCGTAGAACTGTCCGAATTCCCGGTGGCTTGGTTTACCATCACCTGAGGTAAACTCATTAGGGAACTTCTCGATGCCGACGCGGTTGATCGCGCAAGTGTAATAGCTGTTGGCTATGGCAGCATTGCGAGCCTCGATGGGCCACAAAGGTTCCGAGAGATTTCCGACGGTGGCGGATGGATTGAAGACAATCTGAAAGTGTAGTTAAAATTTTATTCGACTTTTTATCTATTTATAAAATGAAACAAGCCTATAAAGTAAGCTTGATCTGACCTCCGCGCCATTAATGCCGAACATAAGCCAGTTTAGTGGATGATGCCGTCCATAGCAAATGTTAATTGCGATCTTTCCGTAGGGTGTTTCAAAGACTGGATGTCCAGTATTGCCCTCCATGTAATACGTAGACTCGTTAAAATCACCGACTCGCGGAATGTGGTTCTTTCTGTGTTTACCGATGACTTTACCGTCTGGTCCTATCACGACCGCTGTATTCCAGACGGTATCGCCGTTGACACTGTCACGCTCGAGGATCGGCGAAATGATCACCATGTTGTGTTTACGAGCTAGATTGGACAGGAGCTCGGTTGTCGGACCATCGACCGCCTCTTCGGCAAACTCCGACCAGGGATACTTTTCGCGCGTGCAAAAGGCGAATGGCATTGCTGTAAAGTTGGATATTTCGTATAATCGGATTCGTTATAAACATCTATATAATATCTATGCGATTTTAAAGATAAAATTCACTAGAAATTCAAATCGAAAACTCACTCCAAGCCTCCTGCAAACAGATAATGTTGACTCCGCACTTGGCCGCATGATCGATGTAGCCACAGATTTTCTTATGAATGGCGGCGCGTTGCTCGACGATCGGCGCATCGGTCGGTAAGACAATCGAGTTCTGGATCAGACCAACTCGGACGATCCTGGGTGGGCGCAACTGTTCGGGTTTAGCGCCACCCATCCGCCAACCAGACACTTCGCAGGTGTTTTCATCTAATTTTGGAATGTCGAGTTTTCTGGAATAGAAAGAGCGATCGAAGTGAATGAAAAATTATTTTTAACTGATGGGTGTAGACTAAGGCGAGTTGAGGGCTGCAATCCGTGAATTTTTATTTTTATCGTTTTGTTTCTTTCTGGAAAGAACTGCCGGACGATGTGGTGTAATATTAATAGCATCGTGCTATATTTTTTACACCACATTCCTGTTCAAAGAAGGCAACTTTTTTATGCGACATAATATGAGAATTATTCTTCTTTTTATTATCATATAAAACAACTTTTTTAACAGATATATGTATTTTTACACAAATTTTAGTATTGCAATAACTCGCAGTATAATTATTTAAATTGCAGCCGTACGTTTAAGTGACAATTATAGCACAGTAAACATTAAACGAAGGTTATGCGATCGCCGTGCAATAGGCCGACTCCAAAGATAACGAGAATATTTCTCTCTCAAGTTCACCGCACATAACGACGTTTAAAAGCCTCAGCCCACATTCAAACCGATTGATTTCAATTAAAAAAATGCGACTCACTCTAATTTCCGTCCATAAATAAGCTTGTTCACGAACTCGCCACTGGTCTCGCTGACCTCCTTGTCCAAGACCTCTTCCAGCGACAGTTTATCCAATTCCAAACTGCTCATCTTCGCTCCTCGATGCTCGAGACTCTTCTAAACTCAGTTGGGCTTCCTCGTTGTACCTTATAACTCGCCACCGCCTCCGTATATTTTTCCGCTGCGGATCAGCGAGCTAAATGGAAAATTTTTAATACTTTTGGGCTGCCGCCAGTTGTGCGATTAGACGTGCTTGCCTTCACGGCAATTGTTATTTACGAGATCTGCGAATAAGTAGTCAGCGCTTGGAACTGCGAACGTATGAGATTCGGATCGTGTCACCGTGATAAGGCGCGGATGCGCATTTTTATTTATCTTGGACATCAGTGATTGTACAGAGCGCCATTGATAAAAAGCGCGGTGATAATATTATTATATGGATTGCGAGTGCGGCGAGTGCATAGATTTAGAAATTAAAAGTGACCGCGATATTTGATTTGTTTTCGCCAAGTCTTATCGACATTATCTTCAAATTATGTGATAGCATTAATTAGTTATAATTTATATCTTATAATTAAATATTCAATCTCACTGGGAACTTATTATTCCAAATATGCGAATTACTAATTAGTTTTTAATATATCAAAAGTTCAATGGAAAATTTTCAAAGGAGGCACGATACGTTCCGAGAATTGTCTTCACATATGTTCGCGTTTTCCGTCTACAAGCTTACCGAATGCACTTTCGTCGCGCAATAAACTTCCGAGATGCTTTATTTTTATCTCGGAGTAATTTTTCACATAGAAATACGTAACTCGCGTCAAGAAAAAATATCTGACAAAACATCACGCAAAGTTACTTACCACTGTATCTATTCACCCTCCACCTCGCAATATCGTCGATCAATAGATTCGTACCTCTTGCACTAAACAAAAACAAAGCACTCGATGATTTGGTCGAAATCGACTGAGCTACAAAATACTTACCGGAGAGCCAAGATGATGACGCCGAAAGACGCTTGCTGTCGAGTTATAGCTATATGTCAGCTGCTTCCTGTGCGACGCACGTCGAAATGCAAGCATATAGGCGACAATGTGACTAAGAAGCTGAGGTGGGGGGAAACTAAGCGACCAATAGCGACGTCCACTCTTAATACCATCGCTGTGCGTGCATGCGGCGTTTGTACATCACCTATGCATTTCCGTGTTAACCACGGCTGCTTTTCGTGCGCTTGAAGATAAAACTGAGCGCACACTCATCTCTGCTATATATTATACAGTATAAGACTCTACTATTCTTGTAGTTGTGGATCAGGTTTTCGGACATTTTTTTAGAACTCGTTTGTATGTATTTTTTGTTCTCGGAATTCGTCGATTTCATAGCCAATCATCAATGTATATTAATGAATTTTTTACATCAAGATAGTTTAAATCTAAAAATAACGAAATGTGCGATACCATTTATTTATTATACGAATTCTAAGTTAACTGTTGCAAAACGCTGCTTTGAAATATTAAGTTTCTGGGAAACATAAATTAAAATGAATAGTGAGATAAACAGAGTACTTTCGAGAAGGATTTATGGCATACGGGAGACAATGTAAATGCTAATGCGTCAAGTACGTTATCACTTGTGAATTTTTATTCAAATAGCTGCCTACTGATCTTACATAAAAGTTATCGATGAGATGCATCTGGCTTATCGTTCGCGTGAAATGCCATAATTACACTATGATTATATAACCGGTTGTTTCGCAATTTTCCAAAACAACCGAATACTCGCATCTCTCTCGAGCGATCCTCAAAACTTTATTTATTACATAAGTGTATACGCAAGCGACAAAGTATATAAAATTAATAAAACAAAAATATAACAATTAATAGGTATCAAAAAATGATTCGTATACGATTCTACAACGAATGCAGGAGAGATTCTTGATATCGGCGATCGCGCAAAGCAATTTACTTTCCGACGATTTGCGGCTGGTAGTTGGGATCGGTCGCCTTGGTGAGCTCCCGTGAGTACAGATCCAGTCTGCGCGTCATCTGAAAAAAAATCGTCAGTTTTTTTTAACTGGAAGGTCGTTCTTTACATGTCACCGTGCTTTCATCGAATACACATGTCCCACGACAAGGATATTCATTTTAAATACAAAAACAACTACTTACCGGGAAATTCCAAAGATCGCGCACCTGTCTGCACAGGTTAAGGTCGATCTCTGCGATGAGAAGACCGTCACCGGTACGGTTAAGTCCAGGTGTGCGGGTACCATCGGGCGCGGTAATGTAGCTCGAGCCGAAGAACTCGCCGAGCTCCTTGTGCGGGGGTTTGCCGTCTCCGGAAGTGAAGGCATTAGGATACACCTCGGTACCGACCCGATTGATCGCACAGGTGTAGTAGCTGTTGGAGATCGCAGCGCAACGAGCTTCCACTCCCCAGAGGGTCTCGAACTGTTCGGCTATGATCGCGGATGGGTTGAAAACGATCTGCGCAGGTTGGTGTATATTTCAGTTATGTAGTTAGGTGTATACAGCCAGGAAGGCATTGATGATGAGAAAGTGTTTTTGTTTTCAGAAAACTCGCACAATATATACCTCGGCGCCGTTGATTCCGTACATGAGCCAGTTGAGAGGATGGTGTCGACCGTAGCACGTGACGACGCCGATCTTGCCAAAGGTCGTCTCGAAGACCGGATGTCCGAGGTTACCCTCCATATAGTAAGTGGACTCGTTGAAGTCGCCGTTTCGGGGGATGTGATTCTTTCTCTGCTTGCCGAGAACCCGACCGTCCGAGTTGATAACCACCGTTGTGTTCCAGATGATGTCGCTGTTAGTACTCTCGCGCTCGAGGATCGACGAGACGATGACGATGCCGTGCTTCTGGGCGATCTTCACCATGAGGGTCGTCGTCGGGCCGGTCAAAGCGTCCTCGGCGAATTCGTTCCAGGGGTACTTCTCGCGGGTGCAGAAGGCCATCGGCATCGCTGCAATTGCAGGTATATTTGTGTTGTTTCATTCGGATTATGTTAATTGCATCTTATCGGGTCATCGGGGGTTTTCAAAGTTGATGAAACTTTGCTCTTATCGGTGCTAAGCGAAAGCGCCATAGTAATATTTCACATTCTTGTACATGATTGAGAAATGTCATTAGGTATAATTAACTGCAACAATTATCACAGGGCGTAAAAAGCACCTTTTTATGCTGTAAATAAGATATGTCTCGCCGACATTATAAATTCCTTTTGAGCAGGTGGAAAACGGTAGGCACACAATAACCGATTGATTTTCAAATCACTTGGAAAATTCTAGCTTCTCTGGTATTTCTCGCAGTTAGAAAATTACACAGATTTCTTTAACCGCTATACGTATATCCTCATATTTTATTCAACGTGATGCGTGTTATGCAATAAATAAGTGCATGTCTCATAAATCTCTAATAGTCGTTTTATCCGGCCACTCCTAATAACGAACATCAACAGGTCGAACAGGAGTTATTATTCTAATTCAAGTCTAGTAAAAAATAAACTGATATCAAACCGGTAACCTGCATCGCGAAATCGAAAGTAGTCGATTATATTAGGATTTTTCATCTTAAAGAAAAAATCTTTTCTATCGCATCAATTTACTCGAAGAATGAAATTATACAAAACTCACTCCAAAGCTCTTGCATGCAGACGATGTTCGCTCCGCAATTAGCCGCGTGTTCGATGTATTTCGTGACCTTCTTGTGGATCTCGTCCCGCTGAACGCGGATCGGCTCTGTCGTGGGTACCACAAGTCCGTGTTGAATTACGGCGACTTTAACGATGCGAGGAGCGCGAAGTTCTTCGGCTATTGCGCCTCCAAGTTTGTAACCCTTCAACTCGCACTGCAAGCCCTTTTCCATCGGTGGTAGATCGAGAGCCCTGCCATCGAATAGTAAGAGCTTTTATAATTGCATTTCCTAATGTTGTAACTGCAATCTTGCTTATATATATAATCGAAAGGTCATCAGGTATATAAGACACGTCAACAAACAATTTCTTCGATAATTTCAAGTCAAAGTGTTTATATAGTAGATCTATTTTAATACCGGTATCAATTCCAAAACAATAACAAACGTCGCGAACGAATAATTTGAGGATTAAAAATATACTCACTCAATTTCACGGCCATAAAGCACGCGTTTGACCGTCTTGAGCTGCTGCTCCGGAACATTGTCATCCAAAATCTGCTCTACTGTAAGAGAATCCATGTCTTCTTTTCTCTTTCCACAAAAACAATTATAGAAGCAAATCGACTAATTACTTTACTGTAATAGCGTCTGACCGATAAAATCCGATCCGAGGTGATCGAGTGCGTGCTGCGAATTGACAACGCCTTGCCTCGACTCCAATATATATACACAACGGCTCGACCCGACTCGCGCTTCTAAAAGGCTCTATCTCTCTCTCTCTCCGATCTCGAGGAAATTGCGAAAATTTTCACGCGCCGTATATTTATGTACAATAACAGCGCGTCTGGCTCGCTGTGGGAGACGCGAAAAAAGACGTGTTTCTCCTTTTGGGGGTATAGCGATTACGCGAACGACGGTGTATACTTGCCGGATACGGAGGGTTTTATCGCTCGCCAGGGCGAGAGAATTTTAGCGATAAGTTTGTAGCGATTTTGACGAGTCGCTTTGTTCGGTAAACAGAAGAACAGACTCGAACAATGATAGGGAGATGAGGCGCGCTGGATTTTATTTTGTTTGCGCGCGATATATTCGCTGATCGAGAAACTTTATGTTTTGGTCGAATGTACTTACGTTGTAGCATTGCAGAGTATGTATGTATGTATGTATGTATGTATGTATGTATATATGTATTTATATGTTTGAAGGAAGGGCAGCTCATATATAAGTATAGTGACGTTGAAAGAAATATACCGATGCAGTAATCGTTATCAAAAAATTATTTAAAAATCCATACTTCCAGTTTGTTTTACAACTGTACTGGAATTAGAAAATATCCTTTTCCGATTTTATAACATTTCTGTTATTATTCTGTGGTATAGGCAATGTTACATACTATAATAAGTTATACTTTAGTCATGCGTATTGTAATGTATTTTTACTGTGAATATTCTGGAACATTGGGGATGGCGTGATGAATAAATTAATTTTCTGTTTTCGGTCCCATAATTGTTGACTATTCTAACATTTGAGAAGCGCATTAATAGAAATCGATTTGGCATTAATGCGGTAAAACATATCTATCTTCTCAGTACCGCATGAATACAAATTGATTTTGTATATTCATGCGCTAAAAAATATCTTCCTCCACTCTTAATCGCATTAATACAAAACCAATTTATATTGATGCGGTAAAAATATCTTTTTTCTTTCTTTACCGCATGAATACGGCAACATATCAGTTTGGGAAGAAAACAAACTTCTTTGACACAAATCTTGCAAAATATTGGCGACGTTTAAATTCGATTATTGCACTTTCATATGTAATAAATGAAAAAATGACTACTTCTACAAAACAAACAATGACAAATAAATTCTATTATATTTTAAAGAGAATTACTAAATTTGAATGAATTTCTTTTAATATATAATGTAATAGAAATTGATAGAAATCTCGCAATCATAGAATTTTTTATTTTAAAAGTATTTTCGAAAACGGTTAAGTTTGTACTTTAGTTTGTTAGTTTCAGCTAATAAAAAAATAAAATCGTTAGCTCCGGAAATGATTGTAATAAGTTAGCATTTCTATGAAAATTAAACCATCACAATCACACTCTACAGTTTATTGAATTTAAACAAGGAATCATTGGTTATAGAAAAGACAGATATACAAAAGTTTTATATTTTCATTGGCTTTTTAATATTAGTTCAAAAACGTAGGAAATTAAGGTGAAAACATTTATAAATGTAGTGTACATATTCATAATTTATATAAAAAGGTGTATTGAACAAGTAAAAATGTTCAAAAATCAGTCAGCAGCATAGCAACATACTCTTCTTGAAGAAGACACATTAGCTTGCGTCGTGGGTTTACGATTAAGAGATTCAAAATTGTAAAGAAAAAGCAGTGTTCGAACTTTATTTACTGCTTGACGACTTGTGGCTGGTAGTCCGGATCAACAACTTCGGCGAGCTTCTTGGCGTACATGTCAAGCCTTGCTGTCATCTGTAAGCAGAAAATAAGTACTTAGTTTTTCTTACTTTGCTTGTAATTCTGAGGCATGCGATCCTGCGAGAATCATCAGTTTGTATAGCAAAAACAGCAGTGATTTCAATAAATCACGTTTTATTAGTTTAGTCAAACTATTGAGGTGCAGTAAGAAGTGTTGTTATGGCCGGTTATGTCTCGAACGATAATACTTCTCTAATCACGGGTACATTTAATATTGTTGATAAGCGTCGGGTTAGTGATACATAGCAGATACACGATGTTCGTGCCACATTTTAATTCTTTATAGCTTATGCGATTGCGAAACGCCGCCGCTTTATCCTCCCTATTTTACCAACAGTATGTAATTTATGACTTTACGCAATACAGTGTTTCAATTCATTCTTCTTTTCTCAAATTCTTTTTTTCAAAATTACTACGACGTTTTATCAGCATCGATATTATTCGATCATACGATGCGATATCAAAACGGCCTGTTCGTTTTATTTAACAATTTAAAACGTCGCTTACCCTGAATCCCCAGAAGTCCTTGATCTGTCTACAAAGGTTGAGATCGATTTCGCCGATGAGGATGCCGTCTTCCTGACGGTTCAGTCCAGGCGTGCGTGTACCATCGGGTGCAGCGATGTAGCTGGAGCCGTAAAAGTGGCCGAAGTCGCGGTGCGCCGGCTGTCCGTTACCAGATGTGAACTCGTTGGGGAATATCTCAGTACCGACGCGGTTGATGGCGCACGTGTAGTAGCTGTTGGCGATCGCGGCGCAACGAGCCTCGATCGGCCATATCGGCTCCGACAGCGTCTTGGTAGTGGCGGATGGGTTGAACACGATCTGAGCAGATCGAATTTTATTGTTTTTTTCTTTCAACGATATTGCATATCAAACTTAAGCAAATGAAATACACACGCACCTCAGCTCCGTTGAGTCCGAACATGAGCCAGTTCAGTGGGTGGTGACGCCCGTAACAAGTGTTGATGGCGATTTTTCCGTAAGGAGTGTCGAAGACCGGGTGTCCGAGGTTACCCTCCATGTAGTAGGTAGACTCGTTGAAGTCGTTCTTGCGCGGGATGTGGTTCTTCCTGTGCTTGCCGATGACGCGGCCGTCGGGACCGATCACCACCGATGTGTTCCACAGAACTTCGCCGTTACGGTCGCGCTCGAGGATCGGCGAGATGATGACCATGTTGTATTTGCGAGCGAGGCCCGAGACGAGCTCGGTCGTCGGGCCGGTAAGCGCGTCTTCGGCGAACTCGCACCAGGGGTACTTCTCGCGGGTGCAGAAGGCGAACGGCATGGCTGTTTGGAGAAATTGAATTTTTGGCTTGATAAATCATAGAGTGCATAATATTCGGAGCTAAAAATAAAAATGCGCGCGTTTATGCGAGTATATTATATATATATTAATAGCTCGTTATACGCGATAAGATAAAAAAAGCACACTCATCAAAATAAAATCCACGATGAGGAGGAAAACAGTGTATCGGCCGAGGAATAGATATAAGTTTAACGAGACACGCAGGAATAAAGTCGATTAGAAATTATAATTATGTAGACTCACGCCAACCCTCCTGCAAGCAAACGATGTTGGCACCGCAGGTAGCCGCGTGCTCGATGTACTTGGCGATCTTCTTGTGGATGGCGTCGCGCTGGTCACGGATCGGTTCAGTCGTCGGCAAAACGATCGAGTTCTGGACGATGGCCACGCGCACGATCCTCGGCGGGCGCAGCTGCTCCTCGATCGCACCGCCCATCTTGTAGCCCTTTAGCTCGCAGTTGATGCCCTTCTCGAACTTGGGCAGGTCCAGAGGCCTACGATTGTTTAGTTTCGGAAGATTTTTAAGATAATCGACTGCTGAGTGTTTATTAAGATTCGTGATAGCGTGCTTTGTTGCTTTTTTTTGTTTTAGATACGGGCTATCAATAAGTGAAATGAAAAAATTATTATATCATGTTTTCTATTTGTCAGATTGCCGCATAATCGTGCCCGCAGATGAGACGCTATCTGTGACTGACGTTATTATTAATTATATTATATGCTCGCGAGAAAGTTCCGCGACATATAACGTTGCTTCAAACGATTTTCTCGGATTGTGCACGTAATGCGAATGTTTCATCTCACGTGAGGTGCAGTCTTTTTAAAATGACCAAATTAATTGCAGTATCTATATATTGAGGATTGCGCGTTATTCAAATTTGTCGTTACGAAATACCGCATCTGCACATGAGCATGTCGACAAAGGTGAACGGTAATGACAAAACGTGAATGAATCGCCTGCATTGTGATCGAAATTGGATCATTTCGATGCAGAAAGCGAGAGAGAAACGTGAAAACATTAACAGCACAGTTTTAGTATATTTTATCTTGTGATAAATAAAACGAGACAAAAAAAACATAATGTGCAAGCTTCAGTTCTTACTCGACTTCTCGGCCGTACAAAATCCTCTTGACTTCCTTGAGCATAGGCTCGGGCAGATTATCCTCGAGCATTTGCTCGAGGGTTAGGTGTTCCAAACCCGTGGTTTTAGCGTCTCCGAAGATCTCCATCTTTTCCTTCGAAAATCCGGACGAAAGAAAACAAAACAAACGAAGCCGGGAGAAATCGATTGAACTACCGACGACTGATACCTAACGATTCCGTCAACGGATTTATATAGTCCGACGAGCCGGCGCTCCGGCGATTCGGCAAAAAATCGTCAATTGATCCTCGCTAGGGATTGGCTAGAGACAAGAGACCGCCGCGTGTTTTTGCCTCTTACACTTGTCAGTCTCGCCCTATAGTTGAGACGTCGGGCGTTGGAGAGGGACGGAGGATCGTGATATATAGCTACTAAGCAAATATTGTCATTATCGGATGAACAGTGCGAGCGCGCACAGGTCAATGCGAGGGTTGCCGAGATAAAGTGCATCAGAGAGCATAATTGTTCGGAGCCAAATTTGTATCGATTTTATTGTTTTTTTAACTGTTGTTATGTTGCCGATGACATTGGTTAGCGCAGTAGTCGAGTTTCTGGTCTTTTTTAATATAATTATAAGATGCGATTTGCGGAGCTTTGATAAACGTTGGTGAGACTGCAGACGTTGCAGAGCTTGAGAGAGTACATTAACAAAGCGCTTGATAAAATATGCGTCAACTATATTTTTGGTTAATCTTACCGAGTACTTGGTAAGTATAATAAAAAAATAGTTGGTAACAGTAATAAAGCATTTGGTAAATACGTAACTATATTTTTGAGTATCCTTACCTTCCTACCAAATGCTTTATTACTGTTACCAACTATTTTTTCCGTGTATATTCCGTCTATATATTTGTATAAAAAAAGAGAGTAGATTACGTTTATTCATATATATCTAGAGGAATATACAGCAACAATTTATTTTATCTTCTTAACACAGTTCATAAACTACTCCCTTAAGGAGAAGGGATGATATAATATATTATATCATCCCTTCCGACGAAGAGTAGCCCAATTTAATAGTTTCTGCGAAGAAAAGAAATTCAGAATTTCTGAACTGGGTTACACATTGTAGGAAATTTGAACTGAGCTACTCCTCGTTGGGAACGACGATATATTACACTTTAATCATCGCGAAACCAGGAAGTGCAACGTATTCTAATATTCAGTCTATGTACTATTCGAAATAAAATTACAATGTTATCTTTCTGCTACTCATATTTAAATAAATCTTTCCTGGATGATAGTTTAGAAACATGATGGAAGTTTAGCATACAATATTAATTGCGTGTCAGTGCACTCAATTGTCGAACCAGAACGCTGATGATATTTGCCGTTTGAATTTATTGAATCATTGAATTATAAGAGTGAATTATGCATTCATATTTTATAGCTATTATTGTTCAGAATGTGTATAACATCTTGCGATATTATGTATAATAGTAGATTACGCAATAATGCACAGTAAAATAAATAATTGATGCCTTTTCTCAAATTAGCAACGAAGTGGCTGCAACAGTGTGATAATAAATTGCAAATATTATTATAGTTTATTTCACAATTAGTAATCTAGTTGTATAAAAGAGAAAATTTTATCGGTTATTAAAAAAAAAAAGAACGAAAGATTTGAATTTTTGAATCATATAATTACTTATCCTTAAAACAATACACTTTAATGTGCCTACAATAAAGTTAACTTTTGAAGAGAAATTTGAAATCGGTCAAAGATAAAAAGATCCTCCATCTGCTCAAGTGTTATCTCGCAAGGCTTATCAAAGCACACTTTTTAACATTTTCGACTGACGAAATAATCAAAGATTTAAACGTAATTTTAAAATATTAAGATTAATTTGCATTTGGCCCGTTGCACGTGTCCGATTTAATAATAACTTCTTTTGAGGAAACTTTCGTACATGGTATGAAAAGATATTTTTTGTCCCCGTGTTCGAAAGGACACTGATATTGCCGCTGAAAAAGTTGAGACCCGATAACGATTATTGATTTATTAACTCAGTTAAAATTCTCATGGTATAAACAGTACATGAAAAACATCGCAAAAATTATACCATGCCGATAACGACAAGACTAGACAAGTCAATTTAGTTCTAAACGCAGAATGCGCGTGCTCCGTATCGTCGTCAAATCTCCAGTCTAGAAAAAAATATCTTATTTTTCCATTCGCGATCAAGAGCTACTTATATACACTACGTAAATTTTCGAGAAAAAAACACACCACTGCCGCGATGTCTGGGCTTCGCCCCACCGTTATACGCTGGCACGCGTTCGAGTCAAGAGGGCAACTTGCAATTTACGCGGAACGTCTCTCCGGATAGTGTCCCGGTCGACTTTCCTCTAAAGCGGTATAATAATAGAGTCGACTCCTTTTTTTTCAACAGTTTATTAACCTACTTCGGCTAGACAATGCACGAGGCGATTTATCTTTGAAACGGCAACAATGTTGAAAATAGATATATATGAATTGCGGCAGTGCGATAATGTGAAGCGCATATGGGAGATTGGATTGATGCGCGTGACGAAGGTATAATGGTTAAGTGTCCGCGGCATTATGTGTGTGCAGCAGAGCTTGCGCGAGTAGATATAATAGGATCATGTTCAATCTCATCAGGTATTGAAACGCCGTAGCTTATATATAGCTGTCGGTTATATGCGTAAATTGAACGATAAATAATTTTTTTTGGACTATCATTGGTTGACTTTTTTTGGGATTGTTCAGTAATTTTAAGAAATGTAGGATTCTTGGTATACCTTAGTATAATTTATGTATTGATTCCATTTAGAGTATCCAGTTTTTACGATGCAAGGTATAATATATTATTATGACATGGGGTAGTTGCATCGAATAAAGCTCAAAACTTGACAAAAGCCTTTTTTTATATTTAAAAGAAACTTGAAAAGAAGTGCAATCGAGAGTAAGACTTATAGTATAAATAAAATTGACATACAAAAAGTTTCCTACTGATAAAGGTGGATTTAAATTTCAAAATATATCGTTTACCTTAAATGATACAACGAACAAAGATTTAATCTAATTTTTTATCTGATGTAAATAAATGTTTAAAAATATCATGGGAAATTCAATAACACCTTTATGAAAACGACATACTTTGTTTTTAGGTATTAATTCTGTAAAATGTTGATTTTCACTAAAATTGATTGTGACTCGCGATTAAATGCCTATATAAAAAGAGATCATAATATTGTTACCCTGGCCCGATTTTAACAATATATTATATTAGATGTTGTTTTCTGTTAAATTTGTATTATACACTAAAGAAAATAGTGTAAGCTCTAGACCTCTGACAATCTGAGCGAAATGTATTTTCCTCAGCCCTTTTTTAAGTAGTTTTATATTTACCGATATCTTTGTAACGCTAGAATAATGTGGATATATGATTTATCTTTAATCTATATATAACCTAATTATCGTATGATGCAGTAAATATGTTGCATAATCAAAATGAAATTTTTGTTTCATTACTATCTGTGTACGCATATGAAAAAGTCTTTAAATTAGCCAGTTTAAGGAATGAGCAAATGGTTAAAAATGGTAGCACCCCTTTATCTAGATATTTTTCGTTACCGTTATTTTTCTTTACTGATATTTTTCGTTCTGTATGTCATACAATGTGCAAAACTCTCATAGAATATGAGAAAAGTGCTTTTTGACGTAAACGTAAAATTCGCACTTATATAGGAAAAAATGGACTTCAATTTTTAAAAAATGGTTACTCGGATAAAAAGTTGTCTACGATTGAAAATAGTGAATAATCTTTTTTAGTTATTCTTTTTCAACCTGAAGCTCTTTTACCGTACTTTTACCGATAAGCATACATTTTCCGTTTACACCTTCAGAAATTGAGTATGCTAAACGCTGAATATTAGCTATTTTTCCTCTACAATTTAAATTACCGCGTGTTCTTCTAGTTTTTTATACAATATGTGACACGCGGAACGAAAAAAATGTGTCTCCTATATAAAAAACTGGCAAATTTAAAATAATTTCCTCATACATATATATCTCATGATTTATTATCAAAAGCTGACAACTGTATCGCATCTTTTGAAAAATAAATCCAATCGCGTAAATAACTAAAATATTTCTTCTAATAATACATACATATTTGCTTAAATTACAGACAATTACGTTTAGCACATTTCGCTTACACTTTATTATAATAATTCACTTCATTAAAACGCAATGAACAATATATACATAAATAGTCATCGCACGATTTCGCGTCAATCTTTAACAACTTTCCAGAATAGGAAGTATCCCGATAACTCGCTCGGCTATCATTACTGCATATTATTTTTCTGCGATATCACGCACTCGCCGGGACAAACGAGCGCAAAAAGAGCATAGAGCGAGAAAATCACTATCAGTCCGACGCCCGGAAAAATCCCGCCAGCACACATCCTCTTTTACACACACATATATATATATATATATATATATATATATATATATATATTTACTCGCCACGTGATAAACCATGACCGGACCGTACTGCAAACGCAAAACGTATTCTGTATATAAATGTGTATGCGTGTGTATGCGTGCATATATATATAGTATAATAACTATATGCTTGTATTCTCCACAGCTATAAACTCGGATGTCGACAACTCGGTACCTATATATGCATCAGTATATTTATATATAGTAAGTAACAGCCGGTTCGGATCGAACATCAACAAAGCGCAGACGACGCCCATCAGGGTAAGATTAGGTTGGGCTGCATCCATCGGCCAGCTGGAGCGAAGAGTGAGGTTATGTTCGGAAAGTAATTATCATATAGGATTTCTCCGGGTGTAGTATATTATATGTGTACACTTTGCGCGCGACGCGCATGTGATCATGCGACTTTCCAAGTCTGCGCCGACGACGACGAGATGGTGGGGAACGCGGATCGATCGGCTTATACTGATATTATACGCCGTCCGTCTGGAAGTGCTGCTCGTACTTCCGTGCGGTTAAGTAAAAGGTTAATAATTTTCCCATGTTTCACTTATATCTTGCAATGGAAATTGTTCATTGCTCTATACATGTACATATATATAGTGGTGCTTGCGTGAGCGTCTTGTGGGCGTGTGTGTTTTGATTTTTGTGTTTTGAAATTGGAGATTCCCACGGATGGAGTCGTCGATTTCACGAATGCACTACTTAAGTATCTACGAGAACTGTAAAAATGTCTATTCTGTTGCTATTTTTTGTCACAGCTATTGGCTAAACTTATAGAAATTTGCGTTTGTAAATTATGGAGCTGTTTGCTTATGCTTGCATCACTTTTAAAGTACTTGTATAAATGCATCTTGAATCAAATCGATTAAATTTATTATTACATTATTACTTCAAGTGATTTTCTTATTTAAGTCATTGTAAACAGCTTTAGGTGTATTGTAGAAAACATTGATGTTACTAGCATTTAAGAGTTAAGGAAATATAATTATTTTTTTCAGTTGAACAACAAACTTGAACTATATTTTTTTACAAAATTTGAAATTCAAATTAGGCGAGTTATTATATATAATAGTAGCATTACATAAAAAGCTGGTTTTTTTGTATACCGTTTTTTATGTGCGAAGCAAACATATCCTTTTAAAATCATATTGATTGATGGAATTATCCAATCATCAGATAAATTGAATTAAGTTTTGTCGTGGTTACTATGATTAGGAGGTGGATGCACCGTGTTATTGCATATCTAAACACTCTTTCTTAGTTTAATTGTAATTTACAAGTGAATAACAAGAGTCACTTCCTTCATTTGAACAGGTAATACACAGCCCCACTCCTGTTCACATTTGTCATAGGCATTGGCACACGTGACTTGATGCACAACACACAGTGGGAGGGAGATGAGTGAATGGCACCTCTTTTAAATCCTATAATGGAACCAAGGCTGGAAACCTGTGCTGAGAAATCACACGTTATCAGGCATATACTACTCTACACCTTGCAGATAAGAGTTCATTTGATCAGTAACACTCCTGCTGTCGTTTGCTGAGGTAAGAAACCTTTATCAAGTGTTGTACAGATGCATTACTGTTTATACTTGATATTTATTTTCTATTGAAAGAAAAAGGAATCTTCAATTATGTATATAGCTCTTTTTATTTAACATTTTTTTAATAATTTAAGTTTCTTCGATAAACCAAATATGATATTTCTTCAAACTATGCAATCAAAATTTTGATTTTGTGTAATCTTTTCTTAAAATATTAATTCTATATGATCTTTTAGTTTTGTTAACCACATATTTGTAAATTTACAACAACTTTCAGAAAAGAAAACTGTATTTTATGAACTTCTTTTCAAAGTTTTTGTATGATAATAACTTTTGAATTGTATTATTTTTTAGAGATAGTCATCAGTTTACATTAAAATAATTTTGATCTTTACTGCACCATAAAATGTTTTATCTGTTGATCATAAATTTTGATAAAAATCTTGTAAGATCTTATAAAACTTATCTACATTATAGATTTCAAGATGGGTATCGAGCCAACAGCACTTGAGCCACATTTTGATATTTCTATTAGTGAGAATGATATAATTAATGGTTCTAAAGAAATTGTAAAACGCTTGAGGCCTTCATGGTCCAGTGAGCAATTGTCATACAAGGTAATTTCTATTCTTGTGTACATAATTAAATGAAAAAAACTTATTTAAACTACAAGATATGTAGGAAATTTATAAGCATAGTATGTGTATATTTTTGTGTATATGTTTCAGTTTTTTACCAATGGCATTTCCAATAAATTGGTGGGGATTTGGCATGGAGATGCTTACAATAAAATGGTACTAATTAGGATATATGGATACAAAACAGATCTTCTAATTGATCGAAAAGCAGAGATCAGAAACATAAGGGTATGCTTTTATAATTGCATAATGAACCTAATTAACATGATAATTTAATAGGTTTCCTTACAAGCATTTTTTTTTTAAAGATATTACACAATGCAGGACATACACATTCCCTATATGCTACTTTTAATAATGGTCTTGCATATGAGTTTATTGAAGGTGATACACTTACGGTGGATACTATTAGGGAACCAGAAGTATATGAATTAGTGGCTAAGCGTTTGGCTGAGATGCATTTATTAAGGCCATCATACTCTGAATTGAATCAGGATGAGCCTATGATTTGGCATAAAACTGAGAAATTTATGCGCATCATGCCAAAAAATTTTGTCAATCCAGATAAACAAATGAAGTAAGCTATTATACAATTGAGATGACTTTCCTTAATTACTGCTATTCGAAATTAAACTAAAACAATAATGTTTTCAGATTCGAAAAATTAATAAAGCCTCACTCCACTTTATTACATGAGTATCAAACATTGAAAGAGAATCTTTCTAAAATGAATTCTCCAGTAGTATTCTGTCACAATGATTTACTGCTGGGAAATATATTACATAACCGTAAGGAAAAGAAAGTGACTTTCATAGATTTTGAATATGCAGAATTTAATTATCAAGCATTTGACATAGCAAATCATTTTGCCGAGTTCGCTGGTAATTTTTAATTATTATTTATCATTATTTGAATACATTGAAATGTTTATTACCTTGCTATATGATCAAATTAAATATTAAAATGTTAGCAGTACAATCAGTTATAATTGTTTCTTTATTTTTCACAGGAGTGGACGATCCAGATTATTCCTTGTATCCTGATGAAGAGTTACAAAAGTCATGGTTGAGGATTTACCTTCAAAATTATAGAAATACTACCGAAATATCAGAAGAAGATATCATAGAATTATACAAACATGTCAACCAGTTTGTACTTATGACGCACTTCTTTTGGGGCTGTTGGGCTCTTATACAGAGTCAATATTCACTCATCGACTTTGACTTTTTAGAGTAAGTGACATGTTCTTGAGTGTGATGATGACAAATATTTGAACTGCTCATAAAAGTGTTGCTTAAGGATAAGTTATTTGTAACAATGGAAAATTTGAAAGACTGAAATTAATAAGACCCATGCTTAATGAGTTACGATTCATATTCATAGTTGTTTATATATCTAAATATAGATTTCTCTGTAAATATGAAGATTTTCATTAATATTATCATTTGAGAGCTTATACAAGGCGACAAAAAGCTTTGCGAGAATTATGACTGACCTTGCAAATGATTTCACATAGACTATTTACTTTTCGTAATTACTGTTATTATATAACATTATTCCTCGTAGCGATTACTTAAACAAATACCGTAAGATGAGACTTTTATCCATTAATTATAAAACACTTCTTTTTCATTTAATTTTAGGTATGCTGCTCTACGGTTTAATGAATATTTTAGAAGAAAACAATTGGTTTACTCCAGTGAAAATGGTATTAGAAATGTTTAAAAAATTTCCACTATATTTTCACATTTTATTCTTCCTTCGGTAAAGATCTATTGTAATTTTTACAAAACGCAGTAGACAATAATTATTTTTATCAGACGTCTTAAACGCGCAGGCGTGATATAAGAAAAGATTGATAAAAATATTTTCGAAGGTAATTTGTAAATAAAAAGAGAAGTGATGTGATAGCTGTACCTGCAATGTAAAAAAAGTTAACAAATCCTAATGTAAAAATGTATTATAATATTATTGCTGAATCTGTTATCTACGTTTGTTATTGGCGAGCAATACATATTTTTATCTCCGAGTCAAGAAGTCATGAATTCCCTATCATGATGCTTTTTTCAATATGCTAAGGAAATGCAAAGTGATGAATATTAGTCTATTTTTTTAAATATGTTTTTTGCTTCTGTTATTATACATACACTTATGTTAAAACATGCAACTATCAATTTTAAGCAAAGCTTGATAAATATAAGACTTTATTAAAATATAATGAAAAGATTGTACGAACATATCCATATTCTATTCATTGACGTTAATAAAAAAATTATGAAATAATTTATCTTTAAACGAGGCGTACCGTTCTTCCAAAATGTATGTCAAATTCTAGCAGATTTTACAATATTTTTTATTTAAAAAAAAGATATTTGTGCTTTATATTGTGTTCCACTTTTCATTTTCTTTTATCTAACATCTTACTCAGCTTCTCGTGAAAGAAAATTCACATATACGCTTTCATGCTAATCTTTACGTCGTTGCGTAGACTTTCTCTTCATTCTTTTCCACGATTACATCAAAAGTGCCCAACTAAACGTGTTTGTTGTTTATTTATATTTACCCGTTGGCAATGAAGAAAACTGTTTCAGTTTGCGATGCCTTCATTATCCAACTTTTAGTAGATTCTTTGTAATAATGTAATGAATTTGTGTGTATGTAGAAATTATCAAGGCGTTTCATGACGCCGCAATATCAATTCTAAAAACTCTACAACAATGCGAAATTGTTTCCTGGACAATTATATATCTCTTGATGTGCTCGTGTGTTTTTACGGGAAAATTCTTCAGCTCCTATACAATAATCTAACGGTATATCAAATGTTCGTTCTCGCAGTTTTATTCATTATAGCTAATTACAAAGCAGAGTCTAATAAATTAAATTTTTTTCGCACACTTGCACAATTATGCAAGTTCTAACAAATGCGGTTTATACAGAGATAATAACATAAATCACTTTTTAATGCAGGCATAATATGTAACGAAAGAATACAATAATTTTATATATTTTTGAAAGTTCCATGCATCGTCTCTTTAACAAATTATGTTCTCATTGAGCTTATTGAGTTTGCAGATTATATACCGCATAGCAAATATAATAAGGTAGTTAATAACTCCGCAGAAAAAATCAGAGCATATCTCGATTGATCAATGCATACGAGACTTTCACAATAGCATTTTCACACCATCAACCTCGCTCATTCATGAAAAACTCTCCTCGGAGTCTTCAGCCTGATCGTCGGTACGCATCACGCGCATACTCTCCGTTCTATTTCGAGACATTATTTATTGTATCGTTTTACAACTACATATTTCAACGACTACCATCGCGCTCGACGAAGAAATTAATCGATCGACGCCGCGAATTTCCCAATCGTGAGCGCGCAGCTTTTCCAAAGTGAAAATTCGTCCTCGCCTCTGTACGAGTGAATTCCGCGAGCGCTGGCGCAAATCAGCGCGCGGCACAGGTGCGCCTTTTTCTCTTTGGGCTGCGGCATATACGTATATACGTATCCTTGCAGCGCCGCGAAAAAGGAGCTGCTGCGCCGCTTCGAGTTTATATACCACGCGTACCTATACACATATATCTATATATATATATACTATATACACACGGATGCGCGCATTTGCATGGGACGCGCGTGCGTAAATTGCCCTCCCACGCGCGCGCTTATAATATACATACATTTATCGGCCGCCCGACAGCGCGCGGTATGTGTCATCGGTATTAAGCTTCGACGATTTTTTAACGGCACCTTTAGGTACTACATTACATACACTGACAATTGCAATCGACCGACATATCGAGAGTTTTCAGTTCTCAGAGAGCCGAAAATTTCGATGTTTGTACGTTATTACGAGGTACCAGACATATTGTATTAGCGACGAGGGGAAGAGAGTATCGCATCATCGCTATGCATGTAACATTACAATTAAGGCGCGCGACGGTGTGCGTGATGATGTGTTTTGTGTGCGCGCAAGTAGTTTGTTTCCTCTCTCTCTCTCTCTCCTCTCCCTCGCTATATGTCTGTCGCGCTCTCGACGATGGAAAATCCGAGAGAGACAGAGCTACTGCATATATATACCTATAAGTATATATATATATATATATATATATATATATATATATATTGTTGGTACGGATAGGATATATAGAGAGCTGTTTTCAATCTTTCTCGGACGTGCGAAACGAACGAACGCGGCGGAGAGGAACGATAGGAACGGAGTCGCATGCGCGGTGACGGTCAGGAAACCGCGGGATTTGCAAAAAAAAGAAAATTTGCGAGCAAGCGATTTTTACGATTTTAAAGCTCGCGGATGTAACTTGTATACCTACGATACGTGCATAATGTTGCATGCGACGCGTGTGCGTGCTGGAAGATCGTATACGGAAAGCGATATGCCTATATGAATTGCGGAGAGCTTTGGGATCGTTGCTCCGAAATAGTCGATTTGGAGTTATCGTGATTTTTTTACCATTAACAAATAATTATTTATATTTAGAAATATTGCACGCGTCACGCATTCGATAACGTTATTGAGTATAATAAACGTTCGTAATAGCAAAAACGAGCACACAAAACGTTGACCTGCGCGTATATAAGTATATATATATAAAAGCTTGGCGAACGCAAAAACCTGAGCATCAGCACAACAATAACAACAGAAGCCGTAAATTCATATTGTTTACAAATAGCCACCCACACAGGTGACCGTATCAAACGAACGTAACGCGGACGGTCACATTCCTCTTCACGACAAAGCTCCTCTTCGCAGTTGTAAAGCCGCAACTACTCGTGCTCCAGACAGAGACAGAATCACCCCCCGGAGAACAAGGACAGACCATTTATACAACTCGATTGTCTCTTTCGCTCTCATCTGGGATCGGAGTCGACCATCCAGTATAGAAATCAGTGCTCCAGACGAAGACGGAGGGAAGTACGACAGCAGGCATCGCGCCACGGGGGGGAGCGAGACAGTAGATAGAACAGCACAACCCACATATCGGCTATGGAAACGGAGAAAGAGACCGTCGAGGCAGCATCGTCGTCGTCCAGCAGCAGCAGCAGCAGCACACATTGAATACATGCGCCCGTTCTATCTCCGTCTCTCTTTCGCGCAGCAGTAGTAGCAGCAGCATCGGTAGTTCCATATCGTCGCGCGTACAGTGCGAGCAGGCTAGAGTGTGCGTGAGTGCCGTAATAAGCGAGTGTGTCGGTCGAGCAGAGCTGCGAGAGAGCGAGCGAGAGAGAAAGAGAGAGAGAGAAAGAGAGCCGCAGCGACTCTCGGAGCGGAGCAGCAGCAGCGCGCCTGCATGACACGTACGGGGCGTGTACTTTCCGGGGGCTTTTCGCTCTCTCGCGCTGCACCGCCGTTCGGCGAGATCTTATTGTTATTTACAGCTGCTGCCTCGTAGTAGGCTAATCCGCCCGCGATTCGCGCATCCGGACAACGCGCGCTCTCGGCCCAGCCTGCGCAACAAGGATAGGATAGGTATACAACCTAATATACCGAAGAGTGTCGAGTGTGAGAGTACCTACATATAGCTAACACAGCCCTCCCCCTCTCCCCGCAGCAGCAGCAGCAGCAGCAGCAGTCCTCCACTGCCCTCTCGTCGTGTGCACTCTCTCGCTCTGTGTGTGCGAGTGTGTCTCTGTGGGTGCGCGTGTGTGTTATAGCGCGCAGCAGAGAGCAGCAGAGTGCTCCGAAGATGCCGCGGAGGCCCTCGCCGGCTGGGAAGCTACCTCGGGCCAGCAGCAGCAGCAGCTCCTCCACCTCCACAGCTCAGTCGTCGTCGTCATCCTGCTGCTCCTACTTCAGCTAGAGAGAGGCTCACGGGAGTGTGTATGAGAGAGAGAGAGAGGGAGACAGGTGTAGAAAACGACGACAGCAGCCGTGAACTTCGCCGCTGGCGCGCGCATGCCTCCTCCTCCTCTGCAGCAGCAGCAGCACCACGCACAGTTTAATCTCGCCATTTTGGAGGTGAGAGAAAAGAAAAATAATACACGCGAGTTGCTGCCGCTCTCCTCTTTTCGGGAAGGGCATGCACGCCAGCCACGACGTTTATTATACTTTATTGCACGCGCTCTCGCCCTCTATATATATATATATATATATATATATATATATATATATATATATATATAGTATGTATATATATCTATATATCTAGCCTCCTGCGTACGCCTTTCTCTTTCTCGCCTTTCTGTCTTTCTCGGGCACTCGCTCTCCTCACACCGCTACTTCTCTCTCTTTCTCTATCTCCATCTCTCTCTTCTCGCTCTTGCTTGTTGTTTAGTCTGCCTACTCCACTGCTCTGCATGTACACTTGGTGGCTGCACCTATCCTTCAATGCTGGATGTCATGATTTTCCAGGTCCTCCAAGGCCCACTGAGTGCGGAACACTGTTAGCTTCTTTAGGGGATGCGGCTTCACTGCCAATTGTCCAGGAGTAGTGCCACTGCAGCAGACGGTCTCCTCCGGAGGAGACACCTTGCAAGGAGGATTTGTTTTGGCATGGAGCTCGCCTTGGATCGTCACTGATCTCTCTAAATGCTTTGTGAGTGCTCTTTCTCTTCTTCGTCCGTCTATCCGTCTTTCTCTCTTGCTCTCGCTCTCTCCTCTATTCCTTCCTCTGTCCATTTTTTCAGTGCAACTCTGTGTGCGTACATTTGTGCTTTGCCATTGTTGGTACTCTGGGAATGGTAAACTCATGTTTACGCGGTTGATTGTAGTGCAAGTATTTTGGTATTCTCTCTGGTAATGTGGTTGACTAGTTCAAATTGTAATTATACTTCCTATTTCTATATTACTAACTGTGCTGTCAAATCTATCTGTGTAATATTAGTCGTATTGAACCAGATGACCTAATAATATTTACTTTGATAAAAGTTCATGAATGATGCAGTTTTGAAATTGTTCAGCAATAGTAAGACTAACATGGATGCTCCAAAATAAGAAAACAAGAGTAAAATAAATATGACCCACCTTTAAACAATCTGATCAAACTTGCATCTCTAGAGGTGTAACATAATCCACGTCAGTCTTTCTGCCACTAAGTTCGATGATCTTTTTCTCTCTAAATCGTTTTATTTTTTCTTATGAAAGATACACCTAACTTAGTGCCTGTCTTTGTTACAAGAAGGGATTTATTTTTATCTTCAAATACTTTGATAAAAGAGTTATGATGAAATCAATAAGTTATTGATACACCAATTCGCTGCTCTCTTGAGCTCACTGTTTTTCTTTGCATTGTCTTGAAAGACCCTTGAAGCAAAATGACAAACAAAAATCAATATCCACAAGCAGCATTGAATGTGGATATAGTATGCCCTTTGTGTTAATTTTCCAATACTGATTCTTGATTAGTCAAGGTTATAAATAAATTAATGCCAAAGTAAAAATTGAAATATAAGTGAAATCATACATAACAACGTCCCACTAGGAAAAGAATTATGCTATTGGTAACTTATTCTTGATAATGACCACTGCTGTATATACATATAATGCTGAATGATGTAGCTACAACAGTTCATGAATTGAATTATGAATGACCTGCTATAAATTTTGAGTATTAATCCTAAGATGAAGAGGGGGGGGCAGTATACAGTTTGTACAGTGATTGAGTTGAGCACTAAAACTCTCAAATGAATGTTTCAAACAAATAATAATGATTAAAAGTATTAAAAGTAATATAAGAAAAGTCTGTTATCATTAATGATGGGCGTTTAATCGAAATTCGCAGGCCAAGCGACCTACGGACAGCAGGGTGATGGACTGACAGAGGACAGCAAGCTGGCACAGGTTTGGGTCGAGGAGCAGCAGCAGCAGGCCTCCTCCGCCGCCACTAAGCAGGACAGGCGAGAGTCGAAGCTGGAAGTCGAGGCGAGCAACAACGAGGGTGGGGGAGGAGGCGGCGGTGGAGGCGGTCACAGAGGCAAAGGTAATCTGGGCCGGCCGCGGGACAGCCAGATTATGCCGATGGTGCCGAGGCCGGGTAGCCTCAAGGACCCGGAGATCTCCGAGCTCTTCGAAAAGAACGACCCGGAGAAGATCTTCGAAGATCTGAGGGAGATTGGCCATGGCAGCTTTGGCGCGGTCTACTACGCCAGGTGTCTCCTTAGCAAGGAGATTGTCGCCATCAAGAAAATGTCCTACCTCGGCAAGCAGACCATGGAAAAGTGGCAGGACATACTCAAGGAGATCCGTTTCCTCCGACAACTCAAGCACCCCAACACCATTGAGTATAAGGGCTGCTATCTCAGGGACCACACTGCCTGGGTGAGGCTCACAAACTAGTTTGCTCCAGCGTGACTCATCGATGATTCATAATTACGATTTTGATTCTTTGATATAGCTCGTTATGGAGTACTGCCTGGGCTCGGCGTCGGACATAATCGAGGTGCACAAGAGGCCGCTGAAGGAGGACGAGATCGCGGCCATCTGCGAGGGCGTGTTACGCGGTCTTCACTACCTGCATTCGCTGGGCAGGATTCATCGAGACGTCAAGGCCGGGAACATTCTGCTCACCGAGAATGGTACTGTCAAGCTCGCAGACTTCGGCTCTGCAAGCGTCAAGTGCCCTGCCAACAGCTTCGTCGGCACCCCCTACTGGATGGCACCCGAGGTTATACTGGCCATGGACGAGGGCCAGTACGACGGTAAAGTCGACGTCTGGTCCTTAGGTATCACCTGTATCGAATTAGGTACGGTTCATTCTTTACTCTTTCATATATTCATATACTTTCACATTGTTCTTGTTTATCGCTATAAAATAACTACAACTGAATTCCTCTACATATTCGATATCGCTTATCGCGTCGTAGTCATTCTTATATTGCACAACGACGCTCTGCACTTGCAGTAACCCTTTTTAGAATGTTCTCAATTAAACTCTGTGGAAATCATCATATGTTTTAATTTATCTTCTTGTATACATGCCTACGGCGATTAATAAAAATATGTGTGTTGGTTTCCCAGCTGAACGGAAGCCGCCTTATTTTAATATGAACGCAATGAGTGCTCTCTATCACATTGCCCAAAACGAAAGGCCGACGCTCAACTCGGCCGAATGGACGGACGTATTCCGTCATTTCGTCGAGGTCTGCCTTACCAAGAGTCCTAGCGAAAGGCCAACTTCCGGGAAATTGTTATCGGTGAGTATTTGAAATCTCATGCCTACCATAATTTATATCTCTGCTGCGTCACCAAATTAATCGCGCCACTTTGTATTTTTTAATCATATTGTATTTTATTAGCGATTTAATATTTTCTTAACATTTTAAGCAGACTTTTGCAATAATAAATGATATGTACAATTAAAAATTCTTCAAATTCATAATAGCTAAACATTTTTTCTAACTTTCACTTGCTTTTTTTGTTCACTGTTACAATCGGAACAAGTGTAGTCGTACTTATCGTCGACTTAGGAGTATTTAATGTGTGATTGATGAAGTGGCGAGATTTTACTTGTAATTTATCTACGTGTACCATTATGATTTTCCTCGAATTAAATGTTCCACTTACCAGGCCTGGTCAGATAAAAATAAAACTATTAATAAGTAATACGCACACTATTTCTTCGAAAATAAAAAATGTTCGTGTGTTGCGGTATTGAAAAAGTGGTTGTTTAGTGTGTGAATGCTCTTAGATAAAGAAAAATGGCAAAAATTTAAATTTTATATTAAATAGCTGTATTGTGATAAAGTATTAGTAGTTAAAATGCGAGGAATTTGCCCTACACGCGGTATCGACTTTAGTTTATAGCGTTGCAAATAATATTATAATAAATAATTTTCTCGATGCAGCATCAATTTGTGACAAGAATGCGTTCGCCCCAAGTTTTGATAGACCTTATAGGAAGAACGAAGGCCGCCGTTCGAGAGTTAGATAATTTGAACTATCGCAAGATGAAAAAGATTCTTATGATCGACACTTGTGAAACCGAAAGTCAAGTTGGTGATGCCGATGGTAAGTTTACTAAAATTTACTAACTTTTTTCCTCGTTTTCTATTTCTATTGATAACTTTCTTTAAAAGTAAATTGTTTGCGATTTAAGATAGACCTTTACAAAATAATTACGTCAATTAGTTTTGCAAAATTCACTCGTAAAACGGTGTTCTCTGTAAATATAAGCCTTGACGGTATTATGATTACTTTCTGACACGCAGACACTCCCGACGAACAAACAGGTGGCGATAGCAGTAAGAGCAACAGCATCACGTCGGAGCACTCGATTCACTCTATGGGTGTATCAGCGAGCTCACAGAGTTCTTCGACCAATAGCCTACCAATGCAGAATGCCGACGCTAACGACTATAGCGGTTCTGTGAGGAATCGCCACAAGATGTCCGCGGGTGTTACTGCTAATCTGCTTGAGCATGGGGCGAATAACTTTGCCACCATCAGAACGACGTCGATCGTGACAAAGCAACAGAAGGAGCATATGCAAGAAGAAATGCACGAGCAGATGAGCGGCTATAAGAGGATGAGGCGAGAACATCACGGAGCTCTGGTATGTTGAAACGATTTTATATTGCCATTTTAATACGTATATATGTTGGATGTAAAGTTCAACTAGTGTTTTTGTACAGGTCAAATTAGAAGAGCGATGTAAGATAGAAGTCGAGACCCACAAGCAACAGCTTGAGAAGGAATATGAAAGTCTAATGCAACAATTTAGTAAAGAATTAGAAAAATTGCAGGCCAGGCACCATCAAGAGCTCGATCGAAAGGCAAAGCAGAATCAAAATGCGGAGAAGAAACTCCACAAAGAAATAACAAGTAGGCATGAAGCCGATCGTAAAGCTCTCGAAGCTCAGCAGAAACGGGAATATAAGGTACAGCTATATCTTTCAGTAGCCAATGAATGCTCTAAAGTTTGACTTTAGAATCAATTTAGGTATTACAAATATTGCCTGTATACATTGCTTCATCAATTCTTGATTAATTTGTAGGCATACAAGGAAAGGTGGAAAAAGGAACTTTCGCAGGACGAGGTTACGCCAAAGCGGCAACGAGACGCTACTCTTCAAAGTCAAAAAGATAGTTTAAGGCAGATGGAAGCGCAAGAGGAGCAGCGACTTGCACGCGGACAGCGGGAATACCTCGATCTTGAGATAAGAAAGTTCCGTAGAAAAAAGCTACTCAACTTCAATAGCCTTGAGCAGGAGCTTCTTCGTGAAGTAAGTACTTTTAAATTAAATATATTATTGTTAGAACACAGTTTTGATATATTTGTAATATTGACTGTTTCAAAGTACAACATTGCATTATGGCTCGTAGTAGGGGTCGTACTGTTGTAAATTAAACAAAGCTTTTAAAGTAATACTATTAGAATTTGTGTTAGTTTCATAATCATACTATTATTTTAATATTTTTCTGCAGGAATTGAATAAAAGGCAGCAACAGCTAGAACAAGCTCATGCTATGCTTTTGCGCCATCATGAAAAGACGCAGGAGTTGGAGTATAGACAACAAAGAGCGGTACATGCTCTTCGCGAGGATCAAATCCATCGGCAGCACTCTACAGAACTTAACAATCAGCGAGAATATATGCACCGTGCCGAACGTGATCTGCGTAAAAAGCATGCGCTTGAGCTTAAGCAACAACCCAAAAGTCTGAAGGTAATAAAAGTTCTTGATATATTGGCATAATTAAAAATAATAGTTTGTATTACGCGTAGATTCTATTTTTTATTTGATTTTTTAATTTAAGTTGTTTAATTTAAGCATCGTTATTATGTAAATATTTTACAGCAAAAGGAGATGCAAATAAGAAAGCAATTTAGGGAAACGTGTAAAATACAGACGCGCCAATATAAAGCACTGAAGGCCCAGATATTGCAAACGACTCCGAAAGAGGAGCAAAAGACTGTAATTAAAAAGTTAAAGGAGGAACAGAGGCGGAAACTCGCACTTCTGGGAGACCAGTATGAGCAGAGCATCGCCGAAATGCTGCAGAAACAGAGTATTCGTCTAGACGAGTCGCAAGAGATAGAGTGTCAGATCCTTAAGGTATATATTTCGGTGCATTAGCTCATGAAATTTGGATATTTCTCAAAGTTAGACACACGTGTGATTGTTTAATTTATCACTATAGCAAAGACTAAATCACGAGTTGGAGATTCTGATGGCGTATCAGTCGAAGAACAAAATGCAAGCCGAAGCCCAGCGTGAGCGTGAGCGACGTGAGCTCGAAGATCGCGTGTCTGTAAGGCGGGCCCTGCTTGAGAAGAAACTCGAGGACGAGACGCAGAAAATTCTGCACGAGCGCAGTGAGCGAATACGACTGCTACAGGAGAAGCAGGAGCGTGATCTGCAACAGTTTGATGAGGAGAGCGCGAGAATTGGCTTTAGGTAAAGATAACTTACTTATCGTTCTTGCAACCTAAACTTGTATATTTTAAAAAATTATTTATATTTACGATTCCCTTTTTCAGTGCACTGGCAATAGCCGAAGCTTCGAAAGAGTCTTATCCGGATGACGAGAGCCTCAGCGGTTCAATGTTAAGCCTGGCTCACAGTAATAGCTCTACATCTTTTCCCCCTAATAGTCTCTAATCTTAATAATTCGTGTTAAAATGTAATGTCCGCCTGTAATCGCGAATATGAAGTTCGTTTAACTTATAACAGGCCTGGTTGACGATTCGCAAGAATTCGGGTATGCGTATTGGATCAAAAGCACGCGAGAAAATATTTGTTCTACCTACGGCCAAGTTAGATTTGTCTCTCTGTCCCTATCCTGTTTTCTTTTTAGTATTATTTAAATAAGGATAATATCTTGTCTTGTATAAATTTGAAACTCATAATAGTCTGTGTAGATATTTTTCTTTTCATTAATATTTTTTGTATTAACTATTGCATTTTTGATGAGCGACATTTTAACGCACGTTATAATATACTTAGATAAAAGATTTTATTTCGTCTACATTTATTTTAATAGATGTCGCTTTTCGAAAATTCAAAATCGTGTGTTTATAAATTACCTCCATAGAAATATTGTTATTTTTAATTTAAAATACTTGCTCGATTCAAATTCCTGATGCGTTTGAATCGTGCAAGTTGCACGCTATAATACATCGAAATTTTATGATGGAAAAAGGAGCCCGTTTGACAGATTGTATTTTGCGACGGACAAACCTAGCAGTGTCGTTTTACCTTGCAGTGATGATTTTTGTAAATACCTTGGCCATTAATCGATTAGCTATTAGATCGTAATATTCTATGGTACGTACATATACGTGTACGGCCTAGTTATGTTTTCTTATAATTCAAAAAATTAATTGAAGATATTAGGATGTCGATTTTTTTTATTAAAACAAAGTATACATATATAGATATACCGATATAATTATAGTTAATAATACTATATTGAAACTGAACCGATATAACGAAGATGCATTAATGACTAATGAAATTTCAACGGAGTGCAGAGTCTCTTAATTACGATCTAACATTTCTTTTATACCCACAATAAACATCAAATTACGAAGAGCGTTGCAATTCTCGCTTTTTGAAAATCCCATTATCTAAAATTAATAGTACAGTTTTTCAGAACATTTTTGATATGCATAAATATGTCCTTTTTTAAATGCCCACACGGTCTTCCAACTTCCGATGATCCTTTCATAGATAAATAAATATCAGCACATAGTAGAGTTTGATACTTTGACAGATGAATAAACGCGTGATTTGCACGTGAAACTTAACTATAAGAAATTTTATACACGATATCTATTTTATACAATTATATACATTTGATTATAACTCGATACAATAAAATCACATCTATTCCAAAGATTATTCTTGATCTTGTGGAAGAGGAGCATTTGATGAGAATTTAATGCGTCACTGTCTATAGTTGTATGAAATCGTATCAGATTTTTCTTCTGCAAAAAAATGAAACATAAAGATCTATATAGCGTCCAATGCTTGAAACATTTCCACGTGACACTTGTGAACTTGCGCTTTAATCCAGTACACATCCCGACCTAAACTATGAAATGCAACGTGCTCTAAAACTTTTACAAAACAAAAAAATAACGGACTTTTTAATCTCACTCGCTCTTTCTGAATGGAAAGGGAAAAAACTTTTTATACGCAAATATAATTATCATTAAAAAGTATTCTATAATTATTACTTTAACGTTATAAAGTGTCTAACTGAAGATGAAAAAATTAAAGCGGTGTAACAGTCGAATAGGTGATTGTGACAGTTTTATATACCAATGGTGCGGATTTCTGTTATTTATAAAAATAAAAATGGCTCCTGAAAAAAAATCGTAGACTTACGACGACGTAGTAGTATGTCCGATTTCATTAAATTCTCGTAAGAGTCATAAGTCGTTATTATACTTTTATAAATCGAGTGGAAAAAACAAAAAATTATATTATGCTTTTGCATATGATTAAAGAGTTTAATCATAATGTGCAAAAAATTTCCATGATGCTATTGAACTTTGCTGTTCTTAACTTTGTTGTCCATATAGTGCCAATTGAATGATAATGATTTTAGATTTGAGCATTTTTGTACATCACGTGTGCGTGAGCTGTGTACATTAGAAAGCAAAAAAATATGGCTGAGTTAGAGCAACACCCATTGGAAAAATTTATTGTAATTAAAAAGAAGTAAGGAAAATATTATTCATGATTTGTTAAAAATGCTGAATAGTTATATACCTATGTAGTCTTTAAGTGATCGACGAGGAAGGAAAGATATAAAGAAAAAAGGAATATGAAAGTACTGAATTAACTAAATTAGTAAAAAAAGCTAAGAAGAAATAATTAGTCGGCAAATTTATATAAGCTTGAGTTAAATCAAAAAGTTCTTGATCGTGCGATGAAACAACGAAGGAATTTTTCCAGAGGGTCGCGTTTGGAATAAATAAAAAAAGTTTAGGCAAAGTCAACATGAAAATGTCACAATCAGCCAATCATGTATTTAAATGAAAAAAATTGACTGCAATCCTGCTTACCGCGATTATGACGTCTCTTGTTGTCAACGAGAAAAATCGGTAGTATTTGTTTATACAGAATCGACGATGAACCACTCGAGCTGGTCAAAGAATTACGCTGAAAACTCTATTTTACTATTCTCTATCTAAACTAAAAACTGAAAATAGTACAATTGCCGATACTATTTTTTGTAATTTGAAACTATATACAATTATATTTTATTTGTATTTATCTATTATCTTATGTATGTACAATTTTTATACTAAATCTATTTAACCCTTTTTATATTTTTATATTATAAAAGCAAGCTTTTATTTACAATCGATACATTATGAAAACCTCTTCGTGCACACGCGTTAATCAACAAAAGAGGACATAAAATAAAACAGGATGTTAGTGTGAATTCAATTTGAATTTCCAACGAGTATCAGCGTAGTTCTTTTGTATTTACTTAATTGCTTATGTGCAGCGTTGTGCATACATTTGTAATCTATTGCGATCGTCATGAAGCAAAAGACAAAAGAAGACGAAGCAAAAGGTGTGTGAAAGAAAGCGAGTTCGGAGTTCCGATCACCAAAAGTTCGAAACTGCAAGCTCTATCGAATATTTAATAGATAAAAAAATTATTATTTCAGCGTTTTGCTAGTTTGTACTGTATATAAAACAAATATTGACTATGTACGCGTGTGTGCATACGTGTAATATTCGTATGTCTCTTGATCGTTAAAAAAAAGTAAACTATAACATGAAGTCACTTTAAACTCATAGAAACTTTGAGTTTTGGTGTGTATATAACTTTAAAATCGTGAAAATGCAGTCAATTATATGTAACGAGTAACGATTGAACGTCTTCATTGTTGTAGTTTTTTTTTAAAGCAAAGCAGTCATTATTTCAAAGGAATAAATGTTTTGAAGCACCTGCGCACCTTCTTTTATCCAACTATTTTGCATGAGAAATGTCTACATTCCTCCGATCACACAAGAAACAATGTATTTACGAATGAGTTTTAAAGTGACTTTATTGCGTTTAAAATATATATATCCAGCCAAAGATATGAAATTTTGTCCAGCTCGCTGTGCTTCTTGTATGTAATATGCAAGAGAGAAAAAGAGGAAAGCGCGTTTCTTGTTGTCCACTTTTTTTTCTCTCTCGGAGTTCTCGCTTTTTTCTTCATTATAAATTCCAAGTAGATAATCCGCAAATTTTCCTGCGTAAATATTTTCTTCTTGTTTTAGCTCTCCGGAGAGGAAAAGGGCATGTATACGTTTTGTAAGGTATTTATCCGAAATGTATTTTGTTCTTTCAATTGACGTTAATAACGATGATAAACATAATTAAAACAATCAATTTTTCACACCTGTATGTGTAATTATCGAAATGTTCAATATGAAGACAAAATGAAATATAGTCACAATTAAATTTTCTCCGGGGATTTGTTAATTATTTCATCTTGGATTCTCGTGCGTCATGTTGTCGAATATGCGAATCTTCGAAGCGTCGCGTCGATCGAAGTGTGCAACTAAAACACATTTTTCAACGGGAAACTACGAAACTTTTATACAAGTAGCGACAAAAATTAAGAATAAATAAAAGCAAAGGCAAAAAATAAGAGAAACCCTCTCTAATAATATTAGTTAAAAAAACGTAATTAAAGATAAACACACGTTAGAGTATAATTCTGTACGTTTTTTGTATAATCGCAGCGATGTGAAAGAGAAGTAAGGAAAGGTTAAAAAAATCTGTGCAATGTTGAAGGGCGTGTATCTATAAGCATTGAATTATATTATAGGCCCCGCGTACACACCTACAAAATAACATGTGAAAATGTGCTTGACGAGAGTACGAGGCAAAAGAGTCAATGCCCCTATATCCCGCAAACACACACGTATACACATCTGATGATGATTGTGCATGTTACGGTTTGGTGCCAATCAAACTGTAATTTATGCGCCGAAGGCAGAGAGGAAGACAGAGAGAGAGAGAGAGAGGGAAGCGATGACGAACATTCGATTGTAATGAATGCCGAACGATAATTTTTCTCTGAATAGAAAAGTGTGCGTGTAACTACGGATTTTAAGTGTTGTCTATTACTACTAGGAGTACAAGTACGCGACACATATATACCGGAAAATATGGAACATGAGACACGAGAAAGGAAAGTTCAATGAGAGAAAGAGCAAAAGATACGGAGTAAATAATTAATTAAATAAACCTCTGTAGCTAAGTAACCGAACAAAAAGAAACAAAAAAAAATTAATAAGACAAAAAAACATAGTCGGACTCTTTTGACCGGTTTTAATAATTACGATAATTATTTTTGTCCTTAAGTTTAGGTAGAGCATAAAATACATTTTCTAACTTGAATAAAAAGTGAGGAAAGAATGAACAAAAAACAAGATTAATAATTAAAAAAATAATAATGGAATGAACTGAGCAAAGCACTCGCATCGCGTGATTCGAAGATGAACCCGAGTGCGCGCCCCGCAACTTCAATGGAGCGTTGGAGGATTCAGCAAAAGATTAAAATCAGAAGAGCAAAGTGAACGGGGGAGTGAGAAGATCAACTCCTCGCAAACCCGCTACGTCGATTAGATAATAATAAAAAAAATTGATATTAAAAATATTCAAGTTGCTGTATTTTATATTATATACCCAGTAGATGTCTCACATTCCTTGATCGTTATACGTCGCATACAAATTATCTTTCTCATTTTATATTACTTTGCTTGAAGAGTCTCGCATTATTATACCTTCTTCTTTCCGCAACCCTTATATCCTATGTATCATAATGAACACCATTTCACCATCAACAAATCAATCATTAACGTTTCGAGTTCCTAGCACGTAATTGTTCGAAATCTGCATATAATAGCTGCTCTATAAACTTTTTCGCTGATTCTTTTTTCTACATGTAGAATATATAAAGGAAACTTTTTCCACTTTTTATACACGGTACAGTGTCGCTACAAACCTTCCTATTTTGCTTTTTTGTACAATATTTCATAATTATTATCATTATAGTTTTACAGATATACAAATGCGAGTACACACATTTTTAATTATAAACAAAAGGATAGCGCTTCATTTTTTATATTTTTTCATTTTTCGATGCTTCCATTGTGTTTTGCGAGCAAAAGCACGAGTGGGTTTCGCGCATTTACTTGGTTGGCGAGAAGGACGTTGGATTGAGAATACGGCAATGCATCTCGCGAAT
Organism: Muscidifurax raptorellus; assembly: GCA_020010945.3. NCBI lineage: Eukaryota > Metazoa > Arthropoda > Insecta > Hymenoptera > Pteromalidae > Muscidifurax > Muscidifurax raptorellus. The sequence continues at coordinate 14,743,727 of CM052077.1, forward strand.
CAGAGGCACCGTATAAGCAACGCACTCGTCCCAGCCAGGTGATCGCCAGGCACTCTCACGTGTCTCTTTACGTGACTGAAGATCTTTGTAACCTGAGAGATGATTGATTGATTAATATGGATTAGAAAATTATCTTCATGCCTGATAATGATGTACACTTACACCAAAAATGATGAACATTGTAAAGGCGCCCAATTTGAGAGAAAAAGCCAGCAAAAGCTTCGTCGTTATTACGCCTGAAATTAACAGCTCTTGCCCAATTGTTTCCCCATTCTATCATGGTTCCTGGCTTTAAACTGTAACTTCTGATCTCATACTTGTTTGCACCATCTCTTGTGACTATTGGTGGCCAATAACTAAATGCTAACAAATATTGCAAGTGCCGAGATCTTAAATAATTACCACGCTCTTTCAGAAGCTTTTGGTATGGCTGTAATGGGAATTGGATGAATATTTAGTAAATGATAAAGATAAGCAGATTAGTATTAAATTATTAATAGACTGAACAAAATATTTACTTCATCATTCGCAAGTAGTGCTTGTGCTTTATCGATATTTTGGAATCCTCCACTGTACTGCCACAAATGCAGAGCTTGGTCCAAATCTCCAACCTCGACAGTCCATGATCCAACAAGTTCTAGATTCAAATCTTGCTTTTTGGAATGAATATGATTAACATTTTCAGCACTGAAAAACAATTAAACATAAGTAAATATAACAAGCATTCTGAATGTGTATAGAGAAGCTATTTTCATAAACAAAATGAACTTCAGGCTCTTATCTCAAAAGCATTTAATATCTTTGATTGTTGCGAAACATCTGGAGATATATATATATATATATATATATATATATATATATATATATATATATATGTATATATATATATATATATGTGTGTGTGTGTGTGTATTTGTTCTCAACAGGGATAAGAAGAGATACAAATTTTTTATAACAATTATTTTAAGCAGTAACTAGAATATTCTTGAATTATTCCAAAATCATGCACTTAAGCACTTAGCTGCCGAAGAATAATTCAATCGAAAGGTACAGCAGTAGAGAGGATACTGCAAAAACAAACATTACAACCCATCTCCTGTGGCGTCTAAAAATAGTCTGCATCAAAGTCAATTAAATGTACTTGATGTTCATGAATTGATCGGTCTGCTAAAAGCAGTAAAAGCTTTGCGCATTAAGCAGAGAAGTTTCCATCTTACAGCCAAGAAAGCAAGATTCCAAGCGAACATTCATCTTTCTCGCCACGTAATTAAGTATAAAAAGAAAAGAAAGAAAAGAGTTGCAGAAGGTCACACAAGAAAGAGAGAAAGATACGTATATAGAGCGGATGCGTGTGCACTGGTATGCGTGGACTCACTAGTTTGCCAAGTATTTGTCGTAGGAGTCAGGGCGGATGTTGTGCGTGTGGAGAGCGTAGATGACCTGCTTGTCCGAGAGCATCCGCGAGTGCGACTCCTTGGTCGGCTCGATCTTTCTGACCAGCAGCTTGCTGAACCATCCTTCGCTGATGTCTTGGCGTTCCGCCGACTTGGTCAGCCGTCTGTCGAAAAAAAAGAAGAAAAAAAAATGAAAACAACTGTTCTCTCGTTATACGTACTATATAGGTATACCTATACGTGTGTACACGGACACGGGTCTGCACACATGTTCGCGCGGGTATTATTGGTCAATATATGCACAGAGATGAGATCTCCGTCTCTCTCTATCGCGCACTGTAGGTATACACATTGCGATACGCGAGAACTTGCACGAGTGACGCAGCGACGGGACAGATCTTGCGAGAATCGTTTTCGGGCCTGCTGACTTGTCGAGTTGGATATGAAAGGGTTGAAGGAGGACGAGCTCCCGAGGCTGTGGATAATTACCTGGCGTTGTTGGTCTGCGGAAAATGCGGCTTCCCGAAGACCGGCTGCAGAGCTCCGAAGTTCCTTCTCAGTGCGGCGGCCATTCTTATTGGAGCTGCGGTGGGCCGAACGCCCGGCTACCCACAGCTGACCAATCCTTGCGGGACTTGATAACCGCGGATGCGAGCTATATATATAGGTATATTATACATAATAATCGCGGGTTACGCACGACAGTGTCGCCCCACCCGCGCATGATAGCTTACGCCGGCAAGTTTGAATTTGCCGTTGTGATATATAAGACAGTGCGTTTTTTTATCTTATTCTTTTCTGGCAATATTGGCCTTTTAGTTCAATAATATCAATATGCAACATGGTGAGTTATGCGAATTGTTACTTGCATTTATGGTTGCAACTGGATAGGCATTAATCAATGAGTATAGACTTTTAAAAATAAACGCTCGTGATAAGTTGAATTTTGCACTTAGTGCGCTGACCTACTTCCACTGAATCCTACAGACGGTCTATAAAAAAATAGTCCAATGTCTATTAAAACGTCAAGAAGTCATAGCCTACTGGACTATAGCTTTCTTAGACGTCACATTCATGTAACATCAAAGGTATACCGCTATGTACCGACGTCATCGGTATAATTATTTAAAGCACTGTAACTTCACTAATAATAAATGAATCGTAAAAATTAGAAATGTTAACTAAGTATATAGTATATGACCTATATGAAATCAAGCTGTAAAAAAATTTGTTGTTTAGCCCCAATCGTACTTACAACTCTAGTTGACGGAGATCTTTATATTCTGATATCCATAAAAAAAAATGTCAACGGTATACGTATTTTATTGTATCAATATGAAGGCACCTATTTATATATTCTTAATTAACAAGACAAATTAATGCAAATAATCATTTTTTTAAAGTGTAAGCAAATTACAAATGAACAAAAGATAAATAAAATAATAAACAAGAGCAAATACTTGAAACAAAATAGTTTTCAAACAAGTTACGTATTATGTGTAATACGAAGTTATTATAACCATAAATATACAACAATTTTTGCCAAAAAATATTAAATGTAAAAAGAAAAGCATTATTGGAAAAGAACTGCAAGTTTAATTAACCGACTGTAAACCATACGATAGCGAATTATAGATACGCGAAATCACGAGTTGCGCGACGCGCCGCGCGAAAACAGCATGGCAGCACCAGCAGCAACCCGTCCCGTAGATTATCGCAAACTCGCGAGAATTCTCTCTCGAAAAGTATCTCTCGAGAAGTAAGTATAAGACTTTATATAGGAGCTGCCGCTTACGGCTTATACGTGTGTTTTTGCAATTCTTTGTTTACCCTCAAGTATATATGAGATACGCCGTACCGTACCCTTACGTCGTACGTTATAAGTATATACATACATCGTTGTGATAAGCTGTGCCTATCGTATCGGAAGAGCCGTGAGCATAATACTTACCGGCAAATTATACTTATTAGAGTAAGTATTCTTTCTCCAGACTCAACGAACCGAAATTATTTGCGCGATCATCGCACACTCCGAGCCGTGAGTATATACCGGCAAGTTATATTGGGTATAAGTATATAAGTATTCTTTCTCCCGACTCAACGAACCGAAAATATTTGCGCGATTATCGAACATTTTTTAGTCAGCGAGCGTGTTTGTAGGCCATGTAAATAAAATAATTGCACACACCTCTAACGCAGGGTGTTGTTTTCGGCTTCGAGTGAACTTGGTATATACTTACATATGTATGTAAATATCTACGTGTTCGAGGAAGAGAGTATATGCATACGTATATATATATATATATATACACTTTGTTTAGTATACGCAATGTAATCGATAATGTAATGTATTTTGTGGTGTAGTACTTTGTTATTCGTCGTGACCGTGATGTAATTTCATTAACTTTCCCTCTAATCGGTAATACTTTGTAAATTAATCATATGTTCAAGTTCAATAATATTATTGAATAAAACTGATTATTACTTTAAAAATTGGACAATATATTATCTACAATCATGAGTATACTTCACTCATGGTAATCTGGAATTAATGATTTCAGAAGATTCCAAAATGTCATCGCCAATAAATAGTGGACTTCTAACACAACTCAAGGTTTTCATTGAGTTGTGCAATAAGCAACCGTCGATCTTAAACCATCCTGAATTGGCCTTCTTCAAGAACTTTTTAGAGAAATTTGGAGGTAAAGTTCCAAAATCAGAAAAAGATGACGAGGATACTAGTGAGTCCTTTGAAAAAGAAGCTAAGGTTGAGCCAGAACCCGAATCACAGCCAGAGCCGGAAAGCGAAGAGAGCGAGGTAGAATTGGACATGACTGGGGTCATAGGTATACTATGAATTATTTATCAGCGATTAATTCCGAGTGATTTTTCATTTGTAAAAGTAACAGGAAAAAAAGGTATTCAAATTTATTTTTATTTACAGAACCAGATAATGATCCTCCACAACCAATGGGAGACTTTGATTTGCAGCCAACGGAAGAGCAGATCGAGGAATCCCATGAAAAACGTTCACAAGCTGTATCTGCATTTGTCGAGAAGGACTATGAAAAAGCCATCAAATTGTACACAGAAGCAATTGAACTCAATCCACAGGCCTCTCTTTTATATGCTAAGCGTGGACAAGTATATTTGTTACTCAACAAGCCAAATGCCTGTATTCGTGATTGCAACCGAGCTCTTGAACTAAATCCAGACAGTGCTGCTGCACATAAATTCCGTGGAAGAGCTAATCAACTTCTTGGTAAATTTGAAGAGGCAACAAATGATCTCAGGAAGGCTTGCAAATTTGACTTTGATGAGCAGGCTGATGAGTGGCTGAGAGAAGTTACTCCCAATGTGAGTATTGAATATACAGTTTTTACAGAAATTTTCTTTATTTTCTGAGGATAAAATGATAAATAATTTAACGCAAACTCATTTCGTAATTTTTAAGAACGCTTAATTTTACATTTAAATATACTTGTTTTGCTACACCCTCTTAGCACTTTATTCAAAACACTTTAATATGACACATTTGATTGTAGTTATAATTAATTACAGTTATATCAAAAAAGCAAACGTTTTTGCAATATTCCTGCAATATTGTGCTATTAGGGTAAGACATTGTGCATGCGCAAAAGGCTATACTCGCTTAGTGCATAGTGCAAACGTTTTAAAACCTGACTCTAAAATTCCTAATATTTCAATATTCATATCTATTATTAGCCCTAATATTCGTATTACAGTTACAATATTAATGAGCTTCGTTTAATAAGGAACTTTGCTGAATCACTGATTGAAATGCTTTTCTCATTTATAAAAAAAGTTAATGCAACAATTGTGCTTATTCTAGATAAATATGTATTTCCTGAGAAAATAAAGACGTTTGAATAAAACTTTCCTTGCTCAATCTAAAATTTGCAACATGCATAGTTCAAAGTTGAAAAATCAAAGTCATCATCAGTTGAGATTAATCACAGTTCCTCATTACACGAAGTGAACAATAATCCTACAATAATAACAATGTAATTAAATAAAAGAATATCGACAGAAGATGCGCATCAGTATTCATGGGCAGCTGTGATCTAATAGCGTTCACTATATAAGTACAAAGACTCATTATCAAGACGACGAGCGTTTTCGTTTATATTGTCGACTCGGCTTTCTTTTTCGTTGTTATGAAAACAATTTGTTAATCATAGTAATAATTTTTTTATATGGAAGAAAAATTGCTTTCCTTCGGTACACTCACACTCTCACGTTCGCGCATGTTTTCACAGTTTGAGGAAAATCATCATCATGACGTTTAAGTTACGTTTGAATAAAATCCTTTTCCGCGCATTCGTGGGTTTGCTAAATCGCCAGGAAAAAATCTACTTACTCACTTTTATTGTTAATACATATATAATTGTTATGATTTCTCTCGACAGTGGTGTGCATTCAACTTTGATTGTACTATCGTTATTGTAACGAACATTGTTAAAATGTCGATAGCGAAAATTGATGAAATCTCAGGTGTCGGTTAAACGAACCATCATCAGACGATAATCCGGATAACTACAATGATCGTCGCGGGAATATCCATACAACACTTTAATTAATTTTTTATTTATTTCGACCTGCTCGGTCCCAACAAAATGTTGTATACATGCGTGTTTCTTTTCACAGGGACGCTTGAACATTCTCGGGCCAAAAAGATAGAAAGGCACACTATGTAGTCGCTCTTATTATTAGTTTGTGTAGCTTTTTATTATCGGCAGACCAGCTGACCGCAGCAAAGCGATTGCTGCACCGCATTGTTGTAGAACTACCAACGTAAAGCTCAAGGTTTATACATAAGGGACTATCGATTTTCTCATCGATTAAAACTCTTTCTCCTCGAATCTTCCTCACTGTCTTTCGGATGTCTCCAAGACAAGAGACGGTACTGCTGTTTCAAAGTTTAGGCTTCTGCCTGACAAAAAATTCGACGACGATAATGTCGAGTCTTAACGCTTCTTCAGTTCGGATTGAAAATAGCGCATTTTTTTGCTCTAAAAATACCGATGACAGTAGCAGTGAAAGCCAAACTCCGAAAGACCAGTCTACCGTCTCCCGCTGCTCGCGACTGCCCCTCAACTCATGGATATCCTGCCGGCTCCACTTTTGGCTGTTGGCTTTTGGGCCTGTTGCTGGGCAGCTGGAGTTGGAGCCGGGGTCGGTGCAGCAGTTGTTTCTTCCTCCTGGTGCAGAGCTGCCTCGACGGACTTTTTGTACTTGCCGACGAGCTCGGGCAGGTCGTAGGCGATGGCGACGTCGAGCCTGTTAATGGGACAGCCACGGAAGTAGGTGCAGGTCGAGCTGAGCAGTGGGAACTCGTAGAGAGCATTCAGTCGGAAGAAGTCCCGGTAGACGTCCGGGTCAGGTAGATCGTAACGAGAGATGTTGGTCAGGGTGCTCAGACCTTCGTAGATGTGGTAGTCCTGAGGGTTTTCGATGATGCGGTCGCTTATGTCCTTCTTCTTGGCGAAGAAGCTCTTGTGGTTGTAGTAGGTCGTCAGATAGCAGTCCACCATCTTGGCGTGGTTGCGTACTCGTACCTACGAAATACATTTGTTGAATCGAAAAAGCTCACGTTATTGTAAACCGTCGAATGTACGGATTAAATTTGTTCGTAAACTCACAGCGAATCTCCTGGCGCTGGCAATTTTGTGTTCGACCCTTTTGTCTACAGCTGAGCGCAGGTCGCGCAGGAAGGCTCGTTCCTGGGCATAGAGCAGCCTCGTGGGCGCGCCGGCCTCGTACGGTATGGACCAGAGCGACGCCGAGTACATTACCGGCGGCTCGGCACTGGACATCAGTGGCGAGATGTTCCAGATCAAAGCTCCCTGGACTCGCATCAACTCCTCTGGTTTCACTTGGTCAGCCTTGTTCAGAATGATTCTGGTCTGTTGGGACGATTGATCGTTATTAGTATGTACTTTATATATCCTCCCATGTCGATTGTGTGATTACTAGTTACCTGGTATTCGCGTCCTTTGAGCTGATCGAGAATAGCCTCCGTTTCGGGCCCGACGTCGAGCTTCGATGGGTCGTAGACCAGGAAGATTATGTCTGCCCTGTCGATGAACCACTGGCAGGCGTCGTTGAACGGGAAGAGTCTTTGCACTTGTTTCCTAATTTCCAAAATTCCGGGTATCTCAACGATGTTAACCTGTTGAACGAAGCATGGTTAGTTCATAAAAAATGTGCTATTAAATATAGAAGAATCGCGTACCTTTTCGAGTAATTTACTCTTGAGCTTGTAACCTTTGAGACGATCTAGCAGTCCTTGACCGAATTTCTGAAGTCCCGAGAAAGTCCAGTCTGCTGCCAGTTGCGTACCATCCAGTACTTCTTCCTCCTCTCCGTGCATCAGGATGTTGAAGTACGCAGGAGATGGTTCCGCACCTATGCAAGACAACTTGTCTTCAACGCGTCAAAATTTTACAACTAATAGGGTTTGAAATGCAGGAACATTTGATACCGACCTGTTCTCAGAGAAGTGGGCTTGTATTCTATGTCGAGCAAGTAGTTGATGATCGATGATTTTCCTCCGCTCCACGGACCCATGAATAGTACCAGAGGTTTCGAGAAAATTTCTGGATCTGAAAGCGCAACATCCTCGTCAGTTTATAATCATGTGCCATTTCTGAATTAAAGGAAGCCGAGAAAAACCTCCAAAGTGCCGGTTGCTGAGATCTCGATACTTGTACAGAGTTTCCAAGGGTTTGATCGCGTTATCGTACAGTCTCTTCAGGTCCCTGAGCACGACGTCGGCCACCTTTTCGACCGCCTTCTCTTTCAGCTCGTTCTCCTCGTCCAGCTTCAGCAACTGATTGATGTGATCCCTGGGTCTCAGGACTTCGGGAATCTCAATCTCCATGATCAGCTCCTCTTCCTCGGGTCTCGATTCATCACTTTCGCCCTCGGTCTCTTCTTCTTCACTTGCTAAAGAAGAAATTTCACAGTATGTACAGTGGCCGATTTGTTACAAGAGACTTCGGTATCAGGATATACCAACCAGCTTCTCCAGATTTGTCAGCCTCTCCGCTAGCAGCCTCCTCGCTCTTTCCCTCATCCTCGGTATCCTTGGATTCCTCGCTGGCCTCAGTAGTTTCCGGCTCTTGTTCGACAGAGGCAGCCTCCTCGGCCACGACTTCCTCTTCATCTACCGATTTCTTATCGTCGTCCTCCTCCTGTTCTCCGCTTTTGTCGGCGTCCTCCTCTTTGCTATCTCCTTCCTTCTGATCGTCGTCGTCGCCACCACCGGCAGTAGATTCTTGCTCTACGGACTCACCGGATGCCTCAGCTTCCTCCTTCGAATCTGCAGCAGTCTCCTCTTCGGTAGACTTGTCTTCCTCTTGGCTTTTTACATCTCCATCCTCCTCTTCGGCCGTCTGCTCAGCGGACTCCTCGACGTTGTCGCCTTCGGAAGCGTCGTCAGCTTCGTCCGTGACCTCCCGAGTCTCTTCGGTCTCATCTTGGGCAGAAGCCTCGTCTCCTTCCTTCTGCTCGCCGGACTCGTCCTCGGCTACGGCCGAGTCTCCTTCAGCTGACTCACCACTCTCGGACGGTTTCTCGGCCTCTTCTGCTTCCTTAGAATCAGCCGCATCAGCTTCTGCAATAATAATTCGGCATTACCATTTTTTCAAATGCAAAATCAACACTATGCATAAGTTTAGTCGAAGCGCCCAGTCAAACCTTTCGATTTGTCATCGTCCTCCTTGGAATCGGCATTCGTTTCACTTTCCTCGTCGCCGACCACCTGAACCGAGTCGTTCTCCTGGTCGTCGTCCTCGGCGCTGGTTACCTCGACCGTCTCCACCTGTTCCTGCTCGACCTCGTTCTCGTTTTCATCGCTTTTGTCGTCCCCTTCGTTGTCTCCGCCTTCCGCCGAAACGTCGCGCTTCTCCCTGCTTCCCGATTTTTCGTCCTGAGAGACAATATTTTCTCGTCGTGAGTCAAGCTACACCGAGTGTCTTAAAATATTCCTCTCGTCGAATTTTAACAAACTATCTCCTCACCACCGGTGTCGAATGTCATAAAATCGGGCTAACAAAAGTATTTTCGTCAACGAGATGATTCACCTCGTGTATTACGCTCTGAGCACGAGTGCGAAAAAGACAAAAATATGGCAATAAATGGATTTTGATACGAAAAAAAAGTTTAATAAGAAGAGATTAAAGACGAGCGCGAACGAGGGTCGAGCGCATCGCTTAAAAATAGAAATGGAAACCTGTTAAACCTTAAAATATCCAGCGAAGCGCCGCAGAATGTGCCCGCACGGCGTGAACGTTATAAATATCGGACGACGCGTCGTCAACTCTGTTCGTGAAATTACCGCACACGCTCGTCTATTATCAAGGACTCGTCGCGTCGCGTTCAAATAATAAGCCACTTTTTCTTTCGGTATATGTATTCATGTTTTTTCTTTCACCCCACTATTTTCCGACAATAGACAAAATATTGAAATTCGATGCACAAACGGCGCGCTAGAGTAATTTTCGAGATTCATAGAGAAGCTCGTCGCGCATCGCTCGCTGCTGGCGCTTGTGAATTTGTTATTTCGAGAGTTTGAGGTTACAGTCTAGTTATCTAGGAATCTGTATGTTAAATTTGACTCGGCGCGCGATTTTTGATTTAATATACAGATGCCAGACGCGCGATGGCACATAATTTTAGGCTTTGAATTTTCCGATTTATAAGCCTTGCATTGCTTACAGTTTCGTTTGCATCGGCGGCCGTGTCCTCCCCTGGACCTTCGTCGTTGTCGTCGTTAGCACCTTCTGCGTCCTCGGCGCTAGTCTGCTCCTGAGATCCTTCTAAATAATTCCACAAGGTGGCTTTAGTGATGATCTGATTCGATTACTCTACTATAATTAATATTACACGTGCACATTATTAGGTCATATTATATGATGAAGCTTTATCTATTTTCATTGGACGGTCATCTATTTAAAATTTATACAATTTTTAAATAGATGTTTATTTTTCAAGCATATATGTACGTAATAACAAGCGATCCGCAAGCTGTGTTACGACGCTTAAGCGCTAACAAATTTTCTGCACGTCCGAGCGCAACTGTTGCCAAAATTAAGCAACTTAATACTGGGGGAGATGTTGTATGTTTGATAGACATGCATTAAGTAAGTGTCGCTAAGCAGATGCGCGTTGACACACGTATAGTCTGTATTAGACTGATTAAACATTGTCCGATTATTGAGTTGACTCGTGCGTGTTAGTTTTTAAATTGAACGCCAGTTCGTACCCTCGAACTTTACCTGTGCCCAAATCCTTCAAAGCTTTCTCAATGTAAGGCCGACATTGGTCCTCCGAGGGAACTTTTTCTAGCTCTTCGCCTTGCACACCTGACCAAACCAGTTGATTTAATAAGTTGTATATCGCGCGCTATTCTTGACGGAATCGACTGTGATGGAAAAAAGTGGCAGCACATCCTTCGTCACTAACTTAAACTTTCATCGATGAAGCTTAGTCATGCAGACTTCGAGCATGACTCAGGCATAAGTTACTAATCGTGCGAGATTTTTACGTATTTTAAAAATCGAACAGATTCTTCATCCAAATAAATGCTACTAGATAGTGCCTGAAGGCTCGGATTGTTAGACGCACAAGCGCTCTCTATGACCAAAATTATCCTGGCCTATACAATGATGCTCAAGTTTGGTCCATTCAATTCTACATACGTAAACGTCATTTTCGTCCTTTAAATAGTACTTTGAATAACATTTGAAAAAGATCTCTGAAGAAAATATCGTTTGGAACCAGGCAAACGTAGAGCTGTCTAGTGCCCTTAAAATTTTGGGCGATTTCGCAGAAACGACAGCAGTAGTAGCTAGCCAGGGGCATCGAGGAAACTCGCGAGGATTTCGGCCGGGGAAAATGCCGATTTACTCTTAGGTGTTACCTGGGCTGAGGCCGAATATTCTAAGTTTAGCAACCGTGGGTAGGCGGCTGCTCTCGACGAGCTCACTCTTGGAAACAGTTTCTGTGTTTGTTCGCATTCGCGAGGCATCAGCGCGTGCTCTATATCTTTCTGCTGATAATGAAATTATTTTTCACTTGCTCTAGTAGGTCGCTTCACGTACGTATAGAAATAACGGAATTTGTCGTCCAGTAATAGCCGGCTGTGATAGTAATTACAAGTACATTGAAAGATGAAATTTTTGTAGAGCTTTGTATTTCAAACTTCGTATCTAAAAAAAGTACGTTGAATTTTTGTGTTGATAAAGAAAGGAAAAGTATAGCTAGAGTCGCATTAAAATAATATTTCAGATGTAAAGAAGAGAAAACAAGTTATGCGCCTGTGACTTTGACACTTCCAGCGCGAGCGTTTAAACGCGCGTAGGCTAAGCCTCGGTCGTTTTTATAATTAACGTCGCCGACCTGACCGTGATCGGCGCTGCCGAGAAAGCGGTGGCTGAGAAGAAAAAGAGGTGGGGGTCTCCAATGTCAAAATTGTTTCGCTAGATCGGCAAGATAGAGTCTCTGGAGACTCGCGCTCGCCGGTGAGCGCGCAAGCTTGGCAAGGTTCCGCCACCGCCGAGTGGAAGGGAGGTTAAAAATAGAAAGGGATCGACGGCTGCTGCAAGCTCTGAGCTTTCGCTCAGGCGGCACGAGAGTTGCTGTCGCAAATTTCTCGCGTTGCAGATGCGTGTGCTTAAATTTTTGAGAAAATTTAATTTCTTTTCTTCGTCGAGATATAAGCTTCGGTATATGCGATCATTGTTTGAGGGGATAATGTTATAAATAAGCACAATGTAGTCCTTCCGTCTTTTGAAACTATCAGGAAGACGTTAACAAATAATTATAGACATTTTTAAATATAGTCAATAGTCAGTTCATTGTACAACCAATTTGAATCAGATATATTATATCGAAATTGTTGTTTAAAATAGATTAATTACTGACTGAAAAAGCAGCAATTCTTGATTGCAACTTCGAAGTTGTTTGTGACTTGGGAGATATTTCAAAAGTATACTTAGCATCATTAGATGGGCGGAAATAGAAATGAAAAGTTACAAAAATATGGCATTCATGCGAGAGAGATTCTGGTACTCTTTATCTCACTCAGGTGCTGTTCGCCGACAGATTCAAACATAACCTAGAAGGAATCATACTACTACACATTTAGCCTAATTAGAGACAATAATTTTCAGACAACAATCAAATACGCCTCTCTCTCTCTCAACGCTAAAATAAGTTACCTTCTCAATCTTCTTCTTTCGATCGACCCGACCAACTTTTAACCCAACACAATTTTGCACTAGCGCACACTTACAAGGCAGAACAAAAACTCGGGATCTTCTGCTATATATTCCTAATTACATTGTCGAGGCTGTACGACAACGTTACGAGGTTCGAACCCCTTCCTCCGTTTACACGCTTACGTAATTGGCGTGCGTACATGCCACTGTCACTTGGTCCAAAAATCTTGATCTCAATAATCTTTGTGAAAAAAGCTGCACGTACTTGTGTATATATCTTTCGAAACAGACGCACAGTTTTGATTTATTGCTAGTCGAATTATTGCTCTCGTGTTACATAAACGACGGCGGTGTGAGGGGGAATTATTTTATTTTTAAAAATTCATTTCGCGTTTTGGATCTATTTTATGAACGTGACGCGCTCGAACCCGCAGTTGCGAAAAACTTTGAATCTTCACTGGCCTTGTTATGTAATATCGGGGAGAATCGATCTGTTCACACACAAGGGAAGTTCGAAAATAGTTTTTATTTTATCTTTCTCGAATTTCACTTTTTTCAAATGTTTCATATTACTATTATCGTATTCAGTATAACATTGATTTTTTTTCTTTTTTTACTAAAAAAGGCCGAAATGACGCGATGGAATATCACTTTTTTCCGTGAAATTGAGTTCGAAAAGAAAAGCATACGTATAAAACGGACTTCGGCTTTTAAAGGAATATGGTGTGATACTGTGATACTCGAAGTAGAAACGAACGAGTTTGGCAAGACGCACATGAATTTCATACTCACCATATTGCTTTATAAACTTAAGTTGCTTCTTATCGGTAGTTCCTATAACACGCACGCCTTTTGGGTTAAAAACACTCCCCAATTTATCGCAATCACTTTCAGCACAATTGGGTTTGGGGAGCTCGTAAAAAGGCACTGATAAAAAGAAACACCCGCCCTAATCACTATGAAACTTCACAGGACGAAAGCTGCCCTTTTCTACGATATCACAGTCGATTCGTCGAGATCTTCTGCGCCGATCGAAGAAATTCTATACCCTGCAAGGTCACGGCTAGAAGGCTCAGTAGGAGGCCCGCGACGATTATCGCGGGTCTCATCCGCGAGCCCGTCATAATGTCAACGTCTCCAACACGCGACGACGCACACTGTGATGCCGCGCAAGCTCGCAAGCTCGGTTCCTCTCGCTCTCCCGCCGGCTTCTTCCCGCGGACGGGGATACTGCAAGAGAGATAGAAAGAGAGAGAAAGGGATAGACAGAGAGACGAGTAGCCAACTGGCCCGTCGAAAAGCATCGGCAGTCGAGATTCACGCGCTGATCTAGGCTCGCAGCAGAGGGAGAGGGATGAAGGTGGCGGGGATTGCCTGTGATGGGAGCTGGCTTTCGATTCGGTATCAAGCGACTGCTTTTCTTATTTACTCGATCAGCTGTTTGTCCATTGATCGACGAGCCTTGTTGATCGAGTAGAAATTAGGCTTAGTCATTTTATTTTTTTTTTCTGCAAATGAATCGTATATTTCACTATAGCGTCAATGGTGAATGAAGAATATTTGAAATAGACTTTTTGTCGGTGTTTCAAAGTGGTATTTCTATTTATCGTACACGAGTGTCGCCCTTCCTAGACCAGAATATGTGCGAGAACGCGTAATGGACGACTTTGACCGTTGCTCTCTTTTGAGCATTACGTATAGGTCGCCAACATTCAATATGATAGTCTCAATATATCCATTACTCGCTATTTTTCCTAATTTGACACTGCTTTTATTTATGTAATTATACGATGCTCGACGTTACTGCTGCACACAGTATGCAGCTATGGCCAAAAAATTTCAAAAGATTGAAAATCGTTCATACACTACTTATATACAAACCGCAATGGTCGGTTCGAAAAAAAAACAAACAAAATTGTAGCTGATCTCTGTCAATGCACCCCGCAGGAGCTTGCAACGACGGCCAATGGCACATGCCATTGTATCTTACCGCCGCATGCCGATGATCGGTCGCACAACCCTGTCCATCCGTTCGATCGCGTTAGCTTCCTCTCGCCGGTCGTTGCTCGCTATTTCGCTCGTCTATTACGAGATGTACGTCGATCGCCGCTTTCTCTTTTGACGCGCGCGAACGAGCTTTCGGTCCTAGAGAGAGAGAAATAGAATGAGAAAGAGGATTGAATGTGCCAAATATAAAGTATAGAGAGCGGTCAGTGCCTGCGGCGCGGCCGCCAGTAAGACTCTCGGCTCGACGCGAAATTGGGGCTTTCTATTTGCGTAGTTCCTTGGACTTTTTTCGCGGTTAACTTTGGAACTTTTGTTAATAGCTTTCTTGAGAAACGCGTGTGCGCCCCGGGACCATGGAGGCGTTGTCCTCGTATATTACTTTTTTCCTCTTGTTCTCCTCTCTATTTTTGCTTCTTCTTTTTTTCGTGCTTGGGAAATTTCACGAGTTTCGCGGTGCTTGTACTGTCGTTAAATAGCTCAAGATTCTTGTTAACGATTCAGGAATCGACTTTTCGAATAATGCTCGGCTTTTAGAAATTTTGGTGTCGCAGCCGCGACCAGACCCAGTATTTTTGTTTACCGAATGGCAAATATTGATTTGCTCCAATACACTTTTATAGCTTTTATTGGAAAATTTACTTCAGCCGCTGTCCCGTTGCGTCAGAGTAAGAGAGAGGACGCGCTCTGTAAGCTTCGTGCGATTTTAGCGGGGCGCTTGAAAATATGAGAGCAAGGTCATATACGCGCGTGCGACGGAAGAGAGTCGGCGCAGCTCTGCGACCGACTTTTTATTTCTATATGGACCAGAAGATCGGCATTCGTCAAGAGAGTTTTTCGGAGCTTTTTCGAGGTGAAAAATAGGCTGATGGAGTATTCTCGAGGTCGCGTGGATTAGGCGTTTGAGATATGACACGGAGCGTCCCGACTGACGCGCCTGTTACTACTAATGATATATCGTAGACTCTTGTACAATTCGTTATTAGTATAGGGACAGACATATTCGTTCAAATTCATCAGACCGTTGTGTTTCTGACAAAAATCACAGCTCTATAAATTGAATATCAATTTATGATTACAAGATAGATCATCATCTGGTTTGATCACTCTGTAATTATGCATACTTCACAATAAAACCGTGAAATATCGCATTGCCTCGCAGCTCCGGCTGCAATGTCTGCCTCGGAAAATCAATCTGGCATCGAAGAAGCGCAGAAGAAAGCTATTCGGCTCGCGCAAAAAGCCCGCGCTCGTCGTGGAAAGAAGGTAAAAGCGCACGTGGTGGACGATGGAATAAAGAGAGACGGAGAGCATCAGCGCCTTTATATTTAGACGTCCGGGCTAAGCCGCCGAATAAGGTGGCTCTAGCTATGCATATATATGTATTAGTCGCGAGGGGCATATCCCTTGCTGTTTCGTACGTGCTTTCCCACTTTTCGCGAGGCATTGTGCTGACTTCTGTCCTATAAAGATCGTCCCGGAGATTATGCAAAGCGTTTGTTATTCTAGTCCAGTTTGCTGGTTCTGGGAAGACTATACTTTGTATATATACATAAATCGCAAGGAGTTGTGAAAGCTCGGCGTCATCTGCGATTGATGTGGAGAAAATGACACGTGTTTATGCCATACGTGCGAAGGAAAACGTAGTTATAGGTCACGCGTGTGTAGTTTGGGTAAAAATAAGCAAACGTCGTTTCAAAAGATGCAGTGTTTCCGCTATTAAATTTATACGATCCTATAGATCGATTTGCCCACGAGTAGCCTGTAATTCGTGAAAATCAATCGATTCTGCACATTTTCTTACTGCTTTTACCTATGTGCCGTTAAAATTTTATACCCGAGCTTTCGCATCGTAAACGACAGGCTGTAAACTGCAAACGGTATAAACAAACAAGCAAGCAAGCAAGAAAGGAAGCAGCCAACCTTCTCCCTTAAATGCTCGTGCTTCAAAGTTCAAAGCGAAAGCGTCCGATATAAAATCGGACTAGCTTTCTCGTAAAGTCTTCCAATGCGTCTAAAATTCACAGCAATTATATATCTCCAACGGCGGTAGCAATGTCGAGCTTTATAACTAAGATTCCCGGCGCGACGTCTACGCGCCGCAGCGGCCAATTGGCCGGTTCGCGGTCTATTATTAAAGTACCGTCGCGGAGGTCGTATACGCTGTTTCGCGTCATTGTGATTTAGCTCTTGGACCTCTTCCCCGAGACGATGCAGCTCACGAGGACTATTACTACTACTTTCAACTATGACGTAGGATCGGTCTGCAGTGACGCTGACACGAGATAGCGTGACCGTCTGCTGCGTCGGCTTTTTTTTGGGCTTCGAATCTTCTTCCTAGTTCGTCATCCATCTCGTTGTTTGCTTTACCGATGCCAGAGTCGAGTTAATCCGTTCAGCTCGATTTTTCGCTCGAAGGATCGTATGAAAATTGGCAGCGCTCGTCTACTCGCATGTTATTATGTACCTTCGAATATTAGTATAGGCCGCAGTCATACGGCCCAATAATTAACTGATAACTTATAACAATGGCAGCGTAATACATAAATACTAATCGCGTTATCGTTGTTTGTTGCAGGCGCGTAAGATCGAGGATCACAAGCGCAAGAAGGAACGCAAGCAGCTGGAACGCCAGGAGCGCGAGAAGCAGGAGCGCCTGAGAAAGATACGCGAAGCTCAGGCAAAGGCACGCGAACAGCAGGAGCAACAACAGGCGAGTAGCCCGGCTGATGGAGAAGCTCCAGGTGCTGGCATGGGAGGTCCCGGTGCTATGCCTCAGTTTGCTCAGTTCCTCAACGATCCCGAGGTTTTACAGGCTTTCCAGGTAGGCAACTCGGCGCATTACATAGTCCAAACTTATCGGTAAGATACAATAAATTTCATTGCAATCTGATCAACAGGACCCGGAGGTTGCCGAGGCATTCAAGGACATCTCGGCAAACCCGAGTAACATCTTCAAGTACCAGAGCAATCCGAAGGTCATGGCGCTGATCAATTCTGTATTCTCCAAGTATATGGGCCCGCGCGGATGAATTTATCGTGTTTTGAACAGAATTTTCGTACTGCTGGTACAATTACTTGATATTAAAGAAAACTCGATAACAGTTGTATACATTACCCAAGCTTTCGTAAGAGTTATGTTGCACTTTTGAATTAACGCATCATATAGAATATAGATATTTTCTCTTTAAATGATTATTTACAGAGTTGCATTTGTTAGTGTGAATAGGATAAGTTTGATAAATTTTGCATCCTCATTGAGCAATAAATTTAATTTTTTGGATAAAAGCATTCAGCTCCATTTATAGATAACAAGTCATCATACAGAATAAAAAATAAATAAGAAGTTTACAATCGAAATAGAAGAGCGTGAAAAAGAACATAATATGCATTTTCAAGTTTTGTATCTATGAATTACACACTCTGTTTCTAACAGAAGTCGATTTTTATGAAATAAGTAACAGTAAATTTGTTAATGTTGATTTAATAATAACCGAGTTATTCGACGAAAATCTGCTACAAATAAAACGGCTATATCGGCATAAAATGTCGGAAATGTTTCTCATAAAGAAAGTCTTTAAAGAAAACTTGTAAAATAATGGAGAGCCAGTATTCCACACCGATTCTTAGCCGCCTTAGCGTGAATACGTCAAAAAAAATATACAGTTCAATTCATACTTGATATAAAGTTATAATAAAAATTAAAGCAGAAATTTCGATGTGATTTTGATTATTCTCCTCTCGTGATAGTCTGCTTCGAGCAGATACATAGTCTCGTATGCCTAAATCAGGTTTTACAAAATTTCATGAACGAAACAAATCTAAATCTACTTTGTTTTATGAGCTAATAAAACTTGGCAGTATTGGAATATAAATGAAATGCGTTCATTGAAAAAATTCTACGGCAAACCAGTAACAGCGTCCATTGTACATATATAAAAAAGCATATACTTCGCTTATACACTTTTTAACATACAACGTGGAGTAAAACAAACACAAAATCGCTGCCAATTCATGGACACGTAGCTTTTTCCAAAATGATTCATAGTTCCAAGTTTTTTACTATAGAATTACAATATGGAATTTGTTAATTTATTTTACTTTTTTAACGGAAATCTATTTGTGATTCAAATCGTTGAAATTTACTATTCTTTTATTTTTGCTAAATATATATTCTCTCCATTCGTAGGAATAATTATATATCTGTATACACATACTCACACATACATTCATACGGAAATTTAAGAAAAACACGATTCAAACAACGAACACTTCAAAACGTGTTTCTGACCTGCTTTTCATAAAGTTAAAAATTTCGCTATTACAAAAGTTCCTTTAAAAAAAAGGAAAATGCAACTTGATTTATTATTTTTTTTACTTCTGATATCACGTCCGATTGAAAAACAATTTTTTACAGTATTTGATTTTTTTCCTCCGGAGCAACTTAATTAAACAAATTGAATTTTATATGACAAATAGACCTCATAACTTTTTTAAACCACGATTCTTATCAAAATTTTCTGAGCTGTAGTCACAGAGTTATAAGGGTGCAACAGATACGATGAATTTTCACTTATACAAGGCGCGAAAAAAAATTGAGACTATTTAATATCTTTTAAACTAATGGGTTTCATTAACTGCAAAAAAACTTAGCCAAAGAAATCCAAATATCTACATTTGCTTCATCGACAAAGGTATCATTATTCTGTAGACTCGTGAATTTTTTTTCAAGTAATTCAATTACAATTGAATTATTATTTCAAGTATCAATTACTTTTGAAGATATGAGGATTTTGCGAAGACAGACATTTTATTAAATATCACAATAAGTATTATAGCGTTATTGATAACTTTTTTAAAAAATGTAGGTATTTTTATATATCAGTTGCATCTAGAAGCATTTAGAAAGTTTAAACTTCAATTTTCGAAAATTAGAATCTATTATAAAACAAAAGCATGTTAATTGATTAAAAAAATGTTTCTTTTCCCGAATTCAGAAACGAAAAATAAAAGTACATGCCAACTTTTATTAACACTGTACAATTCCAGAGATATCATCGTATGTATACATACACTCACGCACACACACATCCATGCGGACATTTTTTAAAAACACTTGATTCGAACTTCTAACGCACCAAAACGTATTTTCTAGAAGTTTTGACAAAATTGAAAATTTTACTATTACAAAAATTCCTCTAGGAGGAAGAAATAAAACGATACGACGAACAAATTCTCAGGCTCGTCTCATCTTGAGCATGTGAAGGTTCGGGTGCCATGGCACTTTGCGAAAGGTCGAGGTTCTCGATAATTCTCCTCCTCTTCGTCGCTCCCACGAATCCTCTTCGCTGGGGTCTGCTCTCATAACGCAGTCCATCTTGTCGTCCATACTGGAGACTCTCCTATGCCTCTGCTGCGCTAAATTTCTGCAATTCGAGTTTCTCCAGGTACCGGGTTCACTGGAAACTCTGCGTTGCTGCTCATTCCTAATCGCTCGGTAATGATGATGGTGATGGCGGCGTCGGTTACCCCGACACGGTGGAGGTAAGGCATAGGGCGCGACCGTAGCTACAGATATGCTCGGGGGGTTTGGGTCCAGGTACAGCCAGCTCGCACTGTCCATGTAGGGGTGCAGATAGGCTCGCGGATTATCCATATAGGGGGAGGCGGGGGATTGATGAGCACGGTGCTGCTGCCCGCCACCGCACTGCTGCTGAACGTTCAGTTTGACCTTACGTCTTCGGTAGCGATGATTCGGCTTGCTATTTTCGCTCCAGGCTTTAGGCTTGAACCTATAATATGACTGTGTATAAATATATAGTAAACAACTGTACTTAAATATGAAAATTAAAGAACGTTCAAGGAATTTCAACGATACCTGGAAGCAAACTTTTTAGACCATCTGTGTCGTCAGTTGAGGGGATGATCGCTGTGAAGTGTCCTGTAACACTTGTTCCATGCCTCAAGTAGCATTACGCAACTGTGAAATCGATAGAAGATAAGTAGAGGCAGACCAATCCTGGAGATTACACCCCAGGCTAGTACACCGAAGAACTGCAGTTGGAGCTCTTGTGATATCCAGTTTTGCGTCACGACGGTGTCAAAAGCCCACAGCATTGCTAAAAGAATAAAGATAATTAATTATACAATTTTAGGATGCAATCGCCCTTATGGCTAATGGCGCGAAGTCCAATCGGAAAATACCATTGCTAAATAGTAAGAAGGTGATAATCTGTCTGCCGGGTTTGGCCATAATCTGAAAGCGCGTGATGCAGCACCTCTTGGAAGCCTCTGCTATCAAAGTACTTTGCGCGAAGCACTGAAGTAGTTGCAGTACGGACACTGAGAGAAGCATCGTGTGCCTTCCTCGCATTTCTTCGACTTCTGGATTAGGTTCAATTTCATCAGTTTTCTAAAAACGCAACAAACAAATAACACTTACATCTTCCCACACTTAATCTACACTCCTCGCATACGTACCGGTAGAGTAGCCAACGAGCAGGCGCACACGACGATGGTGAATACCGAGTAAAGCTGCACTCCAAATAGCGCGACATTCGACAGCAGGGAATCAAGTGCAGCAGGTGCCCTCGTCACGATGGACATCTGTCTGATCTGTACAAGACCACTGCCGGTCATGAGACCGCTGAGGGTCAGGATGCCTATGAGTGTGCCGCAGGTCAGCCAGGACAACGTGGCTGGCGGAAAGTTGGGCTCCTCCCGTACAACCAAGAAGATCAGGATGACGACGATGCCCGCAACCATGCAGAGGATGCCCATGAATAGACCTTTGCTCGAGCCGTCGCAGCCGATGCGACCCGAGCTCGGAAGGTCCTTCATGCTGTGGAATTTCTTGTGGAGCAGGCGACTCGAGCGCCCCACGTTTTGGCCCATCACGAACGTTACCGCTGCTGCTATAAGACTATAAGGTACAGCCATCATTTATACATCTGCATAACGGAAATTTTTTCTTTTTTTATTATTCAAAGCCACGGGCACTGCATACCTGAACTGAACGATAAACGGATAAAGGAAAGGCATGCTGGACGTCCACAACTGGCCCAACGAATTTGTGTTCAGACACTCCTGCAGTGCCACCACTTGCGAAATCTGCTCCTCAGAAATCGGCTCATACCTCGGTAGCGGTGTATGATGATCGCTCGTTAGTGCTTCTGAAAATTAAACTTGCATGAGTATAATGTGTCAGTCAGCACCTGCAACAAAAAAAGAACTCACCGGTAGACTCGATAGTCTGCCTGGTGAGCGAGCCGGGAAATCTTCTGAGACTAAGGGGTGACGTATCGTTGAGTGGTCCTCGCTGAGCCACGTGCACGTAGTACGTCCACTCCTGTGCCGAGTCCCAGATGACCAATCGCGCCCAGACGGCGATGTTCGTGGCGGCGAGATGCGTGAATCCGAAGCGCGCCGCCAGTCCAAACCTCTCCACCAGCACCTGCATAACAAAATTAATACCATATCAATTTCGCGCGTTCTACGATCAATTGATGAAACGATAACATAATTTCAAAAGCACGCGCTCATTACCTGCGAGTTGACGAATAGGAAATGCATCTGCAGGAAGGTGAAGAGCCCGTGCAAGACCGGATGGACGAAGATAACGTCGCTGAGGCACTCGGCGCCTTGCATCATCGAGTGCATCGCCATTTCCAGGCCATTGAAAACCAACGTTGCCAGGCCAAAGACTGGAATATAACGCAAGAAATGAGCTTACATGCGCCGCGCTTAGATCAGTTGATACCAAAACAGAAAAAAAAGACTCACGCAAAGCGCCGACGCGAATGTAGAAGCTGGTAGGCGCCGTCCTGGCTCTTGATATGTGAGCAAGTTTGAGCGAGCCGAACCTCGTGAGTGAGGCGCGGCCGAGCTCGGCATCGCGCAAACCGGAGCCACCCCTCATACTGCCACAGCTGTCCACCAGCACCCATATGTAGATGCCGATTATCACCGCGATGCTTCCCACGTACATGTACATTAGAAAGATGCCCTGTACGAGAGAACGTACAATTTAGTTGCATAATAATTTAAATGTTCATCGAAGAAACTAGTTCAGCGACGCGCACAGCATATGTTGTTTATTCAGTCGCGGCGAGCAGTAAAATCAATCAGCGGAATACCTCGTATAAGTAAACGAACTCTATACAGCCGCGAGCTCGTGTAACCGTGACTCCACGAATCTTTCCTCCGGGGGAGCAATAATACGCTCATTTCAACGCACTCGAATTGCCGCTAGATTGATTTTCAATGGGAGGGAAGATATGCATGTAAAGCTCGCGCAGCTGTTTTTCTGGGGCAGATCGCCAGCACGGCCGTGTAACGCAAAACAATCGGCCGATTCATCGCCGGGGTTTAATCGAGCGTCGAGCGGTTCGCTCTACCTGTTTCGTTGCACGCGGTTTACCGACTCGGAGCTTGACTTTTATTTGCAGGTATATTCATTTAGAATAGAGATTCGCAGTGCGATGCGGTCTTTGCTTTTTGACGGAACGTTTGGATATTCTTGAAATACGACTGCTGGGAGAAAATCTGTAAAACTGCGGTTAGATTGATATTTGTCGTGCAGGCGTTTCTCTTGTGTGCTTTAGGTCGTATTCTATTGCTTATACAAATGTTTGAAACTGTTTATTATAATGGGAAAGTTAACAGCGAAAAGTGAGCCTCCTTTCAAACGAACAATGACTTGACCCCATCGGACAGAAGAAGTTATAACAATGACTGACACCACATGACGAGCGTCTTCAATTAATAGTTTCCCGTATACACACAGGCTTTCAACGCTTAAAGGATTAGAATACGGTGACAAGCGAGCAATTCGTTATCATGTATACGGACGTACGGACAGCGTGTCATTACTCGCTTGGCTGTTAACATAGACGTATCCTATAGCAAGAGAATAATTGCGATGATATACTATAAATAATAAATGAATTCATTCGCAAGGAAATATGGCATACCTATTCACACGATATCTTATTGCAAATCAAATTGTCTTGACCTTATTCGACGTTCTATTAATATGCAACTTATCAAAATCGGCTTCCGTAAACTAGTTACTACAATAAATATTTATTTTGGCCTCTCAACCCCTCGGAATAAATGGATCTGGTTAATACATTCTACAGGTCTCACTCATACGTATATACCCTCGAGCCATTTACATCGAGCAATTGCACGCTTGACTTTTCTGGTATAAACTAGTTGAGAACATTTTTTCCAAGAACACTCGATCGACATCAACAATCGGCAATAGCTCAGTGCCCCTGAAAATTGCTACCCGCTACGAATCACACACCTGCAATCAGGGCAACATTGCAATCCAACAACTGCCGTATTATATATACACACTGCACAGACGCAGAAACATTCACGTCACGCTCGAGTATATATCACACGCACTTTTCTTCCGGCCTCGTGTGCGAAAAAGCCCACCGATTTCTCTCGACTCTTATATACAGTATGGCGAGTGCTTTACGATCGAGAAATCGGCGGGCTATACAGGATCCGATCGAGTGTAGTATTTATTTTCACGGCTGTTAATTGCGCGCGGGAGGACGATTATCGCCGCGAACGTATATGTAACGGCTCGCTGCGTCTCGATCGATCGCGCTATAGGTCTTCCGCCATGAGAAACGCGCGGAGAGGATATGGTCGATTTTTATCGCCGATTTTCGTAACGCCGATCGTTTCTATTCGAACTGCGCGGGAAACTGTTCGGTACTTCAAGTGCATAGCGTCCAGCGTTGTATGCAGGCAGATTTTTCGAGCTACAGCGCGGAATTAATAACGCGAGTAATTTCCTTATATGCGAGGCTGGCGTGTGATGTAGCTGTAATTCGCCGTTATATGCCGGCAGTTTCTTCGGGGCGATGGTCTGAGGAAAACGGAATTCGCGTAAACAGGTACGTGTGAGAGACCTTTCGAGGCTTATATGCAATAGAAGGAGTAAAACTAATAATAATTGAAGATTTATTTCTCTTAAAAAATATGCCAATTGTTTATCGAAAAAAGCGCGCAAGTATGTGTAATTATAAAAAAACGTCAATTAAAACACGCGCTCATCCTCGAAATTGGTCTGACCGGTATATAAATAGACAACGTTCGCGAGCACCGATTTGGGAAGACAAGAGAAAGCGTTGAGGTTTCGACGCTGGCTCGCGTGTGATTTTAACGAACGAGGAAAATATTCAAATCGGGGAATTCCTGGTGCGCGATGCGTGAATTATTGGCCTCTTCATCATATTAATACAATGTGGATGTACCTGAAGACTGAGCAGTGGCACGGGTGTGTCCATGACCTCGGCCAGACACAGCGCCATCGTTATGACGATGACCAGTTCTCCGTAGACGTTCGACAGGACCACCCATAATTGTGAACTGCGGGAAGTCATAAACATGTCAATAAAGAGGACTCAGCATTTCGGTCGTTCTTCAGCGTGTGCTACTTTTAGTATTAACCCAATTTAATTTGCAATTGTATCATATTTGATTGCGATGGATCATCTACCGACTGCTCATCTTCATTAAAAATATAAACAAACTTTAACATCGTTTTAGCACAGCATGAAACTCACAATGGCTCTGAGTGATCCAGCAGATCATCGGGCGTCCTGGACCTGGCGAGTATCCTTGACACGAGTGACTTGGGGGGTGGCGAGTGGGAACGCATTGGCGCGTCCCGACCACCCCCTGTGGGCGACGAGTCGCCATCCCCAACTGCGTTGCTTCGCTCCGCCCGGCCGGAGGAGGCGCCATTGTTGTTGTTGCTGCTGGTACCAGCCGCCCCTCCCGGCCCGCCATCCACCGTCCCGCCCGTCGTACTTCCGGTCTCGTTCAGACTGTCCTTGTCATGCTGCTCGTTGCTCGCTGAAATGAAAAATGAAGTTACTCTTTTGCTTAACTTATTGGAATGGTTAATACATCGATGTTTCAAGGGAACGGCTGTACGCAATCGTGCTTTTTTTACGGATGCTCGACACTTGGTAACGATGGAATTATGAAATTTCGTTACTAATTAGCGGGGTTTGCGTTTTATAAGCAGCAATCGGAATGAGACGAGATCTGCTCGTAAAACATTTCGACCGTTAAATGAAACTACGTAGAGTGTATACGGGCGAGGGGAAAACTACGCGAACAAATTGTCCAAGCCGAACGAATTTATGCAAAGTAAATATGGCAGTTCTTGTAAATAATAAACAGATCGATAAGAGCAGCAGTCGTCACTCAACTTGTTCAGTTTCTAATTACTAAAACTTGTTATTATTTTCACACACTGTTTGATTTTTCCTAAACGAAGCCGAAAAGTTTCTATCTCACGCCGACGGCGAGGTGCGAATCATTTTTTCTCCGCTCCATCGCGATCAATCTCTGAAATCACTCAATCCAGCTGTGTTGTATATTATGTATACGCACGTGTTAATAAAAATCTCAGCTGTGCAGCCAGCGCATCCGTCATTAATTATACAATTCTCGGTAAAATTATAAGTGGCTCTCGAAGTGGCTCGAAGAAAACACAAGTTTTTACATAATGAAACGAACTCCACACAATAAAAATCAACAGCGAGCAGATATACGATGCGTATATACTACTGTACTTTCTCTCTCTCTCTCTCTCTCTCTCTCTCTCTCTCTCTCTCTCTCTCTCTCTCTCTGTCTCGCGCGCGTCGATCTTTTTTCCAGTTTTCCTTTCTTCGTCCTGTATATATACAATATATACACATATAGGTATAATAGTCTGCGTGATGATCACGCATCAGAGACAACGGAGTAGTCGCTGTTGATGCTGGATGTGGTTTGGCAGATGGATCATGAAAAAGTTCACGGGTGCGTTAAATTACCGGACGGCCTGCGGTTTGCGGAGAGAAAATTTTTCTTTCCGCGTCAGGGATTCGCGTTTACACACGCGCGTGTGTGTATGCGAGTATATAACACGTCCCGATTATACGAAAGTGCGTTCGGAGTCGTCACTTTTCATTATCGGGACTAACGCTGCTGAAAGATATATCTTACATTCTGTTATCATATCGTTATAAAACATATATAATGACTTGTTATTTTTTGTATCTAAAGAAATTTATTCATCTCCTGCTCACAAAACCTCGTGTATTTACACTTGAGAGTAAATGTTAATTTGATAAATCTGACGTGTAATCTGACATGTAATCAGATGTAAGTTATTTTAGATACAAAAAATAACAAGTTCGAATATAAAAGCCATGATACAATAGTACATAGAGTTACAACAAGTTACTGTACATGTTGTAGAGAAAAACGAAGATTCCTCCGCGTAGACTCTATCTCTCGGTATTTATTTCAAATAATATTTGAAAAGGTATCTATCTTTTATTTGAAACATCATGTACTGACAACTCTCCATTATTGGAAGTTCATAACTCTCGTGATTATATTGTCAACAACACCTGTATATTTATAACGCATATTTTATATAATAAAATCCTCAGTTTTCCTGATGAGGGTGCCATTGACCACCGAAACGTCAGTTGAAAAAAAATGTGTGTTTTTTCTTATCCTCCACACCAACATTGCCTCGGGAAGACCTATGCATTCTCAAATATTGTTTAAATACATGGAGTTGATAGAAGAAACAAATCAGACGTTCGGAATGTTTCCAATGGCAGTTATAGTATGAACGGCCCAAGCTCTTTCGGTATACATATCATAATACTACACCGCTATATATCAATTTTTCGTACATATTGTGATGAGGGAAATGGGAAAGTACGCATGCGCCACCTATCTTCGCTAGCCAGAGACCCGCAAAGTTCAAAGGGTATAAACGAAAAGGTTAAACCGAACAATCTTTGATTGATGCTATATTACAATGCAACTGATTCCACGTATGCTCGCATAAGAAAGTATGCTCTTGCGCATAATACGCATTTGAGATGTTTGTTCAGAGGAAAATATGCAAATGAGATGGCTTTTGGTTTTGTACAGGATGTATATTATTCGCTGAGATGAAAGTGCAGTAAATAAGGGGTCTTTGTGACGCTGCAGAGATTCGGTGAAAGTGATTTTTACTAAGAGATTTTAGAGTTTCCGAAAATCCTGACGATCTGACGAACTATTGGCGATAAGAATGTTGCTTACAATGTGAGAATAAAATGATAAGAATTACATAACATGAAAAGTCTTTGTTTAATGTATTCAAACACGATTCCGTGAGTGTTAATTTTAGTATACAAGTATTCTAAACCACGAGTGAAATATAAATGCGTCGTTCCCATTATTATTCATCAAACGATGAATATGCGAGTGAACGAGATCTTATATATATCCATTGTTAAATTTCATCTCCGGGTTTTATGTCGTAAAAAGAAAGAATGTGCAGTGTACAAAGTGCCTTTTTCCCCTGGCACAGTTAAAGTGACAGTTACGCGGCGTAAACCATTTGCGCGATGAGAAAATTTCAGTTTATTATGGAATTGATTTCACTCTTGTTTATTGTCTGGCAGGAAGTCGGCGTTTAGAAACTGCACTCGCTGAGTATAGTAAGTGGCAGGTGTAATGTCGCGCATGACGGATGTTTGTTTCCTTATTTTTTGCGGAATAATATACATCGAATAAGGAATATTGATCGAGACGGTAGTAGAAATTCCCAATATTTCGTCTGAAAATATAGTATATAATGAGACGTGCGCGAGATGAAAGTTTGTCCTCGATTTACGCGCTTGTACTATATGAGCGTATACGTCATCGTTTCTTTTTTTAGGAGATATTTACGGAGATGAGCACGAATAAAAGCACCGATTTTGTCTCGAGCAAGATGATCAAAATGTTGAAAAAATGTTAAATAAAAAAAATTTGTTTTTCAATATTTACCTATACGCAATTTCTTTTTATTAAATTCGTATGTTCCCTGCAAATAATGTGAATATCAGAATTATTGTGTGTGTATGTTTTAAAGAAAAATGTTCTTAATATATAGTTTTGCAGTCTGAGCTGTCGAGTAAAAGTGAATCCTTTAATACGATAAACAAACATTTTTATACGTTGATTCTACAGCGATAGTGTATATTATGTACAAGCATTTAAAAAAATAAAATCTCAATCCGAACAAATTATAATTTACTCGAATAATCGTTGCAACGATAAAAAAAAACCGTAAAACTCACGTCGATTCCTGCACCCCAGACGATGCTTTCACACGTGTAACACTCCATCAACCAAAGTTCAACTCGAATCAGCCCACCTCGACATAAAGTGAAAACAAACTAAAAGAAAAACGGCTGAATCTCCGAGGGAGAATAACACTCGAAATAAAGCAGTCAAGAGCCGGAGCGAGCCGCGCGACGTTCCGAGCAGCGAGGCGCGATGTCAAATGCCGCGCGCGACGATTTTCTCCGGAGACGCGCGCGCGCGGCGGGAATAATCGTCGCGATACCGGTTCGCTTAGCCTCCTTTCCGCGCTCCCGCGGCGTGTATGTATGTGACGAGGACGTTTGTGCCTTATCATCACACACGGCGGCAGATGGTCACCTTTTCTACGACTGAATATAGTTGTCGCTTATTTTTCGGATGCCGTCTTGTTCTTCGCGTTGTGCTTTTTATTAAAATTCATATAGAGCTATATAGAAATCATTGCGATGCGCAGGGATAATAATTTTGGTCCACTTTGCCGCGAGGTTGTTACGGGAAGAGTTTTCATTGGTAAATATATCATTGGCAAATAAATAAACGGGATTTAATCAATCATCTTTACGACTCGACGCTCCGCCGGGATTCGCAATCAAGCGATTTTCACCTTCGTATATTACATACATACATATAGCTCGCCCAGAGAGCGCATCTGGCGTGTTTTCTCTAAGCGTAATAAAACCAATAACGAAAGGTATTATTCATTCGCGCGTAAGAGGACAATGTATAAGCGCGGGGAGGAAGGGAGGGGGGGGGGGGCTATAAAAATTTAACGCGATAAATCAGCTTCTGCCACGAGGTATATTATAAAGAACGAAAGTTTCCGCGAGCGCTCTCCTTTTACGACCGCGGCAAAATGAATTATTAAAATACTTGCTTCGTGCGTACACTATAAAGCCTGCAATAATCGCGTTGTAAACTCTAATAATTTTTCTTTTTTTCCCCATCTCATTCGAGATCTCAGCCGGTTTCCAGCCGTGTCCATCGCTCGCTTCTCGCGAACGTCTCCGGCATCCCATCTCGTCTTTGGCCAATCTCATAGCGAGCCTCGTGTTCCAGAAACGAGCCGGAAAAATTCTCGTTATACGGTACAACCCTCGTGGCTCGATGATCGGCACGCTACGCGCACTTCACCGGTCATTAGCGGATAAAGCGAGCAAGAAACAAGAATAATGTAATACCCAAGCGATATTATTCGACTACAGCGCGTCTAAGCACCTGTCACGGATCTACGCGGCAGTGTATATACGCAGCTGTCGCGATTTTTCGAGCTATACACAACACGCCTAACTGATCCCGCGGCGTCGTTAAAGCGCCATGTATACATACAGTTAGACCTGCTTCTCCGAGCGAGCGGTATACGTAGGATGCAGTAGCGCGCGCAGAGCGAGGCTTTATATTTTTCGGCTCCGCAAAGACAATGCGGCCGCGCTTGTGTACTATACGCAGTTGGAATTTTTTTACGGTTAGCCGCCGTTGCCCCTTTTGCTCTGGATGTTTTTTTTATCTCTCTCTCTCTCTCTCTCTCTCTCTCTCTCTCTCGCGCGCGCGCGCGGGTTTATTTGTTATGCCGCTGCGGAGGTAATTGCAGGGGAGGGTGAGCGAGAGGGTAACTGCGCTTGCAATTTGCGTTCGCGGAATTTACGGCGAGCGCATCAGTGGGGAAATGGGTCAAGGTGTTGCTTTTTGATGCGCAGTGATGAGTTTAGTTTGGAATATATTATATATACGACTTGTGCCCGTTTTGCAGTGCTCGCGAAATATGTATAGGAACGTAGGATTTAACGAATCGATAGACTTCTAATTACTTCTATACAAAAACACTAAAGGGAATGAATTCGAAATTTTCAATTTCACCTATACTAGTGCAATTCAGACTAACCAGGCTGTCCATACGCTTCTATACATATAAATTTTCCGCTAAGCGCATCAGTCCTAAGCCCACAAAGGCGCCGACACCGTGACTACAGCAGCAGCACTGCACATATAGAAGCGGCGGCGATGAGGAAGCAAAGCGGCCGATGAATAGCCGCGTCGAAAGCTTGCTGCCCGCGATTCTCCGGCAAATTCGATTAAGCAGCAGCAGACTCGCGATATCCGCCGACCATATGTCGCTCGCGGGATGGACCTCCCCGTGTGCTCCGGTGTATATATACTGTAGAGCTGGAACGAAGTGGGCAGCGCCGCGAAACGACGTAATTTCGCGTCATTACGCTCGGCGAGCTTTGCAAAGGCTCTAATTCGAGTCCGTGATCGCCATGGGATCGGGACGAATGACATCAGTCTTGTGTATAGTTGTCGGATATGTTAGCTATATATTATGTGCGCGAACCCGGATATGCAGTTTCTGCAATTGCATTGTCTATATATTACTTTTTTGAAAATGCTGATGACTGCGTATATGAAAAGTAGCATTATATGCTACGAGATTTAAATATATATATAAAAAACGAAAAGAGGTCAAACGCGGAATAAGTAGCAAATTTTTTGCGCACTCCGCCGCTAATGATTGACTATACGATAGAAGCCGTAAAACGCGAGTATAATGGTTCGATAACGGGAAACGCGCGTCCAACTGCGATATAAATCTTTCATATCCATGCTATCTTCAAGATTTTGTTGCGCAGTTTAATAAAGCAAACATCCAATTAGTGCTCCTTTCAAAACTTTTTCCACAATACTTCCATTTCTGCGCTATGTATAACGTGGCATAGTATACCATAAAGTGTAGCACTACGGCTTCTATATGCTATTACGTTTTTTGCGGTTCCATGATTTTATTTGCTCGCGCGCTATATACAATCTCACTATTATACACAGTCTACAAGCGGAGAGCCGTACGCCGAGTTCCACTATTTTCCTCTGATGACTTTGAATATTAAATTAAAAATCATGCAGCGTCACACTGCTGATTAAAACTGTCATCAGCAGGCTATGCACCGATGTTTGACGTTTTAATGAAAGATGTATAATATCGATCATTGACTTTGATTATTCATAATAGGCTACACTCGACGGATCGCAATTTTAAATTTACCTCGCGATAAATTTTCCGTATAATGGCAGCCGCATCGTCCTCGTATCTCTCTCGCATTAAAATTTTTAGTGACTCCGACATGAAAAATCAATGTGCGGCACAGCTGTTCTCGCAGCATCCAATCAAAATGATCTAGCAGTATAGCGCCGTTTACAAATTATCCACTGTTAGTTCGCTCTACCGATACGGGGAATCTAAATCTACATATACATGTAACACATCAGGCGCCTCTGTATACACGCATGTATACGAAGAAGCCCTAGGCAGGGTCCATCCGATACCTCGATTACCATCTCCCGCATTAATCTTCATCGAGAGACCGATCGGACAATAAGCTCTCTTTCGACAAAAAATATCCGAGGAAGAAGCGCAGAAACTCCCCGAGGAAGAGTCTTTCCGCACACGTTTGCAAAGGTATGCGCGGAGTCATAGCGCATCTACCGCTAGCCATTCGTTCGTTCGTCTGTCGCGCTTCGAACAATATACCGTAAGTTTTCTCCCGGTATATGTATATATACCTGCTAAGGCATACACGTCTCGCATATAAATCACGGAACGGCGAAGCTGGCAAAGAAGAAGAAGAAGAAGAAGAAGAAGGAGGAGGTATAGGGACATCGACAATGTGCGCAGTGCGATATGTATATTAATGCATATTTTCCGAGCAGAGCTCAAAGGAGAAGAGAAACGTCGTGAGCTGTGGTGTTCTTCCTGGAAAGTATATGATCGAGGATTTTTACGGTAAAGGAAAGTCGAGGAGGAAGCCTGCATATATATATATATATATATTAAACTATTAACCGCTCGTAAAGTATGCGATATATTCCTGCGGCCGATTTACGACGTATCAGCCGTAAAGCCGACCGATCGAAATCTATGTCGTGATCATGCTATGTACATTTTTCGCTGTAAAGTCTCTCGTAAACCTCAGCGCGAAATCGGATTTCTGCATATCAAAGTAATCCTATCACTATACAATACGTCTCCATTTATAGCGAGCCTCTTACAGCTTTTCTTTTCCCAGTACGCACATTCACCTGTAGAAGCACACTCCATTATTAGCGATCGATGACGAGTCGAAATTGTATGCAAATGCGCGAAATCCCAGCCGGAGAAAATGAGTTTCGCCGCAGTCGCACGATGCAAATCGCGTATTCCAAGAAGAAAAGAATATCCCGACAAAGCGAGTGTGTGTACACAGCATCGATCAAAAGCAGCCGCGAATATGAAAGTATAGGCGACAGCTCGTTTTCCCTCTTACCGGCTTTCGCCTTGGCAACGGTGGTAGCTGCGGAGACGGCGGATGCGCCGTCCGGTACGTCGACGGCTCTCTCCTCCTTGCCGTACTTGACGCTGCTGAGGATCGTCGTGCTTTCGCGAAGCTTCCAGTTCTCGGATATGCAGCTCTTCTCCGTGACTTTCACCTCTTCTTCCTTCGCGATTTTCGGGCTGTTCTCGTCCTCGCTGTCGGCCGGAACGAGGGTCTGGTTGTCGTCCTCGTCGATGGCCGGTGGGTTTTCCACGACGCGCCAGTTGCGACGATCGAAGTCGTCCGATCGGGAAGTTATCTCGCTGACCGAGTCGACCATCTCCTCGACTAGCTCTTCCTCCTCGAGGATGTAGCTGCGGTGAGGGTCTTCCATCAGCGGCGACGGATGGATTCTGCGGCATGTCGTATTCCAAGAAACTTTCGCATCGCTGGGGATATATAAGCGGTGACTTACCGATAAGGACCAACCAAGCCGACGATTCCTCTGGGTGTCGAGGTTGCAGTGCTCTCCCTCCTCCAGCACTCGTGATCGTCGTCCCTCATATTCCCCGAGGTGAACATGGCTCCGCGTTCCCTGGAAGCGGTTCTTAGCCAGTTCTCCAGCTCCTCCCGCCTGCTGCTGCTGCCCTCGGCCTCCACGCTGCAGCTGAGGACACCTCTGCTCTTGTTCACAACACTGTAAATCGCTTCTTCCCCCTGCGGCTGCTTTAAGCTCGACTCCCGGTAATTCGGTGGAATCGGTGGCTTCTTCTGACACGTGGGGAACCTCTGCCGGGCAGTGGCTGTCTTCGAGCTTATCACTATGTCCGTCTCGCGCTGAGGACTACCTTCGGAACTAGAGCCGCTCTTGTGGGAGCCGAGTACGCTGTAGATCGGTTCGAGCGTCTCCACCTCGATCCATCGGGGCTGCTTTCGCTGCGACGAACTCGAGCTATCTGCGCCGAGCATCGTGATACGGCGACGTAGGTACGCACACACGACTCAGCGGAAGTCACGCCTCGCGCATTTTTCGACGCTCGTCGTCGTCCCACTGACCGGTCCGAGCCGATCTTTCAGCTCGGAATATGAATGAGTCCGCTGAGCACACGTATACGTCGTGTAAACGATGAAAATCGGCAGAGGAAGAACACCGGATGATGACCGATGATCCTTTGGTCAGATAGTGCTGTGACTCGTTTCCATAACTCGCGAATGTGAGCGTTCCGTTCCACAACGGTTTTGCGCGAAAGTAAAAACGAAATCGCTGATGCTGTCTTTTTTTTTATTTTACGAGATACACTCAGTGAAAGTCATACTTCCGATCCGGTATATGCAAAGTACGCGGAAGACGCCGATTGCGCCTCGCGCCAAAACTCCGACGGTGTAATACAGGTTCTTTTTTGCCAGCGGCGCGCGAGCTCGAGAGTCCGGAGGCAAATGGCCTTAGTTGGGCCTTGGACTCGAGCTTTTCTCGAAAGAAAGCAGAAGAAGACAGTCCTCTCGAGGAGGAGGTGGGCTTTGTCGCATCGGGTCGATGGTATGGATCTAGCTCGACGCCGGCTATATATACAAGATCGTGACCAGGATGGAAACGAGAAGTGTACATACGTGAGCTGCTTCTTATTGCTGTATAGATATATATGTACATGTGTGCGCGTCTTCCTTTACTGTGGGAGAGAAGACTAAGTACTGGGGTCATTTCGCGCGTCGAGAGGAGTGTTATTTCTGGGTTTTAGAGCCGCGCGACTTGCAGCAGCGGGGCGCATCGGTCTGTGATGTTCGCCGGGAGATGATTGATAATTGCGTCGACATGGACATTTTTCTAATAATACGTTTATTATAAATAACGCATCAGTCTATTGAAGGATCATCACCGAGCAATTACGTCTCTATTATAAGCGGAGAATCAATCACGTCCGCTCATAATTGAGCCCCGATAAAAAAGAACAGTGTATAAATATCCCACAGAAAAAACTCCTTCGTCATAAATTGATTAATCCCTGTCTATATATATATATGCGAAAAAAAAGTTAGAGAGACTGCATGACTCTCCGAAGCGCGCAGCCATTAAGAAGAAAACATGTATTACAAGCTTCGTCAGAAAAGAAAATCCTCGACTTCTAACACACACGCACACACACACACACACACACACACACAACACGCATCATCGGCAAATAAAGCAACGCGAAGAGAGCGAATCACAATAATTCACGCGCTCGGCGCGTCTCTTCCATTCATAACGTAAACTCGTCGCGTCGCTACAGCGACAAGCAAAAATCCCCCTGAACTTCATCAGCCGATTCATTAGCGTCCGTCTCCTTCAAGTTTTCAGCTCGCGCAGCTGACGTGCGGCTCATCATCGCTCGCTGTGAGAGAACATATTATACAGGAACGTACAATCGTGCGGGGAAAGCGTATATAACGCATATTTCGCGACAATGACGCGCGACGTTCGAATCGAGATCTCGAGGAGGGGAACAGAGGAATGATTATTTAGCCGAGAGTCTTTAGCGACAATCGTGTGCGGACTGTGCGGAGAAACCGGGATTTGAGGAAAACCTCTTTGCGGTGCAATACATATAGTAACGATTCGCGGGAATCGGTCGTAAAGCTCGTGCATGGAATTGGATATCGGCTGATGAGTGCATGTTCAAGCTGATCGAGTGTGTGTGTATACTTATTGCGGGTCAAGAAAGTATCGGTGAAATTTCTGTATAGGATACTAATCGAGATTGGAAACTGCGCGCGCTGTGTATGCGGGTATAATTATAATGTATACACAGCGCGGCTCGCCTCGCTATACTCGAATCTCTCGCGCGCTCTTAACCACGTATATATATATATATATAGAATCTGCATAAATAGATCGTAGAGCATTGAGAATAAATTGGAACGAGGATCGGGGTGACGTATCCGTCGACGTATTATTGTCGAAAAGTGAATAAAAGTCCGATATGACGAGAGACAGAAAACAAGGCGCAGCGTCGCGTAAATATAGAGCCGGCGGTCTTCCTTTTGCCGGGAAGGAGGTTAACGAAAATAAGCCGCGGCGGCGCGTCGGACCGCGTCGCGCGCATGCTAATGCCGTGACAATTTCTGTTCGCGCGCGAGAGCTCTACACTAACTGTATAATAGAGCGCCAGTAGGTCTTGTTAGTGTCGCTCGTATATACGTGAGGGCATTCGGCGCTTCTTTTTCGGTGTTTATACGCGCTGTGTTCACCTGCGTGGACACCTCGTTGCGATCGTCGATCAGTTATTGCCGATCGTCAGTGTGTATACCGACGTAGTGACACGAGGGGAAAAAAACGTACTCGCAGATTCAGGAGTGAATGATATCGTTGGATTACGAAGAAAAAGGGTAGTCCGCGGAAAATGGAACTTCGAGATTCACGCAACGCGATGCAGATTAGGCTTAGAGGAATACGTTCGTGCTGACACGTATATATATATGTTGTATACCAGGGGGTCGTTGAACCCTGCAAATAGCTGCATGACATTCCAGCTCGAGACGCGCATTGCATGAATGATTATACTGAGTGAGTGTCCGACGACGAGTATTTTGTGCTCCGTTTTCATAGATACCTCATATAGATTTTCTGAAAGATGTAATTAATATACTTATAGGAATTTGTGAGTATAAGGATGGTTTGTAAGTTCTCGTGTGAAGCCAAAAAGGGAAATAAAAATGGAATAGCATAATATTTACAGAAAAACGTGATTGACGCTCTGTTATGACACAACGAAACTGAGTATACACGATGGCGCTATCTAATTAGCCCTGGCTCGCGGATGATGCAAATGAGCGGCGGCCGGCCATATAGATATCACGCCCCGCGGTGGCACGCGGAAACCGGTCAAGGCCGCGAGGTCAGGAACTCTCGTCTCTCCTCGAGTGAGGTTATATATGTATATTTGTATAAATAAATCTCCCGGTGAAAGTGATCGACGTATATTCTATACATATAATATAATCAAGGCGTTTCTCGGATTACAGGATCATCATCGATGATGAACGCGATCGAGAAGAGCAACGCTGATACGCATGCGCGAAGCGAATGTATCTACTGGGGAATCTCTCTATAACGTCATCGATTCATCATCGACAACAATTCGTCGTCTCGTTAGGAGGCTGCGAATCGGCAGATCTTTTGAGTGTGGTCTCGCGAAGCGATAAGTACATTATATATATAAGCACATCATGCTGCGCAGGTCGGTGCCGATGCTATTCGCACTTCTCACTTTGTGCGCTGGGTATGTCTATATATTATGCTCGTTTGTTAAAATTTTCAAGTTGTGAAGTAGATTGATTGGTCGTTCTTCACGACGCGAATGATAATCTCTTCTGACGTTTTCTCTTTTTATGCAAAGTGCGCTTATATTGTGCTAATTCGGATCTTTTTGTCAAAAAAGTGTTTTTTTTTTTCATCGAGCGCGCTCAATTTTTTTTACGAATATTTTTTAAGCGTAATAATTCAACTTCAATAAGACACGCAATAATTCTATAGATATAGAAATATAAGAAACCATATCAGTTGAGTATATATATATACACGTTATTATTTCCTATCAGAGACCAGTGGCTGATGGTGGGGGACTTCATATCCGACGCAGAAGCCGAACGCCACGATCTTCTGCTCGACAGCACGAACTCCACGACGAGCATCAGCTCGTCCATTCGGATCACTCTAACACCTCCGACGCACCACACCATCAACTGCATCATCGCGGCGGCTCTACATTTGAACGGCGATGTGAGCGTTGTGGATGGTGGCGTCGGCTCCAAAAACGTCACACTGGCTTACAAAACCTTGAACAACCAGCCAGATCAGTTTTTCGTGCTTATGGAGTCCTTCGTCGATCGCAAATGGGTGCAAGAGGCGCTGGAAATTAGAGGCGACGCGGTGGAGACATCGAGATTCTCTATTTTGTACGATAAGATGAGGGACTGGAGAGCTTTGCCGCTCGGGGTTGGTCATTTTGGGAATAACGATAACAGGAATGATGACGGCACGAGAGGGCATAGTGATAAGTGAATATATTTTAAGCGATGGAATATATTGTCGTTTATTTATTTTTACTAAATTGTAATCTAAATAAGAGAGTTACGCGGATTGTAATATTTGTCAATTGCATACTGCTGAAATCGCGTTATATATACTCTTATATACCATACTAACATTAAAGAGAAATGTGAAGCAAAGAGAATTTTTGCAACAATAAAATATATATACATGTATAAATCGCCAAAGCCAATCGCTTTGTTAACATCCGTTCAGCCACAAGCTCAACGCTTGATTCCTACATCCTAGGAGATTCGTCTGACTTTGACACAAAATAACACATTGTATACCAAAGCCGTAAAGTGGGCTTTTCTTTAGATCGAATGTGGAGTTTGTATAGCACGAGACGAAGACGAGTACTGCAAACCGCACGAGGTCAAAAAGTCCACTTATTGTTAGAAAAAATTGGTACTTTACGCCCGTGTGATAGGTACCAAAACTGCAAAAATCGAACATGTGGTACAAAAATTAAAGAGCAGGTAAGATGAGCTGAAAATTTACAACTCGCATATCACCAATGCCCAGACTATTGGGCTTGTCGGTGTATCACGGAGCGTATTGTGTGCGTAACACGGCGTTGACGCTGAGATTGAAACCTGTTGATCGCTTGGTTATCTCGAAATTAAAACTAATTCGAGGCTACACATACTTATTACTTATATAGATCGGGGAGAGCGTTACGTTGTATACATACGCTTTAGAGATTTATGGTCTGTATGGCCAAAAGAATGGAGTACCAACGGCACGCGGGGTTCCCAAGCGGTCACCCATCCAAGTACTAACCGCGCCTAATGCTGCTTAACTTCGGTGATCGGACGAGAACCGGTGTATTCAGCGTAGTATGGCTGTTGGCGTGAATAAATAAAAGTTGGCGCAATTTCATTACGTATTGTCGCGGTGTAGTGCCACCTACGCCAAAATCACCTTGTTGGCCCTGCTTGGACCGTCCATGATATTGCTATAATTTATCGTTATTATATGACAGATGCGCAAGGCTTTTCTCTCCGCGTGTCATGTATATTATAATATAAGTTATTAAGTGCGCGATTAATTTGCCCCTTTTTCAAGCGCACAACGACGAAATCCTTAATAATATGAGTTTCGGTTATACACGTACACTGGCGCAACTTTGAGAACTAGGAAAGATATACGAGCAAAAAGTGAAAATATCCCAATTAACGCCACACCGCGCTATAAGCTCATATACGCAGCACATCTCTCAAGGCATCTAATCCCTTCGCGCATATAATTTTCTCCGTAAATTTTGCAAGTCTTGCCTTATAATAGAAAGCGCAGTTGCACTGGACCACGTGCGCGCGTGCGCGTATATATTTCCATAGCAATATAATTAATCCTCTCATTCTCGACTTTTACTTTTCTTCCGCGTCCGCGCATATAACCAATTAAGCAATCCCATTTTTTTTTGACTTTCATTTTTACTGCTTACACTGGCGTACTCAGCGCGCAACGCGGAGTAGAGCGCGAACTTTCATCGCCGCGCAGTTCGCGTGGTTTCCCCCAAAATCTCGCATCGCACACGCGCGTATCATCCTCCGCCGCCGCCGCACGTCCGAGCCATTACAAAGAAGTGCTCAGAGTCGCGCTTCGCATCAGGACTCACGCGGCGGAGTAGCCGCAACTTTCCTATATACATTGCTGTGTATATATATACATTTGCGTCTCGGAATCGAGGTTGATTTATATCCGCGCGCTCGCGAACGCGATTTTTCCGGTAATAATATAAGAGAAAGTCCCGAGTAGGGGGATCACGGCCAAGTGCACCGAGGTTCGCGCGCGCGATGGTGAAAGGAGTAATGTGTATAGTATATATATATATAGGAGCTGGACCGCCACGGCTGATAATCGCGTTATATTGTCGCGCCGGTGTACAGTCGTCGTCGCGGCTCTTAATTACTCAATGCTCTCGCCTCGATTTAGTGCCCCAATGACCCAGAAACGCGGGCGATGTATATATATATACGCGACGGCCGACGGCGCGATGTACATTATGGGAGAAAGACCCGCGAGAGAGGAATTTGCGCGTCTGATGCGGTTTCATTATTTGCGCTGAGTAGTGATACACTTTCGATTGATCGATATCGGTGTCTACTGTGGGAGAGAGAAAAGATCCGTGCCGACGTTGTTATTTTTTTAGGGTGATCGCTATGCGGTGTAGCACGCGCGTGTTTTTCGCTGAACAAGCGTCGCTTGTTGTGATTTGGCCGAGATGACGACTGTTTTTACAGGTAGATTTATTTTTTGGACTTTCACAAACTCTCCGCAAGTTTCACCTATGAAAAATGAAAATATTGTCACTGCGGCGGCGCTTCGCGGGTGACTTGCGCGCTCGTCTGACGAAATGAAATATGTCTCGTCGTTGTATTGTAATAACAGAGGGGAAACGAGGAGCGAGTCTCGGCGCTGGAAACTGCCGGTTTCTCGTATATAGACTAGCCGGAATAAGCCGTAATCCTCGTAATTAATTGCGTGCATTCGTCGCGCAACTTTCAAGAATATACTATTTTTAGCCTAACAACCGTCATCCTCGAGTTTCGCGCAACTTTGTAAACACCTGTAGCCGTCAATCTCCAGCACAATCATCGCGTACAAACGGTTTTTCATCAAACTTTCGATTTTGTCTCCAAACCATACACTTTCACCGTAACACACACACACCCACACACACACACACACACACACACACACAGACGACAGAAATCATCTCGCAGAGTCACATTACGGCTCCGCGAGTAAAAGTATTCCATCTACGGCGATACGATTTTCTAAGGTAGTCGGGGGGCTTTTCTTGCACGGGCCGCATTCCGGTCGCCGCGAGTATAGTGTCTTTTTAAAGGCCGCGCGAGCGCGTTTTATGGGCCCCCGCGCGCGGCTCGCTGGACCGGAATGATCGTCTTCTTGATTAGCCGCGGCGCAACTCGTGCCCGTCAAAGGCCGGCTTTTCAGTCGAAACGGAAACGGAAAAGGAAAAATTGAGAGCGGCGTAGGCGAGCGGAGTAGTAAGTTGTTCTCTTCTATATTATATATATAGGAATTATTAGAGAACGTATTTTTTAGGAATTATTAGAGAAAGACTTTTTTTTCAATGCGTTATATGCACGGAGAAAAGAAACGCGCAAAAACACGTGTACTCCATTACGGTTCGAGGTCTGTATATATATAGGTGCACGTATCTATATAGAAGAGCAGCAAGAATCAAGCGCATTTACACATGTTTTTTTTCCTCTTTATAAGATGCTACTTTTTTACTCGTATAAGCGCATGCTGCGGAGAACTTTCACTCAATGCAACAGAACAGAAAATTGACTCGTTCGGCATTAGAGCCTTCACGCGCGTTCATCGCATCGCAGATGAATGAACTCGATACTTTTCTTCCCAATGTAACAACAACGAGCATTGCGGTTTTAGTCTCTCAAGAGAGAGAGAGAGAGACAAT
The DNA here is from genome assembly GCA_020010945.3 of Muscidifurax raptorellus. Taxonomy (NCBI): domain Eukaryota; kingdom Metazoa; phylum Arthropoda; class Insecta; order Hymenoptera; family Pteromalidae; genus Muscidifurax; species Muscidifurax raptorellus. The sequence goes on from CM052077.1 coordinate 14,785,345, forward strand.
TGCTTTTCTCATTATACTCTCTAGAGGCATATACTTTTTCTCATTTATCATCGTCATCAGGAAATGAAGTCATAAAAATCTAAAACTGCGCGCGCGGCGATTCCTTTTAAAATGATTGCGCGCGCAAGAAAATAAAAGTTCTATTTCTATATACAGACGCGGTACTTACGAAAATAGAACTCGCGCATATATACATGTATACAACTATAACTTGCGCGGCTGTACATATAATAAAAGAACTCGTATAAAAGATAAGCCGCTAATAATGGTAAATTGGATAACAGTTCATAATGCCGAGCGCCCGGATGGCAATTTAAAGAGAATGACGGAGCGCGCTCGAATAATCCATTGTCCAAGAAAAGCGAAAAGACAGGTCAGAAAGCAAAAACGCGTATATATATACAGCAGCGGCAGTTTCACGGGTTATCGGTCGCTCCGAATCGCGCAACCCACCCGCACGAGTCCGTATATAGCAGACGCCTCGCCGCATCAGCTGCTGCTGGTCCTCCAAGCGTATCGAGCTCTCGAGGCACGCACGACTGCTCAGCTGTGCGCGCGAGCTCTTGAAAACAAGAGTACATTATATTATATATATATATAATGCCCGGAGTATATAGTAGTATATAGTAGTATAGTAGCAGCCGCTCTCCTCTGGGTGGGTCATCGCTTCTCTCGCGTGTGTCTGATGCTCTACTACATGTGTGTGTGTGTGTGTGTGTAAGCGCGCGGCATGCAAGAGACCGCAGCGGCAAAGGATTGTATTTTCACTTCCGTGGAAAAGAAAAGGGAAAGTACGCGCAATGTCCTAGAACGAGAGCGAGCGGCCGCACGGAATTTCGTGGTTTTTTCGAGAGACAGAGAGAGAGAGAGAGAGAGAGAGAGAGAGAGATACTTTATATATCTCTGGGAATCGAGAAAACGTCGACGTTGACGTCGCCGAGTATCGGCAGGCGATGAGCAAAAACTGGCTGTGTGTACACGACGCGCGTAACACGCTTTTTTCACCTCGTGTGTATATATGTGTGTAATGCAGCGGGATGGGATTCCTGGAAAAGTAAGCCACTAATTACCCTCCGATTGCTAACGACGTGTACCGGGCTACTGTAACCGTTTGAAGAGAGGGAAGAAGTGGCAGCGCAGTGGTCGATGTAGAAGCCAGTCGGGATATAATTTCACGCTGCATCCTCAAAGTGACAGTAATTGGTTCGCTTATATAGTCCATATAGCGCGGGCAAAAACGCCGACTCGACGTGCACGCGCGCATCATCATGCGAAACTTACACAGATTATATTTTCCAGGGATTCGATGACCCCTGCGATACCTGCGATGTATATATAGGTATATACTGGAGGCTGCTTAGCTGGGTGTATCAAATTATAGAACATAATATTTACAGGCTTTTAAGCCTGATGCAAATCAAGAATATGATTGCTGCGCGTCGGCCTCTTTGCGGTTTGGAATTGCTCTCAGCAATTACGTTATGTTTTTCTATATGTATGCAAATTCTTCCCTGTGTACGACGACGCTTCCTTCAGGAGCGCATATGTATAAGACTGAAAATTCCATCGATAAAAAATCTGGGAAACATCGGCTATTGTTCCATCAACGGATCGAGACCTGCATTGTCTCCGTGTATTATGATCTATATACGTTCGTGAGATGGTTCACAGGTGACGATGAAGAGCCAAGTTCAGTCACTCCTGTACTATATAATATAATATCGTGTGTGACCTACCGGAAGCTCAGTCGCGCCGGAAGCGCCGTCATAAAATTTTGTCCGCGACGTCTCTCGGTTGTATGCAAACGAGCGGCTGTTTTTTTTGTAGCTCGGTATATGTATATACCACTTATGGAATTGCCATTAAACGGAAATGAGTACCTGATCCCAGTCTTGCCAAACCCTGCCTTTATCCACTTGTATACTTTCGCGCGTATGCGTACACGTCGATAAACCTTATGAATATAAGTATATAGGCGCCATAAAAAAAAACATTTTTAAAACTCTTGAAAAAAAAAAATTATTGAGGAAAAAACGGGAGTAAAAAGCAAACTTTCACATTTAGTCGTAAAGTTTGAAGTACTCACCGGACTTGCCGGAATTCGACTCCTCGATAGGCTGAAGGGTGCTGGCGTTCCTGGGCATCCTGGAGCCGGCGGCCCCGCTGCTGCTGCTGCCGCCCGGATCCCTACGCCTCTTGTTCGAGTAGATCTCGTACCTCTTGGGCGGTCGACTCAAGCAGCGCGCTCGAGCCTCCTGGTCCATCAAAGCTGCTCCTCCATGCGCCACTCCGGCTCAAATGTCGCACTTGTCGATTGCTTGTTATATCCTTTAACCCTTTCAAGTCGACGTATCAGTGTCAATGACGAGTATAATTCAATTTTTTTTATTATAATCTACAACACTTTAATACGCGTTAATCGCGCACAAGAGTACCGCAAACAAATTCACTCGCGCACAGAATACGACGTATACCTCATCACACCGTACTATACATCCCCGTCCAATTTCAGTCATACGAAGCTACGGTAGTCATCCTCGGCTCAGCGCTATATACCTAGATAGATATTATACGCGAGTACACGCCGCGTTTCTATATGTATACGTATATAAGTATACTAGTCCGTCCGGCGAGAGAAAGAAAGAAAGAAAGAAAGGAGCCGCTGCTGCTGCTGCTGCTGCCGACTTGGATGCGAGCGCGCATTAAACTCGCCGAGCCGGAGAAAGAGCTCCGAGAGCTAAGGTAGTAGTCTCAAGCGGAGAGGAGGAAAACCGGCGAGGAGGGAGAGAAGATCTGCAGTGAGCAGTTGGATGTTTAGCTGATGCCAGAGAGAGAGAGAGGTGACCGCTGCGTAATTGCTGACCCTGCGCGATGCGATTGTTGCTCGTGGTGCAGCGCTTTGGGGGAAGCGTTTTGCAGGAAATTGAAACGATTTTGTTGCTATAGTTCATCGGTGGATATCGGCTGAATTTCAGAGAGGAGGAAACTTGTGCTTGTATTTGAAAGTATATTTTCATACAGGGAATTTGAAGAAAAACCGGATTTTTGCCGAAACAGATGCACGCCGGAGTCCAGGCTGAAAGAATCAAATCGATTAGAATAATTTTATTCCAATTAACTCGCAGCGAACGCACAATGCATTATCCGGAGATATGTAAATTACGGAGGAAATCGTGAATGAATCCAAGAGTATGTATACACACTCGTATTCAGATATAGCATCAGTTTATGAAATAAAGACAGAGAAAGTGGGGCGTCGAGAGATAGAGATGTTGTACGTATATATACGAGTGAATGTGTATAGACTTGATAGTGAAATCGATAGCGAATGATTTGTTGATCAGTGTAATTCCTTGGGCATATGCGCGCGCGCCTGGCGGTTCCATGTATCCATGCATGCATGCATGCACTCAGTGTCTTCTGTTTTGTTTTACATTAGATTATAATTACGTGACTCGCTTATTCGTTAGTTGTATGCATGTGAAATGTTATGCGCGCTAAAATTATAGTGAAAAAACAGGTTCTAAGAACTGACAGTTCAATGAGTCCAGAAAAAAATTTTGATGTGAATTTACATCATGCTTGATTCTGAAGTATCTGCCACATATATAAACTCATTTGTGCGGCAATTTATCAAGTTATACCAGAGTAATTACAGCCGAGAACTGTGTCAACGATCGAGGAAAGTATAAAACTATAGGCATCAGGCAAATAGCCGGTGTCTGTAGAAAAAAAGTACACAGCGAGATAATTTAAAACACATTTTACGGCAATTTTCGAGCAAAATGTGTGTCGACGTTCAGGATCGAAAGAATTTATCGTTGCAAATATAATTACCTGATTTCTTATTAGATTTCTTAGAAGATGTTTGGAACACGAAATACTTTTCTTTTTCTTTGACCAACCGGTTTTATCTAAGTTTCATTTTACAAACTTGCCACTCAAGACTCGTCGTTACTCCTTGAATTAGATCTTCACAAGATTTTGGAAGAGTATCCCAAGAACTATAACGTCCTTATACTCATACACGTCTAATTTTACCCATTTCACCGCAAACGCAGCAGCTCAATCTTTACATCAACTGCAAACGAATTCTGAAAAGAAAGAAACGATCAAACTATCCGTACCCGGAAAAGCCATCCCGAAAACTACCCATCCCGTTATATCCCCCTCCGCGTAAGGGACTCTCATCTACGAGAATGTACACATTACAGAGGTATATACCTACTTTCGTTCTCGCATCCAAGAGCGCGATTACAGTGGCATCAAGCAGCGTATGCGATTTCGAATGCCGCCTCTTTTTCTCGCGTAGGTATATACTTACACAGCGTTTAGCAGTTCTCGTTCTGTACTCGAGATCGAGAAAATGATAGACGCGCTGCACGCGCCTGCGTTTTTACACCTGCAGAAGAGAAAAAAATATGGTCATTTATCGCTCTGGCACCGGAGCGTAAAAGGCGCCATAAAAGCGCACCGCTCGCGCGAGTTATTATAATAGAGAGATATTGGATTAATTGCTCGATGATTAATTACAGAGAGCGAATTTTTTTTATTATACAAGAAATCTCCGACTGCCTGAAGCGTCGGATTGATTATGGTTTTTGCTTTGTTTTACAATATACGCACTAATATCTTTTCAATTGGCGAGTGTATTATGGATTAAGTGAATTGATAATGACGTGCGTTTCTTTTCTAGCGGAGAACAATTATACGGTTTAGGTTCTTCTACAGAACATGATTATGGATACTCACTTTTACTCTTCTTTGTGCGTACGAAGCAGTGTTTCATCCCGCAGGGGACTAATTGTAAGTATCTTGCCCATTTATCTGAAATTACGGAATACAATGGAGGATTAACACTTTTATACGCGATGCACGAAGAGGAGGTTATAATATGGAAAAGAGAAGTAAAGAGTAAAAGTTCGCTACTCGGTGGAAAACTAACCAAAAGGTCATCCCCAGCACTATGTCGTTCTGAAGATTCGAAATATACACCTCCTTTTATGCCGCCGCCGCCGCTCAGTCCGTCCCTGTTTTGGTAAACAAAAAACTGACACCGGCCAGCAGCGCAGCACCTATACAGCTGTCAACTGAAGTCTAAATCCTCTACTCCCTTCGATTCCCGGAAAACCGAGCGGGATAATACGGTGGCGGCGAGCCCCGACCAATCGCGCCGCAGCCCCCGATACGTCGCCACTGTATGGCACACTGCAAGTTCGTACCGGACATCTAAGTATATCCGAAGCGCGAAGATCGAAATCCATCTCCTCCTCATATACGCAAGGTAAGCCGAATCCACCAGTCGAAAAAACAACGGCCGATCGTTCCGTCGACGGCTCATTAGTCGCCCGGTTTTCATCGCGATCTCGTGCAAATAACGGTGGGTGTTGTATTATCTTAGCGTCTTAATACTTGAAAGGACGACCGCGAAATGATGGACAGTAGTGAGGTGAAAACAGAGGTTCTTTCGCCGCCGTCGACGAGCAGTTGTCGCAGCAGCAACAGCCTCGACGGTCCGACCTCGACTAAGAAGCTCGACCAGATCGACAAGTGGCGCGCGCGCGTGCTCTTCTGCGGACGTGCGAGTCGCGGCGACGGCGAGGAGGAAAGCTGGTCCAAGAGGATCGAGAAGCAGGTCGCCGTGCTCCGGGTAGCTTTTCCGTTTCTCACCGAGAGGCAGATTCAGGGCAAGGCCTGGCAGTCCTACGGATTGACCAGCGTCATGGGCGGCGTGCCGAGGTGCTTATTTTTTCGCAGAGAGGATTTTTTTTGTGTGTGTGTGTGTGTGTGTGTGTGTGTATGTTGACGCGACGGGAGTGTGCGCGCGATTTTGGCTTCTTATCTGCTAATAAATAGTAACTGTGCAATTTTCTGCCATTAAAGTGTTTTTGATGATAATCTAATGCTAGGAACGTCAGGACGAAAAGCTTTACTCGCATTTCAAAAACATTATGTAAATTTTTTCTTTTCTTTTGTACAGGCAAGGACTGTCTTCGGGTGTGAAGAGGGAGTTTATGAAATTTAGAAATCCCTATCACTGCACCATGTCTCAAAGATCAAAAGTCAAGAGGGAGCGAATTAAAATTGAGAAAGTTGATAAAACATTTGCACATTGCCCATACACATTTGCATCACCCACGGGTCAACTATTAACACCTCAGACTATGGTTGAAAATTTGACTGCCCAAAATGCTTTGTTAGTAAATCCCTTTAGTCAATCACAGGAGAAAAATTCTCCAACCTTGGGAGATGACTTACCACCAAGTAGATCTGGAAGGAAAAGAAAGAGGAAAATTAATAAGAAGAGTGAAAAAAAGTTGAAAATTTATAAATCATTGAGTGCAATCCAAAGTCAAGATATTATTCCAGAGACACCAACAAATTCGATCAAAAGTACTTCACCATTTTGCAGTCAATCTTTGAATCTACAATTTGATGCTGAACTTACTACTATTATACCATCATTGGCTGCAGGAAGTAACTACTTTACACAGGCTCACATCAGTGAATGTTCATCAACTGTACGATCTAATAACGAAAAAACTCAGTCGGGTCTCGATCAATCATTTCAAAAGTCATCTCAAGTTGCAAATCCTTATCTTAAAACTACAGAACCAGAAGAGGCTTTCATTCCACCTACTATGTGTACACCTGAAAATATTTTCTTCACTCCAAAGAATCAAAAGATTACTCTAGAAGCAATAGATAGATCAGTAATTGATTCTGATCCTACAGTATCTGGTCTTAACAATGTATCTGATGAAGCGAATTCAAATGCTACCGACTATTTTTGCAGTAACATGACACCAAACAGGAATACTAAAATTATAGATGCTAAGAAAAAAATTACATTTGAAATTGTAGCTGAAGTTCATTACAGCAATTCACATATACCTGAAAAAAAAAACGAAGAATCAAAATGCTTGACAAGTCAAAATTTACAAGAAGGAGAAGAAGATATAATAAGAACTGCACCTCCTGCTGAAAATGTTGAAAATCCTCAAATGTGCACACCTGCAAATTTGCATTACATGCAGCAAAAAGAAATGATGAATACAACTAATGTTCCTATAGAATATACAACTCAAGATTCAAATAAGCAAATTACAATGGATCCTATGAGTAATAATTCACCCATCAATACAGAGTTATCTCAAGTAACGGATGCATCTTTTCACATGTCTGAAAAAATTTCAGGTAAAATATTTTTCGAATTCAATGATGCAAATTGATTTTGTGTAACATAAGCAGTCATAAACTGTTAAGAATAACTGTAAAAATTATCAAATAGTTTGATTCTTCCAGAATTGAATCAAAGTGTTCTTCAACAAAGTTTCCAAAATTATGAAAATCGAGTAAGCAATGAATATTATCAAGAGTTTAGAAGTTTTACTCAAGAATTCAGTATTCCTGTATCTCTGCCAACGACACCTCAAAATCCTATAAAATATGTAATGCCTGATAGTGTACTATTGTCAAACTATAGTTCAGAATACGAAAAAGCATACACAAAAAAAGATTTAAATCCATCTACATATAGAAATTATTATTCTGCTAAAATAGATGAATCTCTGAAGAATTATTTTGATCAAGTTATTCCAGCGCATCAATACTTGCAAACCTTTTTTAATGCTGCAGATAGAAGTTTTAAAAATGTCCATAATGAAGTTCGTCGAAAAGTCAATAGTATTTTACAGAGACTTGAAGAATATGAATCAGGTGAAAACTACTGCAGTTAATTTCAAGTTAGAATTAAGAAAACAAAATTCATATATTAACTTATTGTTTTATCTTTTATTCTATTTAATTTTTCGATTTTAGTACTGTGATTGAAATAACAGTATAATTTCTTTTTAAATCAGTATTTCAAAGTATGTTACCAACGATTAAAAAAAAAATGGTATTTACAAACAATACAAAGTATATCAGTTGTAAGATTCAAAAGATCTTAAAAGTAAGAGTTTAATATATTTTTTAAAATGAAACGTTAGTCTAATATTTATATTTTGTCTTATATGAATATTTTTATTTCTTTTTTGATGATCCAAAACCTGAAAAGCCCATTATTTCTGCCATTTCATCAACTGGACCTCCATCGTCATCTTTTGGCTCATCAATTTTTCTCTTCCTGTCTTTCCTTTTTTCTTTTCTGTATTCTTTCATTTTTTCTTCCTGAAATAATTTAATAAATTTGAGTGTCATAATACAGTAGGTGTTAAATTTGTTATCTAAAAATGTGAATATTTTTAGATTTCGAATCCATTGAAGTTTACTTACTTCTTCTTTTAATTCCTTCACTCGCTGCTCTAAATCATAGTCTTTCTTTTTCTCCTCCAACTTTTTCTTATTTGCAGCGAACCTGGCCTTTACTTGATCTAATGTTGACCTCTCTATCTTCATTGACATTCCTAAATTACGTTGATCTAAAAGAAATATTTTTATCAATATAATAAAGTAATGTGTATAAGTAGATAGTTTAGTATAGTCCAATCATTTATCAATAATTATCTTACGTTTTGTTCCATTTATGTGATCTAAGAAATTGATAGAGTCCTTCACTACACAGTCGCATACATTGCAATAATACCTGCAATTAATACAGAATATTTGATTACATATATTTGTTACAATTTTTTAATTTTTAATAACGATAATTACCCGCCACTTTGTGATGATGGTGTATTCTTATTTATTACAACACTTTTGCCAAGCTTTGATTCAAGATCTACTTTATAATCTCTTTGTTTTAAAAGTTCTCGTTTAACTGCTGGCTGTTTTGGAATTCCAAGCTCTTCTTCTGCGATTTCTTCTTGCAATCGCTGTAATGCCAATCGTTCGTACTCCTCTCTGTTCCATTTTCTCCTGTGATCATCTGGCCGCTAATAATTTAGAAAAATGATGTACATTACTTTTTGGATTAATTTTAAAACATATTGAGCCTAGTATAGTGAAACTAGATTAGTGAATATTAGTAATGATTACGAGTAACCTTAAATTTTCAATTGTATATGATAAAGTTTATTTTGTTTTATTTAAAAATCTTTTCTTTCTATTGACGCCTAGTAATTCTCAAATAAATATAAATAATACATAAATTTTGCAATTCAATAAGTCCTAACCTCTAATACAATAATATTAGTAGCAAAAAAATCACTAATATTATCGAAAAACAGGAGGTCAAGTATAAAATTATTACTTACCATAGACATTTTGGAGATTCCTTTATAATAACAAGTTGATGCTAAGTTATCACAATGTTGTTGATGTTACTTGCTTTGTGTACTTTCTGATGTGACAGCAAAACACTATGAACTACATGAAGTATATACTGAGCTGAGAAGGAGCTGAGTAAACTACCGAGTTAGAATAACTAGGCTTGCACCTAACTTCACAGGTCTATACAGATATCTGTCGGTCAAGTCGCATGCCGACTGCAGTCGGCTCCTGACAACTGTGACCAACTTCATGTTAGTATTTGAAAAATAGGTTTTAAACCAAATTTATTACGAAATTATCTCTCAATAACTAACATTACAAATTAAGATTATAATAAATAGAACTTTATTCTTTAAAAACCATAGATTTTGTTACACAATATTTATACTCTCGTTAAACATATAACTTACAAATAAATAATCTCATTACTATACAGAAAAAATATAGAGCGCAATAAGTACATACCTATTATCTATAAATCGGTCAGGTATTTATAATCTTATTTATCATTTTATCAAGGCAGCCACGATCTACATTCAGAAAGGTTTTAGTACATTCACTTTCAATTAATTTTCATTATTAGACTATCTGGATAACAACATTGGTCAATTATTAGTGAACATTCAGCATCTTGATGATAATTGCAAAAAATAGTGAATACATCATTTTCTAATTTATGAATTAAATAAATTGTAGAAAAATACATCAAAATATACATATTATTATATATCTATGTAAAGTTTTTTTTAAATATAGCATGACTAGACTCATTGATTGAAAACGTTTTGGTTAAAATTTATTAACCACATGTAACAAATACAGTATAACGCAAAAGTATATATATATATATATATATATATATATATATATATATATATATATATATATATATATATATATATATATATATATATATATTTGGAATCTGATTTGTACTGCGTATGATCCAAACTTTCAAGGGTGGATTAAACTGAAAGATTTTGACTCAATTATTTTAATGAATATGCGTAAATCAAATATTTGTATACTTAGTCTTGATCAAATCATATTTCTTTATCTACTATAATTTTAGTTAAACCTACCCTTAAAAAGCAGGATACTTTTGAGATAGATAACTTTCTAATCTCTGTTCCGTAATATATGATTAAGTATATTTTCTATAACCTGTTTTTACCAACTTGTAGATTTTCGCGATTTAAAATTAAATATTTTAACAAATCAATAATTGTAGTAAAATTCATAGCCATCTATTTAGTATTTTAACAAAATTTTGGAACAATTAGAGATTTGCCAAATAATAATAATTTATTTAATAAAGTAGCTAAAATCAGATGCTGGTAAAAAAGGTGCCTTTTTAGCATTATTGTAAGAAATCAGCAGGAAGATCATTGGATAAAGTGGCACCTATGTTTGTTACTACTTCTGAAGCTACTTTACATCCCCATTCTAAACACGTTTTTGGATCTTTGCCAGTAAGTAATCCAGCTAAGAAACCAGCAACTAGAGAATCACCAGCTCCAGTTGTATCTCTGACTGGCGATTCAGGTTTGATAGGTGAAATTTGAGCAGATTGGCCTTGACCCCAAACTACAATTGCAGGGTTAACATTTCCTTGAGTCATAACAAAAATGCCATCACTCATCAACCAATTACTACTTGATGAATTAGATGCATTAACAGATACACCTTTTAAATTATTCAAAAGAAATGGAATGTCTGTTGGATTGTCGAATTTAAGATTTAATGAGTTTGCTAAAGCTGTCATTTCTTCAACATTGCCAAAAACTATTTTGGCTAGGCCAACCATTTCGCATAAGGCTGCATGGTGATCCTAAAAGTATTCATTATTATTTTAGAATCTACTTTAGTAAATTTTTTTTTTACAAATAATTTAGTTTTGATTATTACCTCAAAAATATACGTTCCATTGAGGTTTAATGCTATAACAATATTCTTGCCTTGTGCTCTCTTCACAACTTCTTTAGCCACGTCCAAGCTGTGCGCAACAAAGAATCCTTCTATATAAATAACTCTTACTGAATCTAAAGGTAACTCTGTAGTTTTTAGATCTTCCAATGTGTAAATAGAAGCTGCTCCTAGAGTAGCTGCTAAGCTTCGGTATGCATCATTTATTATTGAGACGCATACTCCAGTCGGAAGGGTTGGATGTATTGCATACCTGTAAAACATTGCATATAAGAAAAAATCTTTGAATTTCCATTAAAAATGTGAATTACCTTGCATCAACATTTGCTATTCGTACTAATTCCTTTAACATATCTCCTCTAGAATCTTTGCCTAGGCCACCATAGTAAATACATACTTTAGGACCGTTTTTTTTACCACATAGCTTTTGTAGTACTCTCATTGTATTTTGAGCACATCCTCCAGCACTAGTTGTCCGTTTGGATCTATAAATAATTGTTCAGAATTAAAATTTGATTTACTTGAGTATCAATTTGCTCATGCTATCAAAACCAGTGAATTATAAAGCTGCTCCTTAAGAAAAGATGAAAATGATCATTGCATTGAGTAAAATATTTTGTATCATTCAAGACAAAAATATTATATTATTAAGATTGTTAATCATCAAAAAATACAAATAGTCACACCTGAGAAAATAAAACATCATTTTTAAAAATTCTGAGACTAGTTGAAAATTATATGAAAACATTACGAACTAGTCATACAAAAATCTGTTGTGCCATAAATTATGGATTATAAAATGAATTAACACTGGTGAAAAAGATTTATATATTAACTTAAAGGATAATTAAGAAATTATAAAGTAAAAAATAAAAGTGTGTCACCGCAGGACTTACGTCGTACAGGAGACCAGAAACTCATGAGTCATAGATGACTCATGCTGCAGTATAAATGTAAAAATTTGATTTTAGTAAAATCAAATACTTTTCTTTTCGAGTAGTTAATTAAATTTTATGATTTACAAAGTCAATACAACAACATTATGCATAGCTATTGAATTAACTTTGTTGAAAAGCTATAGTACGTATTTTACTTAGAAATTTAAACTTACTCTTCTGGTAAATCAGCAAATAGTTGTTCCATTACTTTTTCCTCAAGTTCAGTCTGTCCATCAAGCTTGAGATTGTATTTTGTCAACAGATTATTATCATCATTCATCAATATCACATCCAATAGTGGATTGCCGAAGGCCATCACTACTGGATGTTCGAAGTTGGCAATTATTTCTTTCACAGACATGGTGATAGCTGTAAGATCCATAATTCCGAAATTAACCTACACCCATATTTCATGTGCATTTACAAATAGTAACCCAATATTGTCTCATCCCTCACATTCGCAAGTCAAAAGTTTATCACATATCGCTTTTCATCAAGTACATAATTTTCGTTGTTTAACTGAAAGTTAACAAAAGAAGTCCCAAAAGTGCAGAGAAAATCAAGCTCCTCAATAAAATTTCATTCAAAAAGCTCGAACAATCCCGCGAACCCTCTAGAAAAACACACTCAACCCCTTGCAACAACGACCTGCATACTCCCATGTATGCAGTAGCATACAGTAGTAGCCTTTACCTGACAATCGTCCAGCTCGTCGTAATCGAGAGCGCCACAACGATTCTCAGCTTCAGCAATCCGCGAGGAAAGAGTGGAAACGTCGTAAAGGACGATGCAACGCGTGCAATCACATGATTCAACTTCGCAAACAGAGCATCGTAATCCCCTTGGACGAGGTGGTACGGCAGCGATGCTCGGCGCGCATTTTTTTTTTTTTTTTTTTGCGTGATACAATAAGCAACGTGCGGCGGAGGTGCGCGCGCCAGCGGGCATGCGTGTTACCGTCTGATTTCGATCTTATTTCGGCCGCGGTATAGATTTTTTTCGCTCGCCGCACGCGCGACCATCGGAGAAAAAATAAGGAAAATCGCGCGCGCACACCGCCGCCGCCGTGCGCGCGTATACAAGCAGACGACGCTGCGGCTAGCAGACGACATTTCGTGAGATTGTACTCGGGCTGTGTGATGATGCGCATGAATGTATACGTATATACTTATATGTATACATATATAGGTGAGCTTTTGAAGGTCAGCTTTCGCGCATGCGGATTAAAGGCTGGCGGGCTGAAATAGTATGTTATATATGCTTCGAGGTATTGAATATGTGTCAATGTTTTTGAGAACTGACAATTCAATCAACAATCGCTATCTAATAACGAGTTTGACGAATGAACGAGCAGCATAGTTATTTTGAGCAAAAAATATATATGTATTTGAAAAAATAATTCGCATCGTAAACACAGTCTTTAGAGTCAACACAAAATCTTGTAAATATATAAATAATATGATCTATATGCACAATACAAAAAGTCGATTTTCAGTGTATAAAATATTATACGTTAAGTATACAGAGGATTGTTTCCAGTTAATGTATTCCGTTGAATAATATAAATTATATAAGTACAGCGCACGTCAGCGTGTGTAATAAGTTGTTTCCACTCGATTATTCCGACAGTCTTGAGATTTTCAGGGTCACCCCGGTTTCGCTGGCGGTAACCAGACTCCGTCTGCTGAACTTAATCGGAATGTCGGTCTTCTCGCATACCTCCACTCGATACTTCCTCAGGAAGGTGATCACCCCGACTTTGGTTTGCAATAGTGCGAATCTCATGCCTGAAACGCGACGATCAAATCATTAAAAGAAGTCGATTTATTTGAATATACAATCAGAAAGCAATCCCACCGATGCAGTTGCGTGGTCCTTCGCCAAACGAGAGGAAAGTGTAGGGATGCCTGTTCCTCTTCTCCTCGTCGCCGAACCTCTCGGGTCTGAACTCGTCCGGTGCGGGATAGTGCTTCGGGTCGTGATGTATCGCGTAAATCGGTATGACGACTCGCATACCCTTGGGCAGCTCGACGTCACTGCCCGGCAGTCTGTACGGATACTCGCATCGTCGCGAGAGCAGCGGCGCCGGCGGATACTTCCTCAGCGTTTCTATCAGGCGTATCAGAGAATTGTCGTTGTTATTGTATTATGATGTTATTTATGCTCTCGCTATACCGAGCTTTATCGGAGAGACGTGTCGCCGCGGTTTAAAATAGATGCGCCGTGGATCGCTTGCTTTTTCAGACTTTTCCCTGTATTTATATATAGATCTCGTGCATATAGCTACATATTCCCGCCTCGGGAATATTCCGTTTGATATTGTGGGTATATTATACATTCGCGACACGGATATATTTTTTTTCCTCGACTATCGTCGCTTCCGTGCGATTGCGAGAAAATATATTTGGCAAGAAAATATCGCCGTCATCCCAGCGAGACGATTCGTTGGCATATCAAGCTGCTGCATTATGCGTATATATCTTACCCAGTATGACCATGTCCAAGTACTTCATGTCTTGTACGGCGTCGTACGTCAACTTGCCATCGCGCTTGTCCAGCGCGTCGATTATGTCGCGCCTGGCCTTTTCTTGGATTTCGGGATTCACGGCGAGCTCGTAAAGGCAAAAGGCTATTGTGTTCGACGACGTCTCGTAGCCAGCCACGAAGAAGACAAAGGCCTGCGCCGCTATTGTGTTCTCGTCCAGGACTGCAATGATGAAAGAAAATAAGTCAACGGGTGCGTTTGCATTTGTTGAAACGCCGAATCGCTAGCGAGCGAGATTTACTGCTCGGTTATCACACTCGCGCACGAAAAATAATTCGTACGACCAGCGGTACGTTTCCATCACGAATTTTTCCGATTATTATTTCATGACGCGGTCGCAGTTAAGATGAAATATGAGTTTGGCTTTTCAATTATGTATTACCTATTTCCTCGGCGACGGGAACCTCGTCGTTGTGGGCTCGCAGCCCATTACCATTGTCGAGCTCAAGAGTCCCTCTGTTTTTCAATTCAATTAGAAGATCCATAAAGTCGTGTCGCTTCAAAGCCTTGTTCTCCCTCTCCTTCACCATTTGCGAAACGACGTCCATGAAGAATTTCGTTACCGACGGATCTATCACCTTAATGTTTGTACAATATATTATAATTCGTCGGTTTAATAATAAATAAACCTCGCGTCTGACCCAAATACATTAAAATCTATATACGCGTTATAACAATTCAATCGTCATCGATTGTTCGCCAAGCAGTCGGACAAACAATCGAGAGGCTCGTCATGACTCAACAACGATGACTCACACGATGAAAAATCGCGGGTATAGCAGAAGCCGCGTACCTGGACTCCCAGCAGCTTGTAGAGCTTGGGCATCGAGGTCCTGAGCATACGCCAAAGGGCTGCCTTGTAGCTCGGCTTGGAGAGTCTCCTGGCCGCCTTGCGAAATTCCGAGTCCTCGTCGCTGAGGGCGTTTATCTGTATGCCGAAGGCGCAGCTGCCGATCACGTCGATCGTGAAATTTGCAGCCAGCTCACGCACCTCGACGATCGACGCGTCCCGGATACTGCTGCTGCTCTCGAGCAGACGACGCTCCACCAGCTGCGTCAGATCGTCCGAGCACTCGACCAACAGGTAGAACATGTTCTTCAGCTTGCCCGAGGAGAAGGCTGGTGTCAGCTTTGAGCGAAGGCTCTTCCAGTGCTTTCCTGCAAACATTATTCGAGTGATACAAATCGTTATGGGATCGGTCGGAAGTATAATTCGAATGGGCAGCTTGGAATTGTATAACAATTAATCGTATATATTGAACAGCTATGTATATAACTGTATGTCAGAATTCATCAGTTTTAATTACTTTCCAAGTTGGGGTGTACGCGAGGAGTTTCCGGTGACGATCGATAATACCGACTGATGTAATTGCTTTCCATTGATACGATCAATACATACAGATATACCGTTGATAAGATGCCGTCATTGTTTCTCGTATATCGTACTTTCCTACCTTCCAAATTAAAGAGATGTCCGGACAAAGGGTCCTTGGTGCTATTCACGGGTATCCCCCGGTTGCAGAACACGTGGAAGTCCTTGACGCAGACGCACTTGACGAGCTCGGGGTCCCTGACGATGAGGATAGGCGAGCGCACGCGAAAGACGCCGAAAAAGCGCTCGTTGCCGAACCAGTTGTACATCTCGCTGATACCCTCCGGCTGGGACTTCCGGAAGAGCAGCAGGTCACCGAAGTTACCCAGCAATGGAATCGGCTTGCGGTAAGGGACGCCGCGGACCAGCCAGTAGTCGAACGTCGAGGTGAGGAAGGCGTAGAGCGCGTAGCCCAGCAGGATCAGCACTATGGGAAGGGGCTCCCACAGGCAGTCCTTGATTAGACTCAACATCGCGAGGCTTTGGCTATAGTCGAAGACGTAACGGAATTTTTATTCTATAAAGCGGCGATGGTGTATTAATAATCGATCTACGAACTAAAAGAAAAAAATTCTCACCTACACTCGCACTTCCTTTCGCTAAGCCTCCGCTCCTCTTTCTACGGCTGCGAAGCGCAAACACCCGCGCTGGGAGATACACCGTAGAGAGAGAGAGGGAGAGAGAGAGAGAATCGTCGTTCACCCCCGCTCTCTCTCTCCTGAAAAAAACTCTCTATTTCTCCCGCAGCGACTGCGCTTCCGGAGTGTACTGGCGCGCGTGATCTGTCTACATAATTAAGGCTCGTGCGCGTGGACTGACGACATCGATTGCTATTCACCCACAGGCGCGATGGGTCGAGTCTCCGATCTTGACATCTCCGTCGGCCGCTTGCGAGCTTGAGGGAGTGGAGTCTCGGATTTTTGGGTCTTCGAAGGATTCTGCGAAAGTACAATAAAGAGAGATCAGTGTGAGATATCGAAGAGCAGGCGCGAGAAAGTTTTCAGCCGCGAAGAATCGTGCGATGATTTGTGGCTTTTCAAGTGGAATAGGATGTGTATAATGACACGCGCAGTTGGCTTTTGTTACGATGAGATTGGCTAGAAGGCAAAGTAATAAATAGCGGATAATTATGTGCAGTAATCGTTGGAAAGTTGCGGGTTGAACGTTCTGACAGAAATTTTTGCCATTCCAGTGTTTTGCGATGATGAGAAGGCGAGTGAATTGCAGATTCGTCGTGGGAAATAACGTCGAATGACTTTTTACTGTATATAAATATTACGAAAGAAGTAGCTCCAATGAGTCGGTCGTATAGCGATAACGCACACTGCAACGCGTATACTATAAAGAAGCTCACGGCGACGATGTATAGATCGAGAGTAAGTCCCTCATACGCGCGATCGTTTAAAAAGATTATGTAATTATGTGCACACAAAAACACGACGGAACGAGTCACACCGGCTGCTTTTTTACTTCTTTCTTTTGCTTTCTTCTATTCCACGTTTTGCAATAATCACGCCTCTCGTGCTCGTCGTCGACGTTTTTAGACCCGCGATAAGCTTTTTTTAATACAGAAGGTTTGAGTTGAATTTTTCCGAGTTTTTTTTTGCGAATGCGATTAATATATCGAATAGTCATCGAACGCACAGAAGGATCGTAATTCATTCCGTTCGATGCGTTTGGCAATCTCGAACGTCGATAAAAAAAACGCGTTACAAGCTTCTTTGCTATGGGTACGATGATAAATCGACGTTAACAACAGCATGCACGATATTTTGAACTCACAATCGGCCTCTGGGAATATAAATTCACAGCCGATGAAATTCCTCGAACGGAATAAAAAGAAAAATCCCAGGCGATTTAAAACTCAAATTAGCAACGCGATACTGTTCTCACAATCGAGCGATTTGCAAGCGCGCGAGCGTATATATATACATAACACAACACAACGTTGAACGAGAAAACTCGCGCTCCGTGCATAATCCGTTGCGCGAGAGTTCCGTCGACGCACTGAAAATCGCTCCGCCGCCGATCCTCGTTTTCTATACGGCATCTTCGCTTCTCTCTCTCTCTCTCTCTCTCTCTCTCTCTCTCTCTCTCTCTCTCGAAGTAGAGGAGTAGAGGTGTATACGTGACGACCAACATACCGCCCGGCCGCTTCGGCTTGGAGTAAGACGGAGACAGATAGACAATGGCTCGTGACGAATTGGAGTCGAAAAATTTTTCTTTCTCCTCTCGCACGTTTCTGAGGGAAAATACAGCCGCTGGCGGGTGCTCGCACGCACGCACCGTTTTCCGGTGGGCTGCATGCGACTGCGAGCAGGCTTTTGCGACACGTCGCTTCTAGCGTCTGGTGATAAGTTTGGATTTTATCGCCGATGTTCACGAACTGGGATTCACGGGAA
The DNA here is from genome assembly GCA_020010945.3 of Muscidifurax raptorellus. Classification (NCBI taxonomy): domain Eukaryota; kingdom Metazoa; phylum Arthropoda; class Insecta; order Hymenoptera; family Pteromalidae; genus Muscidifurax; species Muscidifurax raptorellus. The sequence continues at coordinate 14,803,744 of CM052077.1, forward strand.
ACAGTTAGACTATCGCTAACTTGTTTTTTCGAGAATTGTAATGTTGACAATTAAGTGCATGAGGTACGTTAATCTAGCTCGCGTATACGGATTTGTTCACTTTCCAGTGTTGATATGAAACGATGCTTAAATAATCAAACAATGTTTTTTCCTTTTGCTCTTTCGTTTTGTTCAATGAGATTATATGGTAATACCTTCTTTTCATTAACTTTACAATTGATTTTAACAGAGAAATCTTTATTTACGCGAAAGATCAGTTCGACCTTCGTTGGAAGAAAATATAAGCATTATCTTAAAAATAGTGCGCAATATTTATGTATACCAGCCGTTCAATAATAATATTAATTGCGAGTCTTGTTGTTTATGCTGATTGTACGCTCTCTAACTACACGTAAAAAGAACTGTTATTAAAGAGCTTTTTCTGTGGAATGAAAAAGTTAAATTTCTAAAATTGTACATTTAAAACTGCAGTGTTATGATTATAATGTTGGTTATGTAGAAGCAAACACAATAAACAAATTTAAGAATTTATTGATTACGATGATAATGAGTACTGATAACATTATCAATTTTGGCGACTCGCAATAATGACCTAGAAATATTTGAGTCGTAATAAGATGCATCAAGATCGAGCATATACGACTTACAATTGTGGAGCAGGATGCTTGCGAAAAAAATTAATAGCATTTGATTGCACGTATAGATAACTTATCGAAACCGGAGGATCCAATCGTAAAAAGAGCTGATACTAGCAAATGATGCGTGCATTTCATAATAAATATTTAAGTGCTTTGAAAAATAATTTTAATGTATACATTTCTGGCACCTGACTCACAGAAAGCTATACTACTATTTCAATCAGTAACGAGAAATAATAACGTTTCTATTGCAATTTGAAAAAAGGGCACCATTAATTATATTACGGTATTGCATTAATAATAAGCTAACGCAACCGTGCCGTTTGGTAACCAACTTATTATTAAGATAAATAATTTACGTTATGTAAAGTTTGTTACTTTTAAAGCATACGAAAAAGTAATCTAATGCAAACAATAAAAAAATGTCCCATGAGGCGGATATTCAAAAATAACGCGTAAGGTAATCGAAACTAAAAATACTCTGGCGCTATTTGTCAGGATTAAACGGGCGTTTGGTTTAAAGTTGGACACGCACAGTTTATATACTCGCGTGATGCAGACTCATATTTTGCTGATTTATGATTTTGAACCAGCTTGTGATATAAAAGAACGAGGGCTTTCGGATTTGCAACTGATAAGATAGCAGATATATATATATATATATATATACATGAACGTACAATTGACGCGAATTTCAACGTTGATGACCTGTATAAAACCAATTTGCGGGGATTTTAAATGTTGAAAGTTGGTTAGCATACTAATACATATATGTAATACGAGTCGAATGAAATGTTTTAATTAAAAGCTACGAGTTCCACGAACTTTGTGAATTAAGCAGTAAACCATAATTAAACTTAGTTTAAATTAATTATTACCTAGTTTTTGAAATCATTATTTTAAAAAGCGTGTTTAAAATTTTTTTACCATTGTCAAAATATTTCCAAAATTTAAAATAAACTTAGGTAAGATAGAAATCTAACTTACCGATGCAAGTCAAGTCTATACGTTACGTGATTCCACCTTACCGTTTATGGATTAATTGAGCATCACCTAAGAAGTTCACGCTTTTCCCGCTCTATTCTAAACATTTGATTCGAATTAATGTATCTGATTTATCAAAGTTGATAATTAAAAAGCGACGCGACAAAGCTTTACTACTTTTAACGCATGAAATGGTTAATATATTGAAACTCTAAAATAAATAAATATTTATCTACTTATCTTAACATTTTATTGAAACTGAACACATAATCATTATTATTCTAGTACAAAATTCTTATTGCATAAATTATGTATTACATACATTCGCATATAATATTCCCGCGTATAATATGTTCGTTATACTAGTTCTCCTAAAGCAGAGTGTGCGATTGAGTGATTATAAGTGTATCATTGTAAATGATATGTAACACGCATATTCGCACAGCCGAATGTTCGTTATTTTACTTTTCTTTTCCAAATTTACTTTCTTCTTAAGTCTTTACGTACCCACGAAAAACTTTGCACTCGATCGCGTAAAATAGCTCGTTAGAATAGCAAAACATATTTTTCACGATGAATTTATTTCTAAACATTTGTAGAAATCATTTAATTTTCTTTACGTCCTGAATTCTACATTTATTATTCTTGCTAAAGATTATGTCTTCCAAAATACGTATTGGTACTTCAAACATGACACTGTAGAAAAATGAGATGACAATGCTCATAATTAAGTTGCTTAGGTAAGAATGGAACTGAAAAACATACATATTACTGTAAAATTATAGTATGGTATTATACAAAACCATCAAAAGATCCTTACAATATAATATTCGTGAAAGTATCTTGGAGTTCTTGATACCGAAACTTCCCACAATGGAAATACTGTGTGTAGTAAGTAAACACAATAAGACATCCTGCTCAAAGGCAAAAAATACTTCCAACTTAAGAATGATAAAATTGGCCCTACAAATGTAGAAAATGAAGTAATTAATATTAGAAGGTGCAGATGGAAATAGATTGAATATAACGTTTTGTATAATAGTTCAGACTTGCGAAATCGTAGCTACTTGCGTAGATAATCCAACAAATGCCAAATGCCCAAATCGGCCTGGCGATCGCTGCAAAAATAACTTCCCAAACTGGATTATACACATAACTTTCTTCCGTAAAAGATTTGGTGCCCAAAATACAAAAAGTAAAGGCAACGAATGATAGAAGCCAACCAAAGTAGAGCGTTTCCTAAAAAAGATTAGACCTTATAGTTTGCACAATTTAAAATTTGTTCCGTATTGCATACCTTGCTTATTTTTGCTCCAGATGACATTATGTATCCAAACAAAATCCCAAGAAGATAGGCAGATGCACGAGTGTAAGGCATGATGTAAACGTCTTTGAATGATTCCAAAAAGTGATTCATGCTATAATTTCAACATTTAGTCTCAATAAGTTCAGTTATTTTGAATATTTCAACATGTAAATCTGTAAACTATATGTTTTACTTTAGCTCACGCGTGAAGTAAATAGCGGAATACTGATTGAAACCAACAATGGCTGCGGTTACAATGGCGGAAGCTGCTATCATCGATACTAAAATGGTTAAACCAATTTTTGGTTTCCTGTACAGTGGAAAAAGGATCAGTGGCGATATCCAAAATAATTGCATATCCACGGCAAGAGACCATAGATGAAGAACGCACTGAAATATCAACACCGGTTATGTATAAAATTATATTATAAAATTCAATGGGGATACTCAATCTTACAAAATCATCTTTTTGCACAAAATTTTGTATGTACAGCAGGAAGGACCACCATTTGGATTGAATCCCAACAATAAATATGTTTCGCAGCCACTCGTACCGTGCTCCAGAGCCATGAATAAAGACGTAAGCACAGACCAGGAATACGACGACTGGTAAAGTCAATCTGTATTCAAACCATTCAGTTATATCTTTTGGACGATGAAACATCGATTTATCAATTCTACTACGCTTACCTGATAAATCGATGCGAGTAATAATGAAGAAGGTTGAACTCTTTATTGGTTTGCCTTTGCTTGAAAAATGCGTATGCCGTCAAGAAACCGCTGATGGCAAAAAATGTGTCAACAGAGTAAAGACCAACGAGAGGGAAGAGAGATTTCCACGATGAAAACCACTGTAAATAATTTGCAAGTTTTGGACAACAAATAACAACGATAATATTTATATAGATACAATAACCGACCTTAGCAATATCGAGAACATTAAGATTCACCGCATAGAACTGGGCCATGTACTCGTGCACCAGGACGATCCAAATCGTGCTGATGACTCGTAGACCATGGATAACGGTCAAGTCGTCGTCTTGAGTCTTTGTACTTAGAATGTTTTCTCCAGTCTTTAGAACGGAAAGCCGTTCAAGCGTTTGCCTGCCCTTCCACTCCAGTCCGTAGCACCTATTTGCGAGATCGCACAGGGTGCAGAGGATGATAAACCCCGTGTAGATCGACAGGACGATGCTGAATTATTTTTCAATGAGAATTAGAAACGATTTTTCATCATTAGAAATATGAGAATTAATTTATTGTATGCTATGATAACTCAATTTGAAAAGGGCTAATTAAACGAATCTCTGACCGAAACTGTAATTTGGCTAGTAATTAACAATGATTCTATATACGTTCTGTTCGTTGTTTCCGTTTTTCTTACAGCTGGGTGCGCACCATTGAGGACAGCATAGTTTTGCAATACTCGCAGTATGTAATTATACGAAACGCGCGCTAGCAGGTGGAAAAATTGTTTGACATTGAGCTAAAATTTGCTTGAGTTTATTGACTTTCTTTACATGGCAAATCTTGTGACGAAAATATACAAATTGACAAATATTTGCATGAAATTAGCAATTGCATATACTAATAACAATTAAAGAACAATTTAACGCAGATATTAAAAGCTTATTATAAGCAAAGACAACTTACGACCAAAAGCGCACTATGGCGTTCGAGCCCTTCGGCTCGATCGTTAAGCAAGTCGTGGAAGCGACAGTAATGCCCTGAGATTTCAATTTCCCATTTGCTTCTATGGTTTTATTAACGAGTCGAACGACGTCGTCTGCGGTGCAACTTCGTGGCAGGCAAACGGACAGCTTTGGAGCTAAAAGGAACGCCGTTTTTTGGCGAGTTGGATTGATCTCGTAGGTGCAGTAACGACCGCCTGATTCCACGCACTCGTCGTACATGCCCAAGTCGACTAGGTTTCCTTGAAAAAGTCCTGCGGGGATCTTCGATGAGGCATCTCGCACTGTAAAATCACCACTATCGTTGACTAGCAATAGCACCATTGGATCTTTGAATAGTTGTTATTTTTTCATTGCATTTCGACAATCAAATATATGCATGAAATTTATGAAATTCAATTAAACGTACGCAGCAATATTTGTGTTAGATTTGTTTAGTAGATACCCACGAAAAGTTCACTATAATATATACACCACGCTCCTTACTTTTCAGTGCCCATGATTCACGTTTTTCAAGACTTCGCCTCCAAATTTGTAAATCCTTCGTACAGCTGAAATTCAAGATGTCTTTAACATCACTTTGAACTATTTCGATGCTTCCCAGTACACTCTCAGGGCTCAACAGCCTCAGATTTTCTTCGATGAATGTCTTCTCCAGATACTCGCCACTGTAACTAGTTTTTGACGAATTAGCCGTTACGGCGAGAAAAAATAGTTGCAAGAGCAGAGAAAGCGAAAAACACGTCTGCACTCTGCGACAAGACATTGTAGAAGAGCGTAGACTTGCAGCGGCATGGATTTATCTCGGGGTTTCCCCGCACCTTGATTTATCATTACTGTTGCTTATACACTTTTTTGGAAATATTTATTTACACGCAGCTTTTATGAAATCGCATACGCTGTTGCGTATACCAGGGGGTAAAAAACGTAGATTTCTACCCCAACTTTCCAAACTTATTCTAATAATAAATGAAAATTATAACTTATACATGAAGATAAAAGCTATATCATTTGCCGGAAATAGATACAAATATTTTTTTTGATATTCATAATTAGCCGGCATGTTTCACCCTTTCGATAAGGATTAATTGATCGTAGAATGCTACTATTTTAAACTGTAACTATAAAGATCCTAAGGTGGGAGGAGAATTGTTAACTTAATTAGTAATCCACTAAAAGAACAGTACCTTTTTCTATTAAGATATTATTTGATATTCATTTTATAGAAAGTTACAATTGTAACATATACATAATAAGTATCGTTTGATTATTAACCATTTTGTTGTTTAAATTTTGCTAATTTGAATTACCTACTTTGTATTAGTAATTTGAACAGAAATATAAACTTCTGTTTTGGACGTCTGATTATTCTTTCATAAGTATAATTTGGATTAACAATCATTCAGAAGATTATTTACATCATTATAGTAGTAGTGCTGCTGTTTATCTAGAATTTTTTTGCTCTACATTCTGTATGATTTCACAAACAGGTATATTGCAAAATAAAATGAAACGGCCAACTTTTACTTGCATGATTATTTCTGGTCAGAACTGCCGGAATATTCTAAGTATGAGGACTTGAAATAATGATTGCCTGTCATTCATAATGATACGAATTATCATGACAGCTTGGATTATTTTGAAGCACAAAGATATGTCTTAGTTTCATAATATCAATCTAAACGTTTCAGATGTGGTTTTTGCGCATAGCGTCTATAACAGTGCAGACATTATGATGAAATATAATCAATTTTCAAAGCATAAGATAAAACATTAGAATCCACTACTAACAACAACCTAAAATTACTAATATAGAACAAGAAAACGTGGCCGAATGGTACGCCTTCAATTCTCCATTACATTTTTGCATCCTTTTACTAAATATTTTTGGTGAAATTCCCAATGTCTGTATGAGTGAATCCCCTGGGCAACTTGAGAATACATGACAATACTATCCTGTTTCTGATTTATATCAACTTAATGCAATTTTATATCGAATTGATAACCGCATGCATCGAGGTAAAAAAGTTATTCGTCGAGATCAACTTGTTGAAATATGTGAGTATGATAATTTTTATGAGACATTTTTTTGACCATGTTATGATATATTTGTAATCGAATTTCAAATATTATTAAGATAGACCGCGTATAGATAAATCGTTCATTGAGAAACCTACTCTACCTTCTGAAAAGCATAGTAGAATTCTTTTTGTTCGAATGGTAAGTTATCGGTTACAGATAACTGGAATAAAAATATGTTTCAAAGTTTGACGTTTCAACGCTATAAGCATAACACGCATGCAAGTAAACATTTTAAAAAGTTAAATTTTAAAAGTTAAGAATAAGGAAGATGCGCAAAATGTGCTAATGTTTCAGGATCTGCTTCCTGTTTTACATGGATCTTTTGGTGCAAAGTACATATAGGACTGCCATAACAAAATGATAAAAAATGCATTGCATCTGGAATAGAAATGACGTAAAAAAGTCTTAAAAATAAGCTCGTTCCGAGATAGGTCGTTCTCGAAGCGGATCCCGAGATAAAACCTTCTCGAATCGGTCCCGAGATAAGGCGTTCTTAAACCGGGTCTCTAGATAGAGCATTACTCACCTCAGGCGCCGATATAGTTACAAAGGATCGCTTTAGCAATCCTAGAACTCAACATTTTTTTATATATTATGCACAGAAAACATTTTTTTTATCATGATTATATTAGTATCAATTGACTAATTTCATTCTGGAGAAATATGTACGGGTAAGAGATAAAGAAAGGGCATATACTGACCATGCCAGAAATTTTATAATCTTCTAGAGGTTCCAGTTCGTTCTATAGCTGATCATATCAGCAGTACAGAGTATAATTCAAAAGTTTAAGACTCATTGTACTCGAGATTGTACTTAGGATTAAATAATGTGTTAAATTGAAGATATTATTGTAATGACATTTGCACATTTAATGTTTTTGAGCTGACAAAAGGATTGTAGATTTAGTTTTTAACTGATTAAAAGGATATTTGAAAAATACTGACAAATTAAGTATATACAATGTTATGACGGATGTTAAAAAGGATATTCTTTGAATAATGTATAAATAAGTGATAAAAATTTAAAAAATTTTTAAGAATCATACAATACACCGGCAATTGCATCGATGATTACAATGAAATTCTGATTTCTCGTTAAAATTATCACGTAAGTTTCAACATGAGTAATGGAAGGTTTCCATTGTCGATTTCTACGACTATGGTCGCTTATCTGATGTATAGTCACTGTTTACGATTGCACATTGATTCGCGTTTCGCATAATTAATGGAAGCAACAATTTCCCTTCAACATAATTAGGCATAGATTTCGCCCCACCATCAGATCTAGCAATTTTTCGCCAAATGTTGTTTAGGTAATTGTATACAATAAGCAGTACGGTGATTCAATAGTATCAGTAATTTAAGCAACTGATTACATAATGTTTACATAAGCTTAATTGTTATTTTTATACGATTTTAAACATATCATCTTAGTAGCTACCGACAGATCTGGACACGCTGTTTACAGGTACAGTCCTAAATTGGAAAAAGAAGATCACCATGACAAATGTGTGTGTAAACAAACCAATGATCATCATGAGAGCGCTAGAAATCTCTCAACGAGTGGGAGTAGTGCGTATGATATCGTATTCCTACGAGAGATAAGTACGCAAATAATGCTGATGGTCATCCTCGCGGACACATTTAACATGAGCTAGACCAGTCGATGCCGTCTGTCGATCGTTAAATGCCAAAGTGTGAGCTTCGTCATCTCTGCTATATACGACGAGCACGATGTTACCTGTACTCCTGCTTATAATCGCGGCGATCCTTAACGATGCTGCCGCAGCTGCAGGGAATCACGAAAAAGCCTTCGAGAAAGAAGATTTCGAAGATAAATTCAATTTACTAGGCCCTAGGAGTTTAATCAAGAACCACAAGACTGTCGCGAGTGTTTTCAAGGATGAAGAAGCACAGAATCACACCTGCGGTCGCGACCTCGCTATATTGAACGAGGCAATAACCAGTAGGGAAACATGGGCACTGAAAAGTAAGTGCTTCTTCTGCGGTTTTCATACTAGTGCATAATACCTGCTTGGCGTCATCTTATATAGCAATAATTTTTCAATAAATGATCTAATAATACTCGATTGATATACAAACACGGCTTTTTAAATTCAATGTAAAATGCTTGGTTAAAAATATTCTAATCGCTGGTATACATATAAGTGTATAGAATCGCGTTGGAAATTATATATCATAAAAGATAATCGATAGATCGTAAACGTAGTAAAATCGTTAAAGAGTTTGTTTGTCAGTCAAAAATATTTGATCAAAATTGATGTTTCTTTAATAATACATACATTCACGATATTCTTGTAGTCATCGCAGTTGGCGATAAATGTTAGCAGCTATTGCTATAATCGATGATATTATTTTGATCGATAATATAAAGAATTATCAAAAAACCTTTCCAAATTTTTCAGTGCTGGACGCTTCCTCGAAAATTCCCTCGGGTCTGCTAGAAGGCAACATCATCGATCTCGGCATGTTCGACGAGTGTATGAGCGTCAAGGGGAAATCATTAGGCGTCGAGATTCGCGGACATCATTGTATGTATTCGATCAGCTCGACCACCAGCAATGCTACTCTTCCCATTAGCCCAACTCTTTCTATCTGTCTACCGAGTACCTGCAACGGCTCAGACATTGTTTATCTCTTCAATATCACGATCAGCACGATCGATAAATTGAGGGATCTCGGAATAATCGTCTCATCGGCGACCTGCACGCCCGTGGATAAGAAAATTTGGGATACGGAGTTTATTATTTATTTGTGAGTTAAACGAGGTTTATTTATTACGTGATCACTTAAGCGATATCTATAAGTACAGCGTAAATCTTTTCAGTTCGATTCTCATGGTATTCATCGGTTTACTGCTCTTTTGCACTCTCTGCGATGTGATCTTTCGACAGCGTGATGCTGGCGAGTCGAGGCACCCCGTGCTCTCCAGCCTCGCTAAATTTTCATTGATAAAAAGCGCCTCGTCGATTCTCAGCACACACACGAGGGAGGGCAATTTGCCGGCTATTCATGGTATACGTTTTCTCTCCATGGGCTGGGTGGTCCTGGGCCACGAATATGTCTTGCGTTTCGTTGGCGTAAATGTCAATACGTTGGGTATGCTAGAGGTAAGTCTAAGCAGTTGATAAGCATAACGAGACACAACAAGAAGCGTAAGTATACGATTAACCGGAAAATAAATGTCGTGTTGACCTGTTATGATGCAGTAAGAGGCGTAGATGTAACCTTGAAACAATACGAGGCGAATATATTGCGCAGCAATAGCTGAAAATCTTTCTGTTTTTTTTTTCGATTTTACGGGCGCGAAATTTTTAATTCCTGTATAATATATGATTAATTTTTAGCATAATTCTTCTTTTCTTATGATTAATCTTTAATTGTCAGATAAACATCTTTGTACACGTGTGTATTGATATCTGATCAAACATACTGTATGTTCAATGACGGATACATTTTGATAACGTCATAAGAATGTATTGCAAATTCAATCGCGGATAGTAACTTCCTTAATATTTAAATTACTAGATTTACCTTGTATACTATGGAATATACGTTACACGCGTATACATCACATTATAACTATTAAAACTTTTTATTTATTTCAGTGGGCTGAATCTTGGAAATCACTGTACATTTTTATCGCACCATTCACAGTGGATACATTTTTTACGATAAGTGGTTTTCTCATGACATATCTATTTTTAAAACAAATGGCAAAAGAAAAGCGTTTCAACATAGCTATGTATTATTTTCACAGATATGTTAGGTAAACTATATTCTTCAATAAATACTCTTAAAAATGTTTCACTTGTTGTACGTATGAAAAGTAAAATACTTGTTGATTTTAGATTGACGCCTGCTGTAATTGCTTTGATTATGTTTACAATTGTATTTGTGCCGAAAATCGGTTCTGGACCTCGTTGGGATGTGCTACTTAGCCTATTTGGAAACAGTTGTCGGGAAAAGTGGTGGCCAAACATATTATATGTACAAAACTTTGTTGATAAGGACAACTTAGTAAGACTTATTGACATACTTAAATGATATTATCAAATTTTTAATCGAATTTATTAAATATTGCAAATGATAGATTTATTTGATTGCTAATAATAATTTATAGTTTTCCGAAGCAGGAAATGAGTTCACCAGTTGGTATAAGAACTTTAATTGATCTTGTATAAAGTTTATTACAATTCGAAGATCCATGATATATTATAATTAATTTAAAAAAAAAGCTAAAAACAGATGCAAAATTCCAAATTACGAAAAATGAAAAATTTAACTGCTTTCCAAAAAAATCATTTTGACAATATTTAATAAATAATATAGTTGGTTTAAATAAAAATAAATGTGTGCTATATCATATTCAGTTTTTTAAATATATAATTGGCAAAATTCTTTGTTTCCAGTGTTTGGGACACTTATGGTATTTGGCAGTAGATATGCAGTTCTTTTGGATCTCACCAATAATTTTATATCCACTCTATAAAAAACCGAAAATCGGTCTGTGCATTTTATTCGCGTTTTTCTTAGCCTCTTTAGCAGTTCCAGGGGCGATCGTTGGAATTAATAAGTACGCCACCGCTTCTTTCATTAAAAATGGAGAGTAAGTATTTCTTTATAATACGAAAGCGCATTATTTCATAAAAATGAACACGGCTAATGAATGCACTTTAATTTTAGTCTAGAATTAAGTAAGAAGGTATTCCAGGAAATTTATGAAATGCCTTACAATCGTGCGGGCCCGTGGCTTCTTGGAGTTTTTCTTGGATTCGAAGTAGTGAATAATAATCGAAGACTTGGGAAGGTAAATTAGGTCTTCTCTAATTATATATTCGATTGCTACCTTCTTACTTATCAAAAATGTATCCATATTTATTTTAATCAACAGTTAGCTGTTTTAACCGGTTGGTTAACTACAATCGGAGCCTTTGCGTTTTGCACTTTTGGCACTCGCAGTTTTATGGAATCTTCCTACGTATATAATGTCATCTGGGAGTCTGTCTTCACAGCTTTCTCTAGGCCAATTTGGGCAGTTGGAATTTGTTGGATTATCTACGCTTGTCTTCATAATTATGCAGGTGCGTGTTATATTAATGAGTACATAGAAATATGTAAGCTATATTGCGACAATCTATAATATATTGAAGTTAAAGAGCGCGGAAAGTATATAAGCTACTTTGATTTATACAGGGCCCATATCGACTGTCTTATCGTGGAAGTTGTTTCTACCCTTGAGTAGAATATCTTACTGCGTCTACCTCGTACACATCGTCATTCAACTAATGCAGCAATCGGCGTTAAGGACTCCTAATTACTTTTCCGACTACTACGTTGTAAGATTGATAAACAGTCATGTGATATATATTTTTATTCCATGGCTAGACAAAAATTCATACACATTTTTTATCTTTTTCAGTGGCATGATTTCCTCAGCGACTTGATTATATCCATAGTAGTTGGTTTCTTCTTCAGTTTGCTGTTCGAATCCCCCATTGTGGTTTTAGAAAAGATGCTCTTTAGGAAAAAGCGCGAAAGTATCAACGAATCACAAAGAAATCTCAGATTAGACGATTCTAAAGTCGAGCAATCTTAAATGACTGTGGTATTTTAGATGATTTAGACTTCATTCACTCTATTGTCATAATTTCATTTTTTATGATTTAAGTCTTTAGTTTAATTTTAAAAAATATGATTTTTAAACGAATGACCGAGCATTGTGCCGTTTTAATAATAGTTATAGTTATTTTGTTTGTTTGTAAGATTGTAAATATGGACATGATCAAGTTTTTTGTTTATAGATGTATGTTTTGTTACTATAGAAATTAATATTTAATTAGATAAGACAAACATTGAAATAATCAAAGAACTGTAAGATACATCGAGATTATAGGGAATATATTATATAGTAGCTCCACTTACATAAATATATTTTATATAAAATCTGCATATATTTAAAAAAAATTGTATTCTGTACTTCTACAAAAACAGTGTATTTCAAACAAAAATTAATACTGCGAGATGTTATGACTTTGTCCAACTATATTTCTGTATGGCAAATTGATGTTCATTATTCATCTTTAATCATCACAGCAGTATCAACTGAATCAGTCTGAGTGATAATATTTTATAATGTTACTATATGTTTTCTTAAGATTTACTAATTTACTAAAGTGCACCTTGTTGCGATGAGAGTTACATTAGATAGTGAAATTTAGAACTTATAAAATTTGTTAAAATAACTTTGACGAAAATTGAGTATAGTTTGTAATTCAAGGCACATGAAATCAAATCACATATTGTTTGTTCACTTTTGGGTACCAGAAATCTCAGGGAAATCAAAATCTCAGAGAAATCTGTTTCCCGGAAGCCGGTAGTTTCCTTGTACGTCGTAAGCGATGTCCGTTCTGCCGACAGTTGCAAAATAATAATTATCTAAATATATGACGATAATGGCGATGTGGTCAGAAGAGATACACGACAATGTAGTGCGCACCAATTTTATAAAAGTAAGCTTCGATTCATTCGAAAGAAAAAGATTTAAACAAAAGAAATTAATAAATTAAATACGTATACATGAATGTAATAATTGGCTAGAAAACATTTATTTTTGTTGTTCAAGAAACATATAAGCGTCCTCAATTTGTGCGTATAAAGCATCCAGATAGTGTTAACACATAACGCAAAGAGTCATTTATTTGTGTTATGTAGGTGAGTGACCCATGTTAAAGCTTTTTCACGTGACGAAACTAGAATACTTGATAAAAAGTCAAAGGTCCGATAACAGGCTAAGCTTCTATCGTACAACTTTTTTGTTATAATTTTTTATATCATATAATGTATTACATGCTGACCTTAATTAGAACTGCAGAAACTAAAAATCGAATAATAGTCTGCTCAATCGTTAGATAACCAACAAGAAATTGAGGACCTTAGGGGGAGGAAAGGTTGATAATAACTGACACGCTTCTCGGGCTCGCCTCTAAATTTATCTTTCTGCTTTCAGTCGCATTCTTGCTTAAGCGATTTGGGACCGTCTATTGTAGTCTCATTCATCTTGAGCTTTCTTATAGTCAAGACGGCAATACTGATTTTGGAGAAGATACTTTTGCAAATATACGAGGCGACGAGAACATCGAAAAATGCAAAAATGTATGTGTACGTAACAGGAGAATCTCAGAGCCAGTGTACAATATTAGCATTGTTTCTTACAATTTAAAAGCACCCGTGCAATATCCAAAAGTCTGTATATACCTTTACGTCTGCACTATATATAATAACCATCCGCGAATACGTTAACTTTAAGATAGCAAAAAATTATAATGTAGAATGTTGCGCTCGCTGCGATATATTTACATACGTACATTATACAAAGTCAAGTAAAAAATAAATGCTCGCTTCAGAAATTCGAAGCTGCACGAGACGCGCTAATCCCGTGAGTCTAAAACAGCTATACTTGCTCCAGTACGAGATTCCACCGCGTCTATGTGACAATGTCAGCAGGTCTTTATCCCGTATGCACTAGGTATATATATCGAGCCCTATCCCGTCGCAGCGACGACGGCAACAGCGGGGACCTCGATCTTACGTTTATTATTAACGTCATTTTCGTAAGAAAGAGCTGTCGGCGCGGGGGCGTAGGTATGCCCCTCCACTGGGAAAAGTGCCTGCGAAGGTCTCCACGGCGTGGGACACGATGCTGCACGCGCATATATTGTGTATACGCCGCAAGAGACGAGAGCCAGAAGAAAAAGGCGTCGCTCCGCGGCTAGATTCGTCCGCGCGTATATGCTGCCGCGCGACGCATTACGTAAGTCACGTGGTGATCGCATGGCCGAACGCCGCCAGCGAGAGTCCGTCTGTTGCTCGCGTATAGCTTTTACGGCGAGTCGATGGAGATAAAGGGAGAGAGAGAGAGAGAGAAAGAGAGAGAGAAAATAAGCTGCAGAGCCGCGATGCTAAATAAAACTTCCCCTCCGGGGCTCTCCGGGCTGCTGGGAGCCTGCCATGTGCTCTAATTTTGCGTGCCGCTTTCCCTCTCTTTCTCTTATTTCTCGCGCAGCGAGTTCCGAGCGCTCGCAAGCTCCCTCGCGCTTTTTCGACCGACCGACCGACCGACCGACCAGCGGCGGTGTTTTTCGACCGTTTCGTTCGATCGGGAGAGAGAGAGAGAGAGCCCATAACGAATCCCCTCTCTCGAGCCGACTTTTCACACACGCATATTTTTTCTTCGTTCCACTGATACTCATTCTTTTCGTGTTCGCTCCTCTCTCCACCCCCCTCCCTCCCTCCCTCCCTACCTCACTCTCTCTCGCTTGATCGAAAAGGGGATATAGTTATCGAACGACAGTGTGCGCGAGTGCAAGCGCGAAAAGTCCGGCGCCGGAAAAGATCGACGATCGGTGAATCATCGACGGAAAAGTGAGCGTGTAATTGTTGTTCTACGCGCCAAGGTCTAAAGGTGTCTCTCGTTCGTTTTGTGCGGAAGTAGTGCGCGAGCATATACTCACTTCGAACAGGGATATATAAAAGTGTGAGCGCCGGCGCTGATAAATAATATCCCCCAACCCGTGTAATACATAAGCACAAGGCAGAGTCGCAGAGCGCATCGGAGCATCCCGGCGGCGAGCGTACAAATGCACAATCCGCGTCGATCGAAATAGAATCGACGCCGCTCGCCGAAGTTCTCTTGCGCGCGCGGCTCGATTCGAAGGCAAAAAAGCAGCCGAGAGCCCAAAGCAGATGTGAATCCGATCGGCGACGATGGCTGCGGCCAGGTACTGCGCGCTGGCGCTGTTGCTGCTGTTGGCGACCGGTTTCCTGTACACCGGCTGCGCGTTCCGCGTCCGCGACAATCCGGCCACCTCGGAAGTCTGCCACGCGGGCAAGTGCTCGGGAACCTCGCCGTCGCTCGGCTCCTCGTGGCCCGGCTCGCCGTCGACGCGACCCAGAAGAGCTTTCGAGCCCGTCAGCACGAGAGGGGGATTCGCCAAAGGTGTCAGGCAGCAGCAACCACCTGACGCCGAAGCCGACGTCGGAGGAACGAGCCTCAAGAAGATCAAGGACGCGATCAAGAAGCCCGCGACGAGGCCGTGGTCCAAGCTCGGCAAGCTCGGGGACGTCGGCGAGGCGGAGAAGGACGAGGACGAGGTGAGGATCGACAGCGACGACGAGGTGGTGCAGATCGAGGTGGAGGACGAGGACGAGGTCGTGATCGAGAGCGAGGAGGACGACAGGCTGGCCAGAGAGTCCAGGTTCAAGTTGGAGGAAGAGGAACGCAAGAGGCGGGAACGGGAGGAGCAGGAGAGGCGCAAGAAGGAAGAGGAAGAGCGGAAGAGGAAGCAGAGGGAGCTGGAATTGGAGCGAAAGCGCAAGGAAGAGGAGGAGAGAAGGAGAAAGGAGAAGGAGAAGGAAGAGAAGCGGAAGCGGGAAGAGGCCGAACGCTTGTTGAGGGAAGAAGCCGAGCAGCGTCTCAGAGAGGAGGAAGAGCGGAGGGCGCGCGAGGCAGAGGAACAGAGGATCAGAGAGGAGGAGGAAGAGCGACTGAGGCGAGAAGAGGAGCGGCTCAAGCGGGAGGCAGAGGAGCGGCTAAAAAGGGAGGAAGAGGAGCGACGGAAACGAGTCGAGGAGGAGGAAGAGGAGCGGCTAAAAAGGGAGGAAGAGGAGCGACGGAAACGAGTCGAGGAGGAGGAAGAGGAGCGCCTCCGGGAGGAAGAGGAATGCCGATTGAGGGAGGAGGAGGAAGAACGCCTTCGAGCAGAGGAAGAACGTCGCAGGAAAGAGGAGGAGGCGAGGGAGGCCGAGAGAAAGCGAAAGGAGGAAGAGGAACGCAAGAAGAAGGAGCTGGAAGCCAAGGAAGCTGCCCGGAAGAAAAAGGAAGAGGAAGCCCGCAAGCGAAAGGAGAGAGAGGAGCAAGAGGCCGAGCGAAGGAGGGACGAAGAGGAAGACAGAAGGAGGTTAGAGCGAGTGAAGAGAGAAGCCGAGGAGAAGCAGAAACGCGAGGAAGAAGAGAGAAAGAAGAAACGCTCTAAAGTGAAAGCCGAGGTGGACGATGACGACGACGACGAAGACGACGAAGCAGACTCGGCATCGAAATCTCAAGAGAAAGCTCCAGAGCCGCCGAAAGCAGCCGCTGCCAAGACAGTCAAAGATGCCAAGTCCAAATCGAAGCCGGAAAACTCCAAGTCGAAGAAGCCAACGGCAGCCGGGAAACGTGAGTTCAACGATCCGATCGATCGACGCGCGATGAGCAGCGAGTTGATGACCGAAAGGCTAAATACTGTTTCAGCGAAGCCGAGGACGCCGGCGTCGCTCAGCCTGGCCGAGCTCAACGACGTGATTCTTAGCGTGCCGACCTTCGTGCCAAATTTCACAGCCGTCGAGGATCCAGCCTGTCAACAGCACGGCAAGATCTTTCTGCGCCAGTTGCGTGGCTACAAGCTCTGGGCGCTGCAGAGTAAATCATATTTATTATGCTTTATATATATATATATATATGCACTTTTACCTCTCTCTCTCTCTCTCTCTCTCTCTCTCTCTCTCTCTGCTTTCATTCTATTTTTTTTTCTTCTTTTTGCGAATTAGAGCCAATAAAGCGGCTCTACGAAAAGCAATATACTTTGTAAAATTCTCATATAAACTGACGCGTAAGTCATCCGACTATATATATTTGACGAGTCGACAATGCAGTCAAACTTTCTGCCTTACGCGAATATTATAATACAATGTATACATAATGAAATTTCCATTAAACCCGGCGACAGTGCTGGACTCGAGCGCGAAGATCCCCTCGGGCTTATTGCGAGGCAACGTCAATCAGCTGGGCGATTTCGATCAGTGCCTGGGCGTAGCGGCGCGCGTCAAGGTCGAGGATAAGACCGTCAAAGTGCAAGGAAAGTACTGCCTCGCGAGCATGGACCTGTACGCGATGAGCCCGGCGACGAGGCTGCCCGTCAACCTCATGCAGAGCCGAGCTTTGATCCGAGGAAACATGCGCGACGTAAGTACGTGCACCTGTATTGATCCACGAGCCCGAATTCTTTCGTTTGTCGAAGAGGGTGTGGCAGAGTTTTACAACGTACAATTTATGTCGTGCATCTCCACGCGATAAATTTGCAGCCGGGACATTTTGTGCCGAAATTCACGACGGTCAACTGGGCGCTGTGCCTACCCGCTGCCTGTTCGGCTGAAGACGCCCGTCGAACCATCGAGAACGCGCTGGAGTATTACAATACGACTGTGGGGATAAGACTCGTCGTGGACGTCGATCCCGACATGTGCTACGTTCAGCAGAAGGCGACGAGCTACTCGAAGGAGACTATCGGAGTTCTGTTAGTAAACGCCGTGTACAAGCTTTTGGTATATATTGATGTACGAAAGTATGGAATTTCAAATTTGCCTCTATTGTTCCAGTTACTTTTACGCCATCTTCGTCTGCTTGGCGATCGTCGCCACGCTGAGGGATTACTTCGCGACTTTACAGGAAAAAGGTAAAGAGTATACGAGTGAATCGTCAATTATCAAGAGAATTGCATAGAGACGCGATAGGGAAACGAGCCAATTACGCGCGAATAATTTCTTTATCGCTCAACAGGCAATTATTCTGAAAGGATAATAATGGCTTTCTCCCTGAAGAGAACGCTCAAAGCGCTGTTCGAAAATAAAGAGGAGGGCTCCTCCGATATCGGATGTATCCACGGCATAAGGTCCTTATCGACGATCGCTTTGTACGCGGCGCACAAACTGATTCCGATCTCGAGGATGCCCTACGCCAATCGAGTCCAACTCACCGAGGTACGTAGAATATATATATATATATATATATATATCTATTTAAATGAAGCATACAATCGAATAAAAACAAATCAATTTTCTCTCGCACAGCTGGCGAGCAATCCGCTGAGCACGATACTCCGGGCCTCGCTATTTCACACCGACTCGTTCCTCCTGCTGAGCGGCGTCCTGACCGCTTACAACATGGCGCAAGAGCTGTCGCGTCGCAACGAGATCCGCTGGTTCTGTCGCTTCATCGCGAGATTCATGAGGTACACGCACAGAGCTGTGCTTCAATTTTCCATTCGCATGTATAGATATATCCGCTTGCTGATAATGCCTTGAAATTCCATCACGGCAGGCTGACTCCCTCGCTGCTGGCCGTTGTCTTCTGGTATGCTTTTGTTATGGAGCACACCGGTTCCGGGCCACAGTGGAATTCGGCAGTCAAGGCGAACGCCGATATTTGCAAAGAGAATGCCTGGATCAATCTGCTTTACGTGCAGAATTTCTTCCCATTCGAGGAGATGGTGAGTTATTTTATTTATTTATTTTTTTTTGTTGGTTATTTTTGATCAACGAATACATAATGTCGCATCGATTAATTGCACTTTTCAGTGCGCGACTCACACGCACCAATTGGCTCTGGATATGCAGCTTTCCTTACTGGCACCGGCCCTCGTGTTTTTCCTGCAAGTAAAGCCCATCCTTGGTATCGTCATCGTTTTCTTCTTGATCCAGCTCTCGGCAACATTACGATACTTGGCGACGTCGAGTAACAATTTGTCGCTCGTTATATTTCACGGCATGACGTGAGTCATCGTTTCGCCGTCATTTCCCTTGCAGGTACACTAAATTCATGACTGATCCACTTTCAGAATGAAGCATCTCTACAAAACCGCTAATTTGACTTACGCGCTACCTCTGCATCGAGCGACACCCTATCTTTTCGGGATCAGCCTCGGTGTACTTTTGCATTACACCGGCAAGAACGTTCGGATGCACAAGGTATACATGAATTTGTTAAATGAACGAAATACTTTTGCCATTTTTTCTTAAAAACACTGTACTTTTTGCATAGATTTTTGCCGCCACAGGTTGGTTCACGGCATTAGCTCTAGGATCTTGGTCGTTATTTTCTCCGTGGCGTCTCGCAAGAAGAGATTACGTGTACGACGTCGAGGAGGCGACGCATTACGCTGTCATAAGTCCGATTTTGACAGCGCTCGCATTGAGCTGGACGATCTTCGCGTGTTTCACGGACCACGGAGGTACGAGAGAACATCGTATTGCGATATATTTTCCATTGCATATATAGACTCTAGGATGACTGATGCCTCGCGACGCGTATATAAATATACACCTATGCGAAATGATTGCAGGTATCATAAACAGGATACTCTCGAGTTACTGGATGAAGGTTTTCAGCAGACTGTCATACGCCATCTACCTCTCGCAATTCGCGGTATTCTTCTACAATGTCGGCTCCGCGCGGTATTCCTCAGAATTCCAACCGCACAGAACGGTACGTCAGGCAAAAATGCGTGCGTCCATGACATCCAAAGTCTGATTTTCTATTTTTCCTTCAAGATTGACCTGTTCGAGGCGCTGAGCGTGCTCTCGGCGTCGAGCGTGCTCACACTGCTGTTCGACATTCCCATGCAAGAGGTCAAGAGCATAATCATGGAGGTGAGCGACTCGCAGCCTGTCGCGGAGTCCGAGCTAGCCGGGGACTCCGTGTCCGAGGAGCTGCGCAACAAGAACGACGGCAAAGCTGCTCGTCGAATACCGCCTGCGGAGGACGAGGAACCGAACCCCGGCGGCTGGAACTGGAGCCGAGGAAGCTTCAAGCCTGTCAAGTCCGATTCGCGAGAGTACGAGGAGAACGGCGGCTTCGACGAGCCGTTCCGCAGCTCGAGGCTCAAGCGACAGGACATCCGGCGTCAGACGATGATCAGGTCCGAGGCTTACGACGAGTGGAGCGCTGCCGGCAGCAGAAGAGCCTCCAGGTCCGAGGAGCACTTCGACGACGGCAGGAGCAGCCGGGGCGAGTACAGCAGCAGGATGAGCAACTCCAGGCTGGATGACAATCTCGACTATCTGCATCCGAGGGAGAGGTATTTCTCCGGCAGGGCTGCAGGAGAGTATAACGGCAGGTCGCCCATGCGAGACCTCGACGCACCTGTGTTCCGCAGGTCGGCTTCGAGGGAACGACCCATCTCCAAGGAACAGGAGGCATCGGTCAGGTGA
Source organism: Muscidifurax raptorellus (assembly GCA_020010945.3). Classification (NCBI taxonomy): domain Eukaryota; kingdom Metazoa; phylum Arthropoda; class Insecta; order Hymenoptera; family Pteromalidae; genus Muscidifurax; species Muscidifurax raptorellus. The sequence continues at coordinate 14,824,491 of CM052077.1, forward strand.
GTATGATGCACGATATACTTGTATTCCCAAGAGACTTGCAACGACGATGAACAAACGTTATTCTGTCTCTCGAAGGGATTACGGTAAGAAGCCGCTCATAACGATCAGCACAGAGGAGGACTACCAACGTTCGCCGCGCTCGTCGATGCCGCGTTTCTCCGAACAGCATCGCTCCCTATCCTCGGAGAGCGACTTCGACGGCTACGGGAGTCGTCGCAGCAGCGCGAGCTACGGGCCGAACCGGCGAGCCTCGGCCGAGCCGCGGATCAGCGACGAGGACGACTGGGAGGACGAGCTGAGAATCCGACGCGGCCGCTATCTCCAGGAGAGGCTGAGCTCCCAAGAGCGCGACCGACCCGCTCCCGTGCTCGAAGAGGAGAGCAGCGGCGCCGACGACGAGTGGGCCGACTCGCTGAAGCGGCGCTCCTCGGCCGAGGGCAAAATGGCTCTGCTCAAGGAGCCCCTGAGACCCGGCAACATGGAGCTCTGGACTGTATCCAAGATGCAGCTCGGCTCCTCGCAGGAGCCCGACGACGAGGAGCTCGACGAAGAGATGTACCTCCAGCAGAGGCGGGAGTACCGGGAGCAGGCTCCGCCGCTGAGGGAAGAGTTCGAGGGCGAAGAACTCGAGGCAGACGAGCTACAGCGGAACGCCTACGCGACCGAGAGCTTGCCGACTTCGTTCGAGGAGGACGACGTGGCCAACTTGGATTTCGTGCTCAAGAGGAACAGCAAAAAGATCACCGTGCAGGACCTCAGCAAACTATCGCCCGACGAGGATATTTCCGCGGGCAACACCTGCTGGAACAAGCTCGACGTCAAGTCTGGCTTGTTCAAGCGCGAGTCGATAGTCAAGGTAAGTCGATTCGATTGCCCGCGCAAATCAAACGAACCGCGCGCGTCACTTATAACAAGTCCATCGAACTTTCAGAGCCAAGCCAGCGAGGAGGATCCCGAATACTTGCTTCCCGAACGGCCGAAGCTCATCGAGCAGGAACAGGAGCATCCGTTCAAGAAAGCCTGGCAGATGCAAAAGTCCAGGTCTGAGGAGGAGGGTCCGGCCAGCTTCATCGTCAAGGTCCAGGAATCGAAGCCAGCTGTCGTTCTCGACAAGCAGAGGGATAAACCCGAGGAGAAGAAGGACGAAGGGGGCAAAGGCGAACGCGACGGGGCTCAATCGGAGAATATCCCCGAGGCAGAGGTGACGTGCGACGTGACGATCGTCTGGCAGCCGCGACTCGGCGAGGCGGAGGACGCCAAGAGCAGCACCAGGAGCGAAACCTCCTCCGCCGCGTCGTCCCAGAGGTTCGACTGGCCCGACGAGGACGAACAGTACGAGGCCCAGAAGAGCCGTAGGAAGTCCGAGGAGGAGAACTGGGACACTTGACCAAGATGACGAATCGATGCGGGAATGAGAGAGAGAGAGAGAGAGAGAGAGAGAGAGAGAGAGAGAGGAGAGAGAGACATTGCGATGTATTTTATATAAGCTCCGAATTGCCTGCTGGTAGAGTTTCACCTCTGATGTAGATTGGACGATTTTTACATGTGGTCAGTTTTTTACGTGTTTATATACAATTTAGTGGGCGGGGGGTTTAAGGTATCTAAATCGAATTTCAAAGGCGTATGCGTGTATAATGTTTGTAGCGAAAGAGAGAGAGAGAGAGAGAGAGAGAGAGAGAGAGAGAGAGAGAGAGAAGTCGTTGGGTTATCCAGATTCTGAAAAATTACGCATTATAATCATACGAAAAATTGACTTTTTATTTATTTTACAAGATAGCGGTTAATTATCATCATTTGTCGTTAGTACATTACAACGTCACCTATACTCTATCCTCGAAATCGTCATCACTGTTACTCGTGAATTCAATTCGAAGATCACGTTAAAATACAAACTATATGTACACACATTTTCGTTTATTTACATTGCTTACAACGAACTTTAAAACCATCAACAAAACAGCCTAATTCTGAATATACAGTATGCTCTTATAAAAATACAGCGTATAAAAAAACGCTCTTTCTATTCGAACAAGCTATGCATTTCGTAGTAATGTAGGCTCGTCGGTCGCAGCCGATAGCCTATAGAAGACAATAATCTATAAAGTCCGAGTAATAATTAGGAATGAGAATCAAGGTAGCGAAGTCGCCCCGCGTATGACTAATGACTTACATTATATTATAATGATAAAAAAATATATATATATAAATATACAACGGATTATGCTCTTTGAGTGCGAATAATCGCGCAAGATAATGACGCACAGCGCTCAATCTGCGCACGCGAGAAAAATACAAAATTACGTTGCTCGACATAGCTACATATACGCAAGGTCCTTGCTACCGCGTTATTAGCGTTGAGTAACGATCGCGATTTTTCCAGCTCGTTCACGCAAAGAGCCGCAGTAGAAAAGACAGCTTATTAATTATAAGAACCAGACTCAAGCCTCTGTGGTAGTAGTTTCCTCGCTGTCGGTTGTCTTCGTCAGCGTGGCCGATGACTTCCTCTCTGTCGACAGAGAGAAAAAAATGAGACATATACAAGTACACTTATTACGTTTAATCCATTTTCGCATATAACGTAACGCGCACTGAGAAGTATCCGTTTCAATCAACTAAATTTAAACTTAACAGTATATGTTCGACTCGAAACAATATTCGGTAACCATTATATCTTTCGATCGCTGGCTCGGGTTTCAATTAAATTTATTTTACTATGGTTGGTAAATTTTTGGCTTCGGTATTACTAAATTTAGTAACATCGAATAACTACTTATCTCAGTGCTCGCTTGCTCATTTGCGTTCGCGCCTAGTGTATATGATTATAATATATAGTGGGCAGCGCCTTCGAGTTACATTATACACACAAGTATGCACTTACCGCGGCGCAAGAAAATCCTCTCGAGACCGAGAATCGGCGACTCGAACATCGTCGAGAGCAGAACCGCTCCGCCAAACGTCAGCATGAGATGCGACAGCACTTTGCCCAACTGCGCGGGAAAAAGAAAAATTATCTGTTGTTAATGTATTGAAATGAATATATGTATAAAATATATTTACGTTACGAAAAAAAGAACAAAAACAAAGACAATCAATAATGGTAGTTCACTCGATTTTTTTATTTACACGTCCACTCTCCTGTGTACGATTTTCCAATCTGACAATGGATTACGGGGGACATAAAGTCTATATATACCGCAGGATGATTGAAATACTTACCAGACTAAAGTTGTCGAGATACTGAGGTACTCGAACCGTCGACGCGCTGTGCAGCTCGACGAGGCCGTTAACGAGGTACGCGGAGTAAGTAAGTCTACTAAGGGGCACGAAGGGTCTCCATTTCAGGATTTTCCTCAGCGGACCTGCAAGTGATTTCACAGACATTTTAATAATCTTTCCCTTTTTCTTAAAAAAAAGGAGTTCACTATTAAAAACATTTTTTCAACACCAATGGAAAATTCAACGTTCTTCATTTGGCAAGAAACATAGATACACGTTAAAAGATGTCACCTGAATTGTCGGTAATGCAGGCGAGGAGAACCCATCCAGTGCCTGCGCTCCACAAGGCTCGATGAAGCGACGAGTAAAAAGCGGCCTCGACGGTGGTGAAATTCTTCCTCGGCCCGTAAAAGACACTAATCGAGCACATAGACAGTAGCATCGCGCAGCCGCTCAGTATCCAGCCGATCTTCACGGTTTTCTGCGAAAAAGGAGTCATTCGTGTGTTTAGAATCAAATTAAACTCTCTTGTATAAATATATCCTTAAAAAAGAAATTTTTTTTCTGCATATAAAGTTTTCTTTCATTTATATAACGGAATCTTATAACGCACGAGACTTTTTATAGACACGTAACCTGCAGAAGATTTTTTATTACCTTGGAAATCTTTGCGTCCGAGTTTTGTATGCGGTAGACGACGTAGCCGTACACCAAACCAAAGCAGTATGCGCCGGCTCTCATGTGCGTCTTGATGTAGCTGGTTTTGAAGTACTCGTTCGCCGAAATATCCTTGACTTCCCTAAAAACAAGTATGCAAGATGTCATACATGCTTTCGATTGCAAATTTTTTTCTGCACTTGATAAATTTTAAAAGCGCATGCCATTTTAGTGTATATAATACTGCGCCTCATGGATATATGCAAGTGAATTCGTTTTGCAATATACTGCCTCTATGCGGTGTGAATAAAAACTGATAACTGAGTTGGATGATGAAAAAAATTATTGACAAATTCAGGAAAAAATACTCACGGGGTGTAGATCAACAGAGTAGGATCCAAATTTTGAACTAGCGTAATAACAAACGGCAATATTGTCGCGATTATCGTGACACTTCCAAGGAGATAGTGGCCCACTCTGCGCCACTTCCACAGAGGGTAAACGATGACTGGCGCCAGTACGAACAATTGAGTGTCTACCGACAAGTACCACGATTGGAACATGCACTGAAATTTTGAGAAAAAGAAAATCATATTCGTAAAATTGCTTACTTTGATAATTAATTTGTATAAATGGTGACATTTATGCATCGAAAAGAAATTGCAAATGGTATTCATGAATTCAAGAAGAAATTGCAAAATCAACAGCAAAAGTATATAGAGGTAAAAGTCACTAGAATCGTACGGCATGACAATGAGAGGCGGAAAAAAAATTTTTGTTATTATCCTTACGAGCTGATCGGTGTTGACATAGTTGTTAACGTAGAGCAGATTAGCCCACCACGATGCGACGCATCTCTCGTTCTCCAATTTCATTCGCGACCATAGCGGTCCGGAATCCAACCTCGGCAGCCAGGTCACGTACAGTCCAACGATTACCATGTACGCAGGCGTCAGTCTGCAAATAAATCGTGAATGCACCAAGCGTTTTTTAAATCTAGAGATTAACACGCCCGACGAAGGTGAAAACGACGGAAGTGTACGACTTTCGCGTTCTTTTGTTATTGTTTTCATGACGAGTCAAATGATTTTCACTGAAATCACCGGTCGTGCGATCATCTTGATTCTGACGATCACTCGGAGTCGAGAAAGAATTCCAAGGTCAGGTTAATTGATAGTTTCGCGCGGATTTAGCGATCAGCTCACGTATAGCGATACGCTTACTAAAAATAGTTGCGAGTATTCTTCTTCCAAAGTCGCGACTTTTAAATTGATTTTATATATACTCATCAGAAATAAAACAATTAAACAGACGGATAACTTTTCTCTGTGTATCCTCCGTTTCTCATATTCAGTCTTTTGACAGGTCAATAACAAAAGCCATTGTTACTCAAAGGAAACAACAAACTCCATTTTCGCGCAGCCGCGAGCCAATTTTTCACGCGGGCCGCTCTCTCGTGCCCGAGAAAAAAGACCGCGTGATGGATGAATTCGCGCAAAACTAGTTTGCCGCCGCCCCTTGTGTGTGAGTGTATTATATACCTATGTGTACGTACCTGAGGTAGCGGTAGATGTACAGAAGGCCGAAGTTTACGGATTTCCTTTTGTCGAGCTCCTGTAGAAGAATACGCGAGAAAAGGAAGCCGCTCAGCAGGAGGAACGTGTCAACGAGTAGGGGATTGTTCAAGAAGATCGAATTCTCCACTTTTCCGATCGCCTGCAATAGATACGCGCATTATCAGTGCTTATTTCGAATCGAGCTGTGTACTCATCGTATCGATGATGTTTCTTTGCTTTTTGTCGAAGTATCAGTGTGAACGTACCTCTTGCCAGAATTTTTGATTGAGTACAGGTCCGCTGACGACGAAGATAAGCGTGTGACCGGCTATGATGAAGACCATCGTGAGAAACTTGATACCAGATATGCACTCGAACTTCAGATCTTCGTGGGCTGGTCCACAGAGCTTTTTCAGATTCGACGGCATGGAGAAGGCCAACAGCACCTGAGGCCACACATCTCTCGGCAAGTCGTTCGACTTGACGCAAAAAATGTCGTACAAAGTGCCGACTATTATGATGGCTATCAGCACTGATATCACAGATCTAAGAAACGATTACAAAATTGTGTTAAGTTTTTGCATGATTAGCGTGGAATTCGCAATGTATACCTCTTATGTATACACAGACCGCAGCCGATTCATTCAACTTTTGGCCTTCTACGTGTGAGTCAGCAGTATATCCGTTATTGTATAGAAAGCGCGCGTTTGTAAATAAATGCACCGATTCGAGAGCGCTTCTACCTCCTCATCGAGCACAAATAATAAACGTCATTTATATTTCGCTGAGTTCGTGAAACCCGTATACACGATGAGACCGACTCGATGACGCAAAGTCACCTCGCACACGTGCGCAATGCAGTGTTACGAATTTCATAATCGACATAGAATCTCCACTTTCACTAGTGTCAACCGGCAGAAGAATGATCTTGATACTACTCACAGGTAAGCAATTTCGTAGGGATTAATGGTCACAGGCTCGTTCTTGTAACACGCGTCAGTTGGAATCGTCGTTTTCACCTCGAAGTTCGTTCTGGCCAAAGTGTTGGCGATTATCGTCTCGATGACCTCTTCGACATCCTTGTTGGTACAGGCGTCCGGTACGCAGATTCCCCAGTGCAGTTCGTCGATTTTATCGTCGTAGCGCTGCTCGAGCTTCATGAATTTGCGCCACATGGGCGAGAACACGGACTTTAGGTCACCGTACAAGTCATCCGGAATACCGATTTTCACATTGCCCAGGCAATATTGACCCCTGATCGATGCAGGCGTCGCGTCATCGGCGTTCAGACCGATTCCCAGACACTCGTCAAAGTTGCCCAAGTGATAAGTCGAGCCGCTGTAAAGTGTAAAAATCGAGAGATCGGTATTTCAAGTTAGTGTGTTCACCAATTAAAAATAATTCAGTGGTAATTGGAGACCAGCGTTCCCACGTTAATAATTATATGCTGTAATATGTTTAGAAATCGGAAATCGACGTTGGCAACGGGGAACAGAGTTTTAAGATCTGATTACCATATAGTTATGTAAAAGATGGTGTAGGTATATATCTTCACGTTGTATCACAGTTTTAGTTCATAAATATGCATTACGATTACCGATATTACGTATAAAATTCCCGTACGTTATGATGTACAAGTTTACATCAATATCTCCGGACTAAATAATCGAATAGAGAGTTCAATCTTATTATACGGATGATAATTGTAATTTAATTAAATAATTAATCGAATTTTTGAAAACCCCACGTTTGAATCAATCTAATATACATATTTTTAACAAAAATGTAAGAATATTCTATCGTACCGTTTAATAAAAACTATCACTGTGTTTGTTACTTACCCAAGTACACCCTCCGGTAGTTTTCCCGAAGCATCGTAGAACTCAACTGCCCAGGTGGTCAGGTTGTGCAGGCCCGAGATCACGAGTTTGCACTGTTCACGACACTTGACGTTGCCGATTCTGTCTACCAGACCGGCAAGAAAATCGAGGTCGCGAGCGATAAAGGGTAGCGCGTAGCTGTCATAGTCCGTTTCGTAGGAAATCGGTTGGGAATTGGCAACTGCCGATTCCTGCGGCAGCTCAGCGAACACGATACTTTTCTCCTCGGCTGCGTGGGCGCAAATAAAGATGGCTAACAGAGGGATAAGGTAGGGTAACTTCATTTTTGATATTGGAACAGTTACATTAACGATTAATTTTGGTACAACGTCGTTGTTTACGATTTTTTAGTTCGGTTAGATAATACGTATCAGTCTTTGGAATGTAAAAATATCACTGAGAATGTTTGTATAAATATTGTCAACGGATGCTCGCACTAAATCGTCTTTCACAATCCAACAGTCTATATAATGTACAGCAGCACGTCAAAGTTTTCATCCATAGTAGACGAACAGATTACAAATTAAAAAAAATCACTGATCACCATGATAACATCGACCCGCACTTAATTGCAAAAGGCTTCCCTTTTTAAGTCGCGATCGGAGAAAGAGTCCACCTTGATACTTGGAAGCGAGTGAAAAAATGTAGCGCGCGATCGGCAGGGAGAGAGAGAGAGAGAGAGAGAGAGAAAGAGTAAAACGACTTAGCTGCTGGCCGGCGAACGACCGACGACTGTTTTGGCGCGTCAGCAGGTGCTCGCTTGATCGCGCGGGTGTCCGATGCAGCAGTGGCCTGGTGGAAGGGAAAGGAGCTGAAATCCTACTCTTGCCGGGGCTTTCGCGCGGTGGCGGTGCGGTCCAACGCTGGCCTCGGCATTAGGAATTCCGCGATTTGCCCGCGCATGAGCTCCTTTATTACGTCGTTCATGTGTTGTTGGTTCAGGCTTTTTCGGCTTTGCGGTGTATTACGCCGAAAAACTATATGACGCATAAAGGAGGATGGGGATTTTGGAGAGAAGAGGGACAAGGTTTTTTTTTGGCGGGAGATAGCTGGAGTGTCGACGTCTCTTTTATGTAGTAGTATGAGATTCGCACGTTCATTTACGCATTTGCAAGAGACGCATTGACGATTACCTACTCGTCATGCCTACTTCCGCATGGTTTTATTTCAGTAGAAACATGTAATCTAATAACGTACACAATAATTATGTATTGGTTGTTTTGACGTTAAATAATGAAGTAATATATCAATATTGAATAATAAAACTTTGCCAGAGCTTAAAACAGTTACGAGTAGATCACTGCATATAATATATATATCATAAATAATATTTATTTTCAACATCCCTGGTAGAAATACGTACAAGGTCCTGGCTAAGTTTTCGGATATTAAAACCAAATAAGCGCATAATTATATAGGTCTTTATACCTGACTACTTTATTAAAACTAATTGAAATTTGGAAATAATCGCTAGATCATGCTCAAACCTCTAAAATTCTTAAATTGAATGAAAATGAAAATATGAATGAAGAAAATTATATTTTACGAACTCTTAGTCAAGTTTTCATATCATTCTTCGCCAAGTTGAGCTTAAGTCTACTAACTAAGCCTTAATGCCTTGACGTGTATTTATAATATGGTTTTAACAAAACTTAAATTATCATTATTATAAAGCTTCCTCCGGAAGATAACAAAATGTGCGCGTTTTTAGAGAGATCGATAGTTACGTATTTGGTGTTGAAATTGTATATTCTGTTATAATGAATGCAGGTAACCAATTCGCGCCTAATAGTTAAAATTTGAATAATTTTTTTTACGTATGACTTTCTATTAATAGTTTTTTAAAATTTAGTTTTTTCCAAAATCACAATATATATCTATTTGGAATTCTCAAAAGTTGATATTTCTAATTTGTTTTTACATAAAAACAGTGATTGAACTATTTTAAAAGTTTGTTTTATACTAACGCCTATTTATGATTAGCATTTGTTCCGTTATCTCGATATCAGCTCTCAGCAGAAAAAACACATTACGCGTACGCGTAACAATTATCTCTAGATCTCTTCCACCTTCGTCAGCGTCGGGCTTTTCCAACTCCACGGAGTCTCCGTCTAATAATCGCGCGACACGATGGCGTAAGGTCATCGATTGCGTATAGACGAATCCAGAAATCTTCCGCTTTGGCGGTTGCGGCAAATGATGACTACGATTCATCTGTTTATGCGAGAAGTTGCCCGAAGCTAGTAGGTTTTTCTTTCGAAATCAAAAGCGGATCTCGCATGTTGTGGTCCCGCTATTATGTCTTCCTCTACTTTTTTTGCATCACTCGGTCTTGATCCGGTTTGGGATTCAACGAACTCTTGATCGGCTGATGATTCTAAGCCCTCGCATAACAGGTCTATATTTTCAGATGTTGTGGTGGGTTGTGTTCGATTCAGGAAATCAGTTTTTTTTGTCAGTAGGAGTGGAAAAATTTTTAGAGAGGTTCAGGTAAGCTGTGCACCATATTTATGCGGAAATTATATGTATCAAATATGCGTAGAAATGGATATTTATTTTTTGTTTTTGTTTTTTAGAGCGATGACTGGTTAGAAGATTTGTGAAGCGAAAAGTATTTGTTCCGTTTGCACAGTTTACCTTTTATCGTCGTTTGATTGATTACCGTTTTAATGGAAGGAAGAAAAAGTGTAAACAAGTTTTTTGAGTAAAAAATTTTCAATGCAGTCTTTTTATCAAACGACAAAAAACATAACGAATGGCAAACGATCATTATTTGCAAATTCATTACTAATTGATATTCCAATCGATTAATGGTTACAGTTTTATTGCCAGTAAATTAAGCTGCTCACACATCGGATCTAATTTAAGTTTAACATGCATTTTTATGAACTACAACCATACCAATTCATTAGCAATAACGTTTACTTATAGTTACTAGTAAGTGTGATATAATAATAAACAATCCTTTCCGAACACGTCCCATTGGCAGTGAAAGTGAATGTCATTTGAAATTACACCACTGGCGTAACATTTGACGACAGCTGTTGTACATAAAACTTTGCGACACGATGATTTAATCCGATGCGTACCCACTGTAGTCGCCGAATCGCCGAATTTTAATTTTTTTCTTAATTTAATGCGATCGTGTAACCAGGACCATTAATAAAATCATCGTCGCAATATCACCGTATACAAATTCACGAATACCATCTTCCTTTCGGAGAAATCCCGCCTTTGCATGTAATGCCTTACGAAATCACGTATTATGTAAAAAATAAAAGTTTGCCTGAGATTGAGTCTCTTACTTAATGTTTGTGACTCTTTCGTGCGTTTAGAAAATCCTTGGGGGTTTTCAACTTTTTCTTATAATTATGAAAAACTGATTGGCTGTAGGCAATGATAAGGAAGTTCAGCGAAGCAAACAGTACGACCAACCATTATCGTTAGAAACGAAAACAAAACAATCACGTATGATTTTTTTTTCTATACTCTCTGCATAAAAAAACCTCTATACGTTAAAGATGACGATCATATATTGCTTAACGCTAACACAATGCATACGCTCGCGCATCTATTTTCATTTCGACGAGTCCCGTAGCATAAGGTGTGCTCCATTTGGCATGGGCTCATGCAGACGCACATGTATCGCCGCGTTTCCTCTTTTCCTTCGCATTTTCGTGCGCGCGCGGGATCGAGGCTCTCGAAAGAAGAAAAGTGAAATCGCGCGGGGATTTTCGCTTTGCTTCGCGAGTCGTCGTCATCGGTCGAAAGTGAAAGAGCGAGTATACTGACGGGGAGAGAGAGAGAGAGAGAGAGAGAGAGAGAGAGAGAGAGAGAGAGAGAGAGAGAGGGAGAGAGAGAGAGAGAGAACCGGCGGAGAGCAGGAAGTGATTGATAATCCGAGCCGCAAAGACACTTAGGTGTACGTATACGCCGGGGGATCCTCCTTTGGAATGCTGGCGTCGAAATGCGCGACAAGTTTATTGAGCGAACTGCTGTTACTGCTCCGCTATATACGCTCATGAATAATTGAGGACCGGTGCGACGGTTACGCAGCGCCCAGCGATGATGGCGCGTCCTCTTCGTCGTGCACGCAGGGATATACGCGAGTAAGAGAAAGAGCTACTCGCGTCTAAGCTTGGATGCTCGTGGGGAGAGATGGAGATGAGTTGAAATTTTGAATTATTTTCATTTTGTTCTTGTGAAATTATGGTAAATTTATCGGTGCTCGAATTGGATAATGAGATTGTGACTTATTTAAAGCCTTTTATTATATATAATGGTTAATATGAGTTAAGGATTGAAACATTAATGCTTGGGTATATTTCAGTGATATAAATGTATTGTTAAAAGGACACGATATTTTCATCTTGAAATGTACCGGATTGAGACAGTAGTCGTGGTATGGGTGGTCCGCGGAAGCTGATTCAATATACGTATTTGTGCAGGAACAGGACGATTGTTTTAAATTTATTCGTTTAATCACATTTTCATTCATGTGCTTGTTTTCGTTATTAAAATTCTAATGGACTGTATTAAATATGAATACCAATGAACTACAACGTCACAGACTTGGGTTTGTATACGTACACGCGTTTCCTTATGGAGTCATAGCAAGATTATCCATACTCTGTATCACAATAACGCGCAGACGTATATAGGTACGTATTAATTTCCGCGAAAGTGATTCACGGGTAAACCACTCGAATAATGTCTTCGTATATGGGGGAAAAAGTGTAAAAATCACGAATTCAAACTAATAAGATAATAGTTCCGCAATATATTAAAAGTGTTTATCATTGAACAAATTATTTGGTTATTACCCTCGTAGATATCGCAGCATTTTTTTTACATAAAATTAATGGTTTTATTAAATGCAAAACTATTTAGATCTATGGTTATACATGCAATTATACATACCCTCACATTTACAGTTTTGTCATTTTTACTTTAAAAATTCAGCATTAACTGCCCACCCGATGGGGAGCATTTCTACTAGTATACTTATTAAACTGGATTATATTTTGATGCACCTACACAAAAGTAGATTCGATGTGTCTAAAAAGTGCGCACTCGATAAAGTATAAAAAATTTCAGTACAACGCACTTACTTGAGAGTAGGAAGTAAAGTATTCAAAGCTGGATTAAGGAACATTTTCTATATCATAAAGTTTCGGAATATAATGTATCGAATATTGTTCTGATACAATTAGAAATACATTAAGCGACTGGCGATAGTGGAACCAGTTTTTGTATATTCCAAAACTTTCCAATGATAAAGCCCGAGACTGGTCATATTATACAAAGGGGCTCCACCATCGACTACCTTATCCCGTCGAAAATCGTAATTTTATGTGCGGTGGAAAGATTTTTAGCGACGAGCTCGATTCATAAATATTTAACGAAAATCCATCAGCCGAAATTTAGCAATAACCCCCCTTCCCCTCCCCCTCTTCAGTGAATCAATATAACAGTGAACAACGTCACTGTCAACGTGATTCCCAACCACTTTACGTACACTTATTATAACATATACGATATACATTTGCCCACATTCCTTCCGACATTCGCACGCGCGTACGCACGCGCGCACAGAATTCGCCGAGCGTGCGAATAACGCGAATTAATAAGCAGTCTCCAGCAGGCTCATAGCTGCTCCATACGCAGGATTGTAATCGATTGCAGCTCCCGCGAGTGAACGCAATCGAGATCGAGGTCTAGCCGCGAACACGCACGCACGTGTGTGCTCGCCGAGAAAAGAGACAGCCTTCTCGTTGGTGAGAGGCGATTAGCGCGAGCTAGAAAAAGAGAGGGAAGGTAATAGACGAAAGTAATCCGTGAGTTTTCATCACAGGTATATAATACAGGTTCGAAGAGCGATTTTCGTGGACGACTGCCGCAGCTGTTGTTTCGGTGTCCTGTGTCGAGATTTTTCTCGAGGCTTCTGTAACGGATATGTGAATTTTCTTATCGAGATTGGGTGGGTACGTTTCAGGTTTTTAGCTTGTCTTATAACACATATAGCGGGCGAGACAATGTCCGCATGAGAGATATATAAAGATGATTTGAATACTGGTTTGGGATGTAGGTGCGAGAACAGAATATTCTAAAGCCTTCTTTTGGGTCATTTTTTGAGATGACTAATTTGATCAATTTTTGTACGTTTCATCTGTTAAATAAAAAAAATAGTAAACCTAGCTTGTTGTGTAAATAACGAATATGGATTTAAACGATTTGCTTGGTGTATTGATCATATAGATCTATGTGAAATCCATAGTAAAACGATATATATCGTACTTCAAGCTTGCTCCGTGTCAAACTATGAAACTTGCGTAAATCAACATGTCAGTTTTATATATATCAGCAAATATTACTTACATTAGAGTCGACAGAAATAGTATTTTATAAATGCAAATTTTATTGCCAATAAAGCCATCAAATTACAATGGCAAAAGTTTTGTTAGTCCGTATCCGTTTTCCACATAACACTAGAGAACAAACATCAGAAGAGCGTAAAAAAATCCTCGTGTGTCGCATTGCGAAAAGGCTTATGTATATCCAAGTCGCTACGAATGTGTGATTGCGACACGACACAGCTATATGCACTCGCTATACCCGTGACTTTTCGCTGATTTTCTCGAGCTGTCCTTTTTTGCTCTCGCCAAGCTTTGTTGACTCTAACTGGAATTTATTTTTTTCCCCTCGATCTCAGGTGCATTCCCGTGGATGTTAAGGCCACTTACAAAAACCCGTTCTACGACTCTATGGTTGATTGTCTTTTTTGCTTGAATCCGGGCTTCGGATTTGCGAGCGTGTGTTTTCGCGGGAATAGTTATCCCATAAAGTTTTTGCTATCGAAGACAAAAAAAAGAGATATGTTAGAAAATATAGAAACGACGAGGAAGACACGGAGGTTTCTATTTAAACGAATGATTTGCTGAAATGTAAAATTTATTGCGCATGACTCCTGTATAACTAGAAATTATTACGGCACGTTATGCGACAGCTTCGATAATCGCTGCGGTCTCGAGACAAACCAAGTTGTAAATAATCGGTGATACGCACCAATGCAAGTATTCACTTCCGCGCGCACAACTGAGAAAACAGCTCCAGTTACGCGCCAAAACATACTCTCGCTTTGATCGTAATATCGTCGCGTATACATCCAGCATCTTTGCAGCACGTCGGTCCAAACTAAAGAGGAAAAATAAGGGGCGACAGTACAGAAGGGAAGCGATACTGTTTACGAAGGCTGCATTATGCAGCGACAACCAAGAGGGGCGATGAAAAGAGGAAGACGAAGAAAATCCGCTTCTCGAAGGAGATTTTGCCCAGACAATTATATACGAGCGGTTATATAGAAGCCGAAGACGGGGATGAGGAGACGAAGAAGAGTAAGAACTCGACTGTGACTCATTAAAATTCAGTCGAATTTGCCGTCTCTCTCTCTCTCTCTTTCTCTCTCGCTTAAGTCGCACGGTCAAAATCCTTCGTTAATGCTAATTACAAATCCGCTTGGACTGCAATCGATCGCCAATTGAGAATTCGCGAGTCAAGCCAAACTAATGACCTGATCGGGGGGATGAAGAGGCCGAGGGTTACGCAGAGTCTCGGAACCTTTTATTCGTCTTGCCAGTAATTTCGGCGCTCTGTTTTAGAGGGAGCTTTGTCAATGCAGTTGACTGGGTGTCTCAACCCCGATATTTAGCCTCATTTTAAAGAGACGCCGTAAGCGGATAAAAATTAAGTTAATCTCGCTAATAAAGTAGGAATAATTTGACAATATATTCTATGACACGACAGTAGCGTGCACCTAAAAGTATTGTTATATAGTAAGACAGAAGTTTTTTAAGCACTGAAATAATTCGAGTTTATCGGCTAGGTGACTTCACTCAGTATTTACGTTAGTGAGAGGTTGGCTATAAAATTCTGTCTTAACGAATCGAGAATCATTATTCGACTATTACAAAACAGCATAAAAACATTAACGATGCGCTACCATAACTTTTTTTGATATTATATAGACGATGAGTACGAACACATCTTTGCAGCTTTACATAAATTGCTTTTCAGAGAGAATAAATTCTAATTGCAAATACCTGCGTCATCGAGTCATGACAAAAAAGTGAAGACTATAATAATTTGCGTCCATTGATATGTAACAACCCGTAATATAAGACGCATGTTTATAAATAATGCGTAGGCAATTGCGCAAGTGCTGAGAGTTATTATTATCTATGTAGATCGTTTGACTGTCGATGTAAATATTGTTCTTCGTTTACCTGAGCATTATGGTTTTTACTGAGATTTACTCGTTTTTGCGTGTTTTTTTATGCTTCCAGAACAGTCCTCTGTCTAGTGAGCACTTTTTAATCTCTTTGATCGAGTTCAAACGGTAATTCAAATATGAAAAACCTGTAATATATTCGACGTAGTGTGGGTGACAAAAAATGAATAACCGCACAAATATTTGTATTGACTTTGCTTCATTTTTTTCACGTCTCGTCAATTTTCGTCTTCGACGATAATATACGATCTATAAAGTATAGATTTTTATAAACGTATAGAGGTTTTTTAATGTCTTTTCTGCTGATAAAGCTGGTGTTTACTGTCGTCTTAAAAGATTCCATCATCGTAACAAAATTACTATAGTAATTCGCCATAATATAACTTTTCTTGCTCTTTATTACTACATAATAAAAGTGATGTATATAGAGAGAACTATATTCTACGAAAGATGAACGCTATTGTTACGTACAGATATTTAATACTTTATGCAACTAAGATTATTTACTGGTACGACATAATTACTTAATATTTAAATGACGTTAAATGCACTTTTAAAATATCAGTTGGTTACTTAACATAGTCAAGAATTTAAATGAACATTTTGAATAAGCCGCCGAAAAGAGTCCTCTACTTTATCGTAGGAGACGAGTTTTCCGGCGAAGATAAGAGGAAAAAGTTTCAGGGCCCTTGTTCGGGGCTACTATATGTATATGTGACGGGCCGCCGGTCGAGCGAGTTGAGCTTTAGAAGTCGAAGAGCTCAAGCACTTCGTAAGAGTTCGGTGTAGAAGTGGGGTACTTTAGCGTTATTTTGCAAAATTAGATGTTGGCGTGGCAACGTAACGGGAATAATGTAATTTGAATTCGAATAACTTTATTAAGTTTCTGTGTTAAACTCAGCTATTACAGTTTTATTATTTAACAAACGCTTTAATAAAGTTAAGATAAGATGATCTTTTGAAACGGAAAATTTTTATGAATTTTGACAGTGTTTGCAAAAATTAGAAATGCAAATTGAAATCCCGTCTGAATATTCAGTGTTGAATTTTGAATTGTTGAAGAGGGATCGCAGAGTGTGAGCTTGACGCATAGCAAATGTCGGTGTTACATGCATGACGTGGTTGCGTAATTCAGGAGCCCGATGTAGATATCATTTTACGTTTCCACTATAGTTTTACTTGGAAAAGGCAACTAAAAATACCTATACCCTTACTAAATTTCCCCAAGATTTTGCTGTACTCAACACAGCATATATCCGTAAAATTATACATCAATCATAACGTAACGAGCCAAGTATATCTAATGGCCTGTATACAGCACATCTCGTCTCATCGCGCAGCGCACCATCTCGTTAATCTCCGTGTGCAGCGGAACGTAATCGAGGCGAAAACTTTTCTTTCCTCGCAGAAATAAAAATTTCGGTTTACAGCGCGACAGCCCGGCAATCTGCAAACTTATCCGTGCAGAGCGACGCGCGGTTCATTCTTCAGCTCTCGGCCAATCGCGTTGCCGCACCCAAGGAAAACAAAAAGCTTCGTAGGAAATAAGTAAGTCGCTCGCGCGAAATACGAGGCTGCGCAGGAGTACGGAGAGATAGACTAGATGTAAAGAAACGGGGAATAAGAATGCGCGCGGGGACAGCGTTATTGCATCGCACGACGTATCTACTACGTGTCGTAAGTTTCTATTTACCTTATCGAGTCGTCGTATCCGCGCTTTCGATTTGCCTCCCGGCGCTTATTCCTTTGCTTTTTTTTATAATAAATATACCGAGAGTCGTTTGTTTGAATCGTTTCCATGATATTTTAGCAAAAGATCGTTTTTACTGGCGCGTATACAATAGTGCATCGTCATTCCACCGGTGAAAATCAACCGCGCACCGGACACGCGGCAACGACGATATCTTCTCGTTACTTCTACGTTGGAGCGTCTTGTGTGTCACGTTTATTCGCGGTGCAGCCGCGGATGCAGGCGTCGTCGACGTTGCCTGATTTTCGGGCGTCGTGAGGCTACGTGCCGTGGCTGCGCATTGTTCTAGCCTTTTGTGCCGCGTTAACTCGCGCGTCGACGAAGCCCTGATTTTCCGGGGACCGGTGTAAGAGCACGTTTCGTAAACAGGCAAGGCATTTGAAATTTTCGCAGTTTTCCAAGACACGCGAATGCGAGCATACGCGCACGAGGGCGTTGATACTCGTATACAATACTTTTTGTACTACCCTGGATAGAGAAATATAATTGTTATTCGACGAATACGGTCGAATAACGAAATAATTGCCGGTTAATTCGATACCCAACGCGTCTAAGCGCAATTATATTTGCGATTCTCATTATTGACTCTCTTCACTACGTAATATGAAATTCGGGGCAGGACTACACGTGCCGGGATTGCGGAAGGAGCGAAAAGCATCAGCGGCTTTTCGCGTCTTTTCGGCTCTTGTCCCGGCCAAAATCAACAACACCGCGACCGCACACAGTAGCTCTTTGTTGTTGCCGCGCAACTTTGCGCCCCGAATCTTCCCAGCGCTCTCCCTCTGTGTTTGCTTTTTAATTTCAGCTTTGCGGCGCGCGCCAAATACGTGCGCTGCGTTTTACGCGTCGAATAAATAAAACGGCGTGTCGCGGTATATAGATGCGAAGTATTTAATATATTGCTGAATTCCGCCAGCTATTTACTATGCTCGAGAAATTCGCGAGCTTTCTCAGGCACTAAAATTCGTCTGAATTTCATTAAAAGCCAATTAGCTCGGTCTCTCTCGAGTTCGCGCGGCAGAATTCCAGCTGGGTATCTTCTCGAGTACCACGCGCGATCCCGCGGCAATCTACTGCCTCTTCTCCTCGAAGACCATATATAGTACATACGTGTGTATAGTATATGTAGCGGCGGAGCGTCTGACGTCGTTTATATCAATTCGCAACGAGGCGCAGTGCGTAAGTAGATTCGGGGCGCGACAAATCGCGAGAGCTGATTGTCCCGCCGGGCGCGCGAATAGCATTAGGCCGTTGTTATACACGCGCCAACGCCAACAGCAGCGCGAGATACACCGGCGACAGACGCATTTGCATATATATACTTGCGCGCGGGAGCTGTGATATTCATGCAGGTGGCTGCAAAGGGCTTTCGAGAGTGATCTACTACGCGTTAATATATATGTTCGACGGCTGTTCGAACAGCTTTTTCTATCGTATATCGCTTAAATTGTTTGATTTTCCGCTCTTGGTAACGTTGTCGCTCAATTACTCGAGCTGCGAAATGAACTTTTTGATATTACACGGGAAAAAAAGCAGCGCAGCCAATATCGCTTCGACGAAGCGGGCTCCCGATGGTGATTATACGCCTCGTCCTCTCTCGCTTTACTGCTCAACAGCCGCGATTATTTAGAAGAGAAAGAGAGCGAGATCCAAGCCTGTATAACGAAAGGAATATAAAGAATCCCCCATAGCCGGTGTGCCGTAGTGCGCCGTTCCTTCGTCGCTAATCCGATCAGGGAAGGACGAGGTGTGTCCATTCGGCTGTGACGCTGCGATAATGGATATTGCCATTCAAAGGATCTCTCGCGTTAAATGACGTCGTCGTAGGGAGCAGAGCGCTCGAAGACGGGGAGAAGCTTCGGAAGCTGTGTACATCGGATATAGGTATACTATTCTGAGAAGCTATGCGTGTATATATAGATAGAGTCGATCGATGAAAGGCTCTCAATAATGCGCCGTGCGAATTGAGAGAATGAGCTTTTTCAACGCGCAACTGATTATATAGATCGAACGAACGAGCTTCATACATTGTGTACAGCATTTTTATCGTTTATCCATGGTAAAAAGACTCGCCGGGAGACAAGCGACGAGGCACACGTATCTTTATTCCGACGCGTATAAAAAAACATACACGCTGCACGTGCACTATTCCCGCGTGACTTTATATATATGCCGCCTCTCATAATCCTCTTACTTCAGCAGCAGCTAAATAATGCAAAAGAATCGCGTCTCGCTCGGCGAACTCTCCGGCGGCGGCTTATGCATATACGCGAGGCTCCCGCGCAAATCCCATATTATACTCGCGATTTCTTCAGCTCGGCGCAATCGCCGATGTTTATTCGCTACTCGACGTGCAGCTAAATTATTAACGATCTTTCCTCGCGAAGTGGTGGCTGTAAGTTGTACATATATACGAAGGGTGTTAGGCCAAGTTGAGAATCCTTCGTGCGGGAATGCAAGGATCTTGCCTCCTAAGCTGCCGAAAGCTGCGAGCACTATAGTACATCTTGATCTGGTTTTTTCCTCTATATATATATATATATATATATATATTGTGCTCTGTCACTGTTTTGGGCTGCGACGACGGGGACGCTTTTAAGGATCGGACTTTTTCGGGGGAGTAGCATAGCATCTTGTGTCTCTTGAGAGACGTGGAGTTTCGGTGGTTTCGCATAAGAAATCTTTCTGATGTGTAAGTGAAAAATTGTCACATACGATATAATTATATGCATCCTTTTTTTGTCTGCAGAGAACATCAGTATGAAAAGAGCCTTAAACACTCAAATTAATATGAAACGCGGTGCAATGAAGTATAGCAAGATATGGATTTTTTAACGGCTCGATTTCTCCCCGGCAAAAATCAAACGAACGCGCATCCACGCAAATTGGCTCGTCAATTGTGCCTCCGACTAGGCCCGAATAAATATGTAATAATCGAGCGAGAAAGAGAGAAGCGACCGTTGGCACCCCGGAAAATTCACGCACGAGCGCTCACAAATTAATTTCAAAAACCCGCTGGCCCATCAAATTATTCCAATATTTCCGTTTATGAGTGACAATATATATATCGCGTAATAAATTTTCCATTAAGCTTGCGCGCACGTGGACTCGCCTGCGCGCGGTCATTAATCAAGGCACACACGATGCTCTGCGGTGTGTATATATATAACTATATATACAAGGTGCAGCGCGCTTTTTGCTGCGTGCAGGCGTTAATTTTGCCCGGCCTGCGTGCCTCTTCCCGAGGCATTTTGGAAGAGTCAGCGAAGCGCGCAAGCTTTTATTTTCCAAAGGCTGCTGCTGCTGCACGATCGGGCGCCAATCAAATATCTGATAGCCCGATGCTCAACCAGCTGTGAATTATATCAAATGCTATATATTCGTATATTTAAATATGGTGCCGGGTGCCCGAATGGAGAATTTTTGCAGTGTATGAAACCGATTAGTTTAGAAGATATTGAGGTTCAAATTCTTTATTTCTCGCCGCGTATACCCTGTATAACTGAAAATCATTATTTTTATAACTATAATCTGAAAATGTTTGGAGAAAACTCACGCTTTTATGAGGTTATGATGAAGTCTTTTTGTCATACAAACAACAATACATTTCGTGAAGTAGATGCGAAAAAGGAAGTTAAATATTGAAAAAAATGTTCGTCATAGGCACGATTTTCGCATTTTTGTACGACAACCATATATTGTTGTTAAAAACAATTTTACAATAAATAGAAACATAAATTAAAGGAGTCGTCAGTAATTTATTTTCTTATTAAAATTGATATTTCCCACAAAAAACTCAGATTCGAGTGGTATATTGTAATGGTTTCGTCTAGAATCGAGAAAAATTGAGTCACGAGTTTTGTTTTTTAATACGAACTATTTCTATATTATACATGCGATAGCATATATATAGATACCAATCAACGCGGTCGACTGCAAAAAAAATTGTCAAAACTTCGCAAAAAAGACTAAACGTATTGCTGGCAGGTAGCCGATGACCGAGGTGTCTGAAAATTCCGATAGACAAATACCGAGCGAAGGATGATCCCATGGCCCGAGTTCGCGCCAACCAATTTCATACCTCGTTGCCTCCGGTGACCCGAGAGCCGTGACTATACCACCATCCCTGCTGCTATTACGCCAACGTCGCGGGAGCTCGAGAAGTGATTATAAGAGAGCACATTGGAGTTCTTCCTTTCTTTTTTTCCCCCACAAAATCCCAGCTGTATTTCACGAGTCGGGATCAAGCTCCGGAGTATATTATCATCGCGAAGATTGACTGATCAAAGTTTAACGGACGGGCTTACGCGAAGATTGCTTTTTCAAAAACTTATCATTATATAGTTTTATATATAGGTGTGTAACTCTACGCAATGCTGTTGTTATAATTATAATGAAAATTGTCGAATTAAATGCTGCTACCAAACTTTACAGTTAAAAAATACCATCAGCTAGAAACTCGCGTTATAATACAGGCTCGAATCAGGTGAAAATTCAGCTCTCTATGAATCGAGCTGCCGAGAGGAGGAAAAATAAATCTGGCGGCGTGTCGAGTCTCTACTGGCGCTGCCGCGGATAAGAGAAAATATGAGGAGAGAGGCCTCGATTCGATCTGTCTGCGCGCACGTAACGCCAGAGCTGAATGGAGAGAATGCAAAATCAAATGATCCAAATCGGATTGGCCGTGCTATACCGGCGTCGGGCTAGACGAAAGGAGAGACGTTTGGTGAAAAATACGACGGGAAGGTCGGCAAAAAAAATGAAACGAACCTCTAGGTCTACTGCGTCGAACGGCGAATGCAGATGCAGGAAAATTGGGATCGACTCAGATTGAATTTTTCGATGCGAGTTTTCGCGCTTTCAATTAATTGCATGCGGGGCTAAATAAAATTAAACATTAATTTACTGAACACAATATTGTGTAGTCGCAGTTCGTATAAAAAGAAGCGTCAGAAATTGTAAAATCCAATGAATGGCTGAAACGTAGAGTGGCTAAACAAGCGAAGTAAAGCAAAGTATCCCCTGCAGGACTTTCACGTTCCGCCGCTATGGGAACAACTGGAAATAAGCGCGCGGTTTCTTTCAGCCGCGGAGTACATATAGATAGCGCGCTATTATTGGAGCTCTAATTAAACTCGAGTTTATAAACACAGAAGAAATAAAATAAACCCGGTAGAGTACACCGTTCGTATTTTATACATGTCTCTGGATTTTGTGCGAATTTATATCTCGATCTCGCTCGATCGCGTTACTTTTTATTGCTTATCCGAATGTGCTGTTTTCGAAATTTTGAAGATGTATAAACTATAACGAAAGGTGACAAAATTAAGGCTTTGTTATTTATACACCTTATCTCCGTCAACGTCTTAGATTCATTCAATGTATGTAGCGACAATTTGATTTGATCCTACATAGACAGGGTACTACGTATTACGTGCTGGAATACACGTCGCGGTATACATATATAGCTATATACTAGGCCCCCGCGGCAAGCAATTAGAGTCTGCGGATATCGCAACGCGCTGGCCGTGAATCTTGAGGATCGACTCTCTCTCTCTCTCTCTCTCTCTCTCTCTAGCTCCTGTTATCTAACTTAAATGAACCACGCGTTAATATCGTTAGTGGCATCAGTGATGCCGTTGTAAACCATGTGCCGTACCGGACGGGCGTTGCGCTTACTTCTCGAGTCTTTCCCGCGCAATATAGGGCTATCTTTTCTCGTTTCTTTCGATTAGCTTGTCGGAGAGAGGAGATAGAAGTTGCTGAGTTTTTGCGCTGAAATTAACGAACGAATTTTCTATGGGGTTGAAGAAACCCTACCATTTACTTATCTTTGGCTTTTTAAGCTTCTACGTGTATATTGCGATGATACGGGATCTCATTTCGTCAATCGACGCGCTGCTGTGTCGCGGTCCGCGTATAATTTCAACAGGAGGTAATATAGTCGCCAATACGTTTGATATGCAAATACACGTTGGGATATCGATATCCCGAATGCTAAGATCAAGCCGCCTCGTCTCTTCGACGCGATTAAAACATTCCGATTCGACGGCGGATTACGCGATTTGCCCGCGCAGACTTTCTTATCCGTGAAAGCCGAATTCGCCTATACTTTTTCTTACATCTACATAGATTAGCTGGATGATCTTACGCGAGTCGAAAACGAACCTACGTAATAGTAACAAATTTCCCATCGCTCACGTCGCTCTAACAATCGCAAAATTCTACGCTCATTATTTTACGCTGAAACAGTGTCTGGTAAGACAGAACGAAAAAAGCAGTACAAATAAATCAGCTGAAAACGACTTTGGCTTGCAGCTCAGTGTCGAGCGACGTCGCTTCTAATGCATAATAAATTCGTGGCCGCGCTGAAAATTTCGCGCCGTGATTATGCACAGCCCCCGAGTGGTAATACTCGAAAGGACTCGTGACGGCTGCAGGCTTGGCTGCCGCGGAAGCCCTTAAAGGATTTCGGAGGCCGGGTTAAGAGCGAAGCGCTGTACCGTGCAATGGATCGGATTAAATATTATTATGAGCGAAGAACGCGAGACGTGTCGCGCTGCAGCCGGTGAGTGTCCCTCCTGCTGCAGACGAAGACTTGGCTCTTTTTGCGCCTTTATCCGCGCCGTAATCTTCGTCTCTCTGTAGTTTTTCTAGACGGCCGGGCTCTCGCGGGTCACCGGATTTATACAGAGGACTTGGCCCGCTGGATGTGAAACGAAGAGGAAATTTCGAGATCGATTTCATTAATTTCAGTGTCGTTCACATACTATGGATGGATGGATATAGATGGCGCAAATACGTGTATATTTTATTCTGACGTCTTGGGAGAAAAAATTAAAAGCTCGCGGGAGGATCGGGGACACGGCGCGAAGATCGAATGCATTTTTCATGGCCCGCGGGGATATAATGCAGGCGCGCCTTCGAGTCCGCGGGGGATTATTTTAATAATAAAAGACTACTGAGTAGTATAGCCCCGCATCGCAGAATATGATTTCCTCGCCATGTGATCCTGGCGAATATATCGATCTTTTGTAAAATACTATAGTAACATAACAGGCAAAAAAGCATTGAAAGCTCTCTTCAAGCTCGGGAATTCCGTCAACGATATTTAAATTCGAAGCGGCCGCTGCAGTTTCGCGAAACAAAAACGGACGATTTTAATATAACAGCGGCCCGCGAAATGGCAAAACGCGTTATTCGCGAGCAGTCCGCGCAGTCTGGCGCATACACAAAGGCTTGCAGGCGAGCCGGAAAGCAGTGGCTCTCACGCTCGGCTGACTCCGGCAATTGTACAACGTTTGCCCCGTCTTCCGACTTTTCATCACGCGTCGCATGCGTCAGTATTAAGGTGTAGTGTGTAATGAATTCATTTCGTGTTTTCAATCGATGTAAACGCGGCAGTTGTATAGACGGAGTCTAATCCTGCATGCGGACGGTCGATATAGATGCAGATGACTAGTTAACGAGGCTCGGTGTTGGGGGCTCGTATATAGTCGTTGTTTTGCTATTCATACCGCGGGCCAATTGCTAGCCTCGAGTATAGACGTCGAGGCGTGTGGATGTACGTCTCGCTGGCAAGATTTGCATGATGAAATTTCATTCGTTCGGATTGCCTCGCTGTGCTCGTGTGACCTTTCTCTCTCTCTCCCTCTCTCTCTCCCTCTCTCTGAGATTGTTTTCCTACTGGTGCATTGTCGATTTTAAATCTTTGACTATATACTGTTTGCACTGAAACGAACTCAATTCAATTGATCAATATAACTTGGCATTCGCGAAGAACTGGACACTATAAAAATATGCGATATAGTGAAATACAGAAGCGAGTCGTATAGAAAAAGGAAACTGTAGTTATTGCAGCGATGCATCGTTATGCGGGCTCGAAGCTTAATTTTCCGGTTTCATTGTTGCGAATTCAAGGCGGCCGAAGGGGTTTTCTCTCTTCCAATAACTATCGTTCGATCTCGTTTTCCTCTTCGTGATTCTCGCGCTTCTTTATGCGGTTTCGATTTCAAAATGTAGGTCGAACAACAGATATCGATTGCTCAAATAGCACGCCTCTCAACCGATACATTTATAAAAAAACACACACACATCGTCGAGAAGTAATTGAAAGTCACTCGAAGCAGGCGACTCCAGCTCGGCATACATTGTCAGTCGGCTCATTTAAATGTCTCTCGGGCTGAAGGGTCACGGCTGCGCATACCCCCTTCAGAGCTTAGCGTCTACGGGAAGGATTAGCATAGCGACTTGCCGTTCCCTCTCTCACTCTGTCTCTCTCTCTCTCTCTCTCTCTCTCTCTCTCTCTTATTCTAGCTATACACAGCGTATAAATTTTCTTTCCACGGCCCTCGAGTTTTCGGTTCGGCTGCTACTTCGGCTCTCCCGGCACATCCGGCACAGCGGCTGAAGAGAGTGAGAGAGAACCGGTAAACAAAGCTCTAATGAAACTTCTAATGAGTCAAATCATATTATCATTCAGAGTGGGAAAGCGCGGCTGCAGCAGCCGGATAGAGCTGTGTGAGAGAGAGAGAGAATTCTCGGACGCGGAAAGCTCGAGCCGCGCGAGCTCCTTGAGCGCGAGTCGAGATTTCGCTATAGCATAGGCTAAGTAAGTTCAGTTACTTTGCGTGCATAAACACACGCCATTACTTAAAATAACAAGCACACGCTGCGGGGGCCTGTCTGTTTCGCTGTATGCATAGCAGCGGCAGCAGCATATAGGAGGACGCCGGTCCGTATACGTAATTTGAATCTTCCTCGGTTTGTTGTCTTTTTATCATTTGATCAGCACTCGGTATATTCAAATGGATATAATAATAAGAATTTTTCGAGCTCATGGCTCGAGCGATATTAATCAACGGCCGCACATCTTAGTTTTCAGTAATCTCGCAGATCACAAAGCCGGCAAGCACGAGCTTGTCGATATTATAATTATCGACTGAGAATTCGAGGGGGTGTAGAGGATGATAAGGAGAGACGGGGTGTGAAGGGTCGAAATTTCACGATTATGAAACAATGAGAGACTGGAATCGCCGACAATAAGACGAAGGAGCTATAGGCGGGAAGAAACGACGCCAGATTCGCGGCAAATAAAAAGCCGACGGCCGAGAGAATTAGAACAGTCGGGGCATCAGTGCGGCGGCTGCAATGAAGGCGGAGAAAAGTTGACTTGCAAGAGGAGAAAGAGCTGGCTTTGTTCCGGCATTAATTAAATACCAGCGCAGCAGCCTGCGCGCGTTATATACTCGTCGCGGCGGTGAGATTAATTAATATTCACAGAGCTTTCTATTTTCTCAGCGTAGATTTTTCCTCTTTTATTTTTCCTTATCCTCAAAGCTATACCGAAATATATATACGTCAAGCGAGAAAACATTTTTTGCCTGAAAAATCCGAGTACTTATTGCCCCGTATAGCTTTGGGACGAAAAGCTCCTCGGCCGCAAGGCGCGCTGAATCCTTGTCTCGAGAAATTTTCACACTGGATCCGATTCGAGAATTTATGGTTCGCGAGCTTTCTCGGGCCGTCTCTCTCGCGCGGGCAAAGAGGTGGGAGGGGGGGGGGAGAAAGAAAATTCTCGATTGACAAATCCGCCGAACTCATATGCAATAAATCGTCGCGGTCACCGTCCTCGCCCGACTTTTTTTTTCTTTACTCCGTGGATTCTTTTCTTCTTGGTGGTATTTATAGTCGGATCGCCGGGGCTATGCGCTAGCATACCCGAGAAAATGATATTTATAAGAAAAAGCGGCTGGAGAAGGGAGTCTTTGTACTAGCAACGATCGAATTATCTTGAATAATTTGTTCAATCGGAAACGTATATATGTATGTGAACTGTTCAACTTCAATCTGTATCTTATACCTACATATTATATAAGTAAAAATTGAATCATTATAAAGATGTTCTTTGGCCATTTTTGTTCGCATATGGAAATAGCGCCTGGCCTCTCGCGCAGAAGTAATAACCAATTCAAAGGGATCTAACGAGGGCAGACGGGTCGCGATGAATCGAGTTGACGGATTCCTATTGAAATTTTACCAACTCATTGTGAGATTTTGACGGGAAAATAACGAGACTGAAAGCATTAGTTTGAATTTACAAAATTCCCAATGCTTTCCATCGTGAAATACGTTTTAGTCTACTTAGCTCTTAATGCCAACGAGAATAGAAAGAATCGATATTCCCAGTATTCGAGCCATCTATCCAGCAATCCAATCTATCCGTAACGCAGGCAGCACGCGCTCTGCAGGTATATCAAGCAGGACGACGCGCGCGTGTTCGCCTACTGGGCGCAGGAAATTGCGTTTCATTGTAGCGAGGCGATGTTTGCACTGAGTTGCAACAGCCTACAGTCAGAGACGGAGACAGATAGGACACTGCATCCTCGGCAATCGTCGTGAAAGAAGTGAGAGAAAAAGAAAGAGAATCGTATCAACGAACGAGACTCGAATTACAATTAGATGTTGCAGGGCTTGTTGATGGGAGACGCTTTCATTGTATGGTGAAGTTTTGGAAAATCGAGTCGCTAGACGATTTTGGAAATTACTGTTGATTTTGTTTTCAGTTTCTATTGCAAATAATCATGTTTATGTTTAAAAAGGAATGATTTTAGTGTTGAATTATTGAATATAATAGTCATAGAAGTTACAATTATATAGTTGTAATACAAATTATTCAACGTTTTAAAATCAAATTTATCGATTTTCTTAAAAGGTAATTATTATGGAAATATAAAACGAGAAAGATATATGTTCAAATGATTCTTTATTCATATGATTTTGCTACGCCAACATAAAATCGCTAGAACTTAAATAACAACAAGGACGCAACATCATTCATTCAGTCACAAAAACGCAATCAAGGTTTGCGTAGTGCAATCTCGTAAGCGTTTTTTTACAATAAAGAAATACAAGAAACATATCAGCAGATTCATAATTAAATAAAATAAAATTAATAAAAGTAAAGCTTAATGCTTATTTCAACCATCTAGTACTCGGGGATGTACTCGTCGTGGTGGTAGACGAAGACGTCCTTGACGTAGATGTTGTGGGCGTAGAAAGCGCTGTGAGCGATCTGCCTGTCGAATGGATAGCCGAAGGGTTTGTTGTCGAAGGAGACGGCTCCACCGATCACGTCACCGATGTACTTGTTCTGGAAGTAGTTGTGGACGTATTCTTGTTGTCCCTTGTGGGATTGGCCGTAGTATCCACCTGGGTAGTATCCGCTGCCGTGGTACATGCCCTGTTTATAGTAGGTCTGGTACTGGCTACCTTCTGGCTGCTCAGTAACCTTTTGGTAGGCGTACGGGTATTTGCCGTGGAAACCTTCTTGTCCGTAGGTGTAGGTAGCACCGTGCTTTGTGTATGTTGGGTACTTCTCGCCGTATTTCTCACCGTATTTCTCGCCGTACTTCTCGCCGTACTTCTCGCCGTACTTCTCGCCGTAGGTCTCGGTCTTGTGTTGGTAACCATAGTGTTGGTAGTCACCTCCTTTCTGGTTGTAGTAGGTTTGTTGCCAGTGTGGGTAGTAGTAGCTACCTGGGTACTTCTTGTACAGGTATCCCCAGTGCCAGTTTCCTACAAACCAAGTGTTTTTATTTTTAGACAATTGAATACATACAACGATATACAGGCAATCGAAGAGCGTAAAGATGTCAATATACCTTCGGTGATGATCTGGCTGTCGAAGTCTGGAATCACTTCGATGGTCTGGTATCCACTGTGGATTTTGTCAACTGGGTGCTGGGTGTACTGTTGGTATTCTTCGTCTCCAACGATCTGGTAGTGCTGTGGCTGGTAGGTCTGCCATTGTTCTTCTACGACTGGGCCGTAGTGTTCAGGTTGGTGTTGGACTCCAGCGGTGATGATGAAGAAGAATTGAAGTGGGAATCCGCTCTGAGATCCCTTGGGGAGGCTCAACCTGGCTGGGAAGCCGTACAATTGTTCGGGCTACACAAGCATTAAGAATTTAGTCTGTGACAAAACCGAATACTTATATGTTTTAATGAATAAAGTTTGCTCTCTTACGTAGTTGATGTAGTAGGGGCTCTGGGAGCTGAAAGCACCCTTGACGCTCTGCTTCAGTTCTTGGACTGATGGCCAGTCGTAGCTCTGGCCAACAAATTGGTGGGAGTTCCTGGTGATGACATTCTGTCCCTCAGTGACTGAAATATTACAAACGAACCATTAAATAAATAAGCAAAAGCGAAATATAATTTTAGAACCTTGTTAAATAAGTGAGACTCACTATCGTAGACGAATTGATCGAGTTCATAGAAGTAGTGACGGTGTTCGTTGATGTCGATTGGCTGTCCATCGTAGTTGTATTTGGGTCCAACGTAGACGCGGACAACAGCACCTGGTACGACCTTCTTGGCCTGGACGTAGATGGTATATTCGTATTGTTTGTGGTCGAGTCTCTTAAGATGAGCCTTAACCTTGGGGAAGGGCTGGTGTTCCTGGTGATGTCCCACGGGCTGCACTACAGCGTTGTTAAGGTCAACCTCGTAGTCGCTGAAGTAGGTGACGAGATCGCCAACCTCAACCTTCTCAATGTTAACACCGGGTACGACAACGTCGTTATATTGGTAGGCGGGGAGGGCCTCCTGGTAGTAGTGGAACAATTCGATGATCTTGCTGTACAGCTGGTAGAAGATGGGGTCACGGGCAGCAGTTTGGCCGAGCTCAAGAGCAGACGGGGTATATTCGTAGATGTTGTTGAATTCGGGAGCGTTGCCGAGGAGTTGTCTGGCGACGTATTGGAAGGTTCCGTAGTAACGAGGGTTGACGCTGCGGCCAGTTCCCTCGATCAATTCACCGAGGATGCTCAGACCCTCTGGTTGGTAAAGGGAGAGGAAGGCACCCTGGGGAGTGATGACGTGTCCAAGATGAATGGCGTCAAGAATTCTTTGCTCAAAAGCGCGGACGAGCTTGATGAGTTCGTAGTTGTGGTGTCTGGGGGTAATGTAGTGGTGCTCATCACGGCCTGGGAAGTTGACACCGTTGGTGTAACGGAGGTTGGGCTTGAAGGGGGTTTCGATGTGTTCGTAGTAGTAGTCGAGTTCCTTGATGGGGGCAAGTCCCTGTCCAAGACGCTCAAGGTTGTAACGGGCAAGCAATTGCTGGTGGATGTAGTAGAAGTGGGCACCGTGACCGAACTTCTTGTATTCGCCTTCTCCTTTGTGTGTGTAGTCACCACCCTGTCAGTCAGTAGAAGAAAATAAATAGAAACTTGTCGTTCAACTATGTGAAGATCGAACAAATTGTATAAATAATAGCAACTCACGTATGGCATCATGTAGTGAGCCAGTTGGACGTAACCGTAGTATGCGTTCAGACCAATGTCCTCGGTGAAGTAGGCGATTTGGTTCTCTCCGAAGGGAAGGTAGGAGGTGTAGTTGACGTTGATGGTGTAGACACCGTATTTCTCGCCTTGAGCTTGTTGGTAGTCGTATCCGTACCTGTTTACGTAGTCTTGCACCTTCTGGATGATCTTGGTGTCGAAGAAGTAGTGTGGGAATACTTCGTAAGCTGGGGGGAGGATAACTCCGTACAAGTCTTGACGCTGGAGAACAGCCTTGGCGAAGGCGTTCACGAATTGGTCCTGGTTGACATGAACGCGAGCCCAGGCAGCGGTGTTCAGGAAGGTTTCGTAGTCCTTAGCGCCCAAGAAGATCTGGACGAGAAGAGCGACTTCCTTGCGGAGCTGGCTGACGGCATCAGAATACGGGGTACCTTTAGGCTGTGCATGGCCGGTCTTGACAAGGCCGACGTAGTATTTAACAGTCGAAGGGTTCTCGTAGTTTTGCAGGTAGGGCTCGAATTCGTAGTTGTAACCGATTTCACGGAGGTGTTCGTGTGGTAGTTCTCCGGCGATGTTCTCCAACAAGTAGATCACATCTTGCTGTTTCTTCAGGAGTTCCTGATCAGCTGCAATTTTAAGCAGACGAATTTATTAAAATGTGTCTTCAATTATATTAGTGTCGGATACTAATAATGTTTTGCAATGCTCGAAAGTAAAATTAAAATCGGCAAAAGTAGTCAAGAAGTATAAAATACAATCCGAATTCAAACTACACGAGGTTAAGTTTCTTCATTAATAGACAAATGTAAAATACTTACCAGCATGATGTTTTGGAGTAGTGGGAATGGCCGCCGCAAGGGCGAACAAAGCGAGGAACACGATGCTAAAGCGCATTGTGATGCTGTGCATGTTGACTGACACCGGTACCGGGCCTTTTATACTAAATTCGTATCACTATCGAAGCAGTTTTGACGTGACCTATGGCCTTACTAAAATTCACGCTGCGTGTATACGACTGAGTGGAAGATTACGCAGTCTGATAATCGCAACGCTCACCTACTGCACTCCAACCAACTGGCATCATTCGAAATCGCCGAAGAACTTCTGTCGTAAAAAACAGTGCTTAAGCATGTAGAGTATCAGTAAGTAATAGCGATTCTAGATTTTATGATTTCGCTTATAGTTGTAGCTATTTGGTTTGGTACAACCCACTCTAAACACATTTTTTAAGAGGTCCCATCATCAACTCTTAATTTACTTTGTTTAATTTTTTTTTCAAATGTGAAAATCTTACAATAACCGCATTTGATTGTTAGTATTCATTCACGAATTACTTTATAAAATGAATGTGTAACTCAAATGAAATTAACTTAACAATAAGCTTACTTTTAGGACAGTGAAAGCACGAAATATCAACCCATCTATATAAAATAAAGAATTACATGCAATGCTATTTCAAAAATGCTTAATTATTTTTTGTAGTAATTAAAGTTATTCAATAAAATTATAGGTATATAAACGCATATTTAAATTTTTAATTTCTATTTTCGAAATGCACACGTTCATGTAATAATTTATTACAAGTAGACAAATGAAAATAGATGATCCATGTGTATAAAATTGAATATGAAAATATTGTTGAAAAAAGACAATTTTATGAAAAATCAATTCAATCATTGAAGCTTTTAAATACGCATTCAAATGCATAATTTTGAAAAGTATGTTATTAAAACATAGTTTCGCTCTTGTATTTGCATCAAATTGTCATTTTAAATTACAATTCAAAATACAAAATGAAAGATAAAAAACGTTTAGTCTACTCATTATATTATAATTTTTTACATATAGATTTTGTTAAAGCTAATCTCATACGCACAGGCAAGATAAAAAATTACAAAAAAAATTTGATAGGACTATTAATAAATAATTTATGCGCAGCTTCTACTAATTATGTTTGTGTGATACTCTTAATTATATGAAAAAGTTCTTTAAAAAACGATATCTTTGTGCATTAAAAGTTCAAAGATAATACAATGAAGAAATGTTCTATAATTGATTTTTACTTTATTTGTTTAAAAAATTAATTTAAAAATAAGTGTGGTTATAATACTATATTTAATATTTTGAATGTCTTCATTGCATTTCTTAATTCTATCAACACGTGCCAGTCACGTTTGGAAGATAATCGGGTGCGCCAACGGTTCCTTGTGTTCAGATTTGAATTAATCTGCTTATTAAACGGTAATATATAAAACGCATGATGTTAACATGTCTATACATAGTATTTATCAAACTCTTCAACAGAATCGTACAAATATTTTGTCTTGCACAATGTGATTAAATTGTGATACATTTATATAATGACAGTTCATTTATAAAATCTATTGTAATACATTTTAGTAAGAATCAAACAGTTTTCAAAAGGTAATTTTAAACGTTTCATGCTGAATTAAATTTATTACTCAATTGTGAAACGCTACATTTTTAACCTGGTATGGATGCAATAAATACAACTTCAGGGTCAAGATAAAAATTGCGTTTAGCAAATCTCGCATCTCGCCACTTTTATCGTCGTCTGTTTTCTCATCTTATTATAACTGTACGATATATTGTATATACAGCTACGACTGCATTAAGTGTTTATTTTTTAATCGTAACTATATACGGCTTAAAAGATGTGTCAGGAGCATAAATATTAATAAGATATGTTTTAAATGAATTTTCATAATATTTTTTTTATTTGAATGAATAAAACGGTTACTCAATCATTGGCTGCCGTATCAGTTACAATGCTCGATATAATTCTAATACTATTTGAGATCTTCAAATGCCATTTAATTTTCCGCGACGTTGAACTATCCTCTTAGCCATTTACATTTTCGCTTGCTTTCGAATGCGTCTTCGATCCAGCCTTATTTCCGCCTCTCGTTGATTTTTTCTCGCACAATCGTCATTTTCTTTTTGGCCCTGGTGGACTTATTCGAAGCATCGGCATTTCGTATCTGCATATCTTTAAAACCTTTCCACGAAATCGCGGTAGTTTCGCATAGTCTTTCCCCCACTAGCCGTCGTTGTTGTATAAAAATGAGAGAAGCGCGAGCTGCTTCCAGCTCATGCATATTTAGGATTCAAACCGACTCGGCAATGATGAAAATCAACAAAGCGAATAATGTACAAGCCAGGCTAGTTTACCCGTTGTTTAATTCGCGCAAGCTCGCGTGAAATAATTCGCCTCCACTTCTCTTATTTTGCTATTCGAGAAAATCAGGTCATCTCATTAATTCCGCATCCATGCAAATTCACGAAATTGAAAACTCGACCGAGATTAACCTTTCATTATCAAGTGCATTGTATTATAATACATTCCACTCTGTACTATGTACAGCTGCAGTCTGGAATCACGGCTTCGCAGAATCCAATTCCGATTAAGTTCACGAGCGAGTGATTCTTTGAAGTTTAATTTCTTAAGAATTCAAACTGAAGGGAAGACATCCCCTTCGCTGAAACTCATACGCGTAGCGGCATAAGACTCTCGAGAGCTAAGTCATCGACTTTGACTTTCCTGCAGTACTATATATATATATACACCTTCTGCAGCCTCGCAATTACGATATTGGTTTGATGTTTGCACAGTCGACTTGTCCGACCACTTACTTCCGTTTCTACTGGATCTCGGGTGGCCACCGACGTTTTACCCTTATTACTCGACGTAAACTTGAATAAAAAAGAAAAACAGTAGTGGTAGTAGTACAGCCGTAATGAAAAAAACTCAAACGGGAGCCTTTTCAGGCTAAGCAAAAGATAACAAGCAGCAAATCGCGCGACTAAACATCCTCGAACTCTCCTGTCAGGCCGCCTGTTTTAGAGAAAACTTACGGGCGGAAGAGAGAAAGAGAGAGAGGGAGAGAGAGAAAGAAAGGAACAAGTCGTAGGCAAGCAGGGCTGATCAAATACTTGATTAAAGAAACTTTCGGATGTGCCATCGACGGCGTAGACACGCGACGGGCAGGCCTGATTGGATAAGGTGGACGAGCGCGATTTCCATCCGCCTTACTTCTCCTGCTCCTTCTTCTTCTTCTTCTTCTTCTTTTCGGGAAGCGCATCCGAAACTTTCTGACTAGCGACGGCGCATAAAACAAAGGGCTGAGCAACGCCGAATTACTCGCGGCCTTTCTTGAGGATTCTTTGGCGCCCGCCACGCTGAGGCCTGATTGAATTCGTCGCGGGGCTCGGCTTTTTCCAACCGATATTGCTGTGCTGCCGCTGCGGATGAGAAACGGGACTTAATTTTGAGACGTCGCCGAAAGATTAATGGAGGCACAGTGATATTATGGTGTTTCGTGAATCAGGGGAATTCCCAAAATGCCAACGCAACTCGAGATGAATTTTTAAATAGTCTTACACGATATTTTCGTCAAAGTTACGTAACTTTATAGATATTCGTCTCGACGATTGCGGAGCCTTCGAGAAAAAATTTAAATCTTCAGACTTTATCTGCGTTATATGCTTGTATTTAAAAACATAAGCACATCAATTAAAGCTCATTAAAAGATTGGACGGCGTGTAGTCAGACGACTAATAGAGCGATAAGTGGTTGTGGCAAAATGTATCAGCTGAGATAACAATAAACATTTATAACTTTCATAAATGTTCGATGGATAATTATTATCACCCCGTTGCGACATACATGCAATCCTCGTAAATTGATAAAAAAATCTTTTTTATAATAATCATGTTTCCAACATCATTTTATTTCTTTCGTCTTCAAAAAGATGTTTGCTCATGCACATAAAAAAATCATTTGGGTCGAGCACAAATTCTTTGGGATATCCACAAATATTATTTGATACTGCCACACATATTTTGAGACAGACCAGAAGTATTTGTACTAAACAAGGACAGTACTTTAAACAAGAACATACTGCGCCTCAGGGAGAATTTACCCGACTATACAGACAACCTCATTGATGAGAGTAACAAAAATTAACGAGGAAACAAACTCGCCTCCATCCATATTTTGCAAATAAAACGGAGACAGAGTATACTAAAACAAATACCAAAGAGGTATGGGATATAAGCAGCAGCATCAGCAGCAAAGCTTCCTTTGAGCGGAAGTCAGTGTAAAATCACGGCGTATAGCCATTCAGGAGTCTCCTGCGCCGCCACCACAAGATTCGAGGCAGCAAAGCTCCGGATGCACGGCTGCTGCTGCTCTAGCTTATGGGATTAGAGCGCAAGCGCGATCTTATTAATTTTCCGTTTAATTAGCGCTTAATTAGGCGACGGATTCAGGAGCATTCCCGCGGCTAAGGAAAACAGAGACAAGGGGGGGGGGGGTGCGTATAGTTGCGAGGCCTGCTCGTGCGGAAGGAAGCTTCTCGATAGGAGGATGAATGCGAATGAATTAATGAATGAGATTCTGTTGTGCGAGGCTTTCGCTCGCTACGAGAGCAAGTGCGTATTATTGATTTTTTAATTTTACTGAATTTTTCATTGTAAAAATACTGCGTCGTCTAGTTGAAAAATCATTAGTTAAACGAAGTTTGTGATAATATTGCGGTAAACATCTAAACAAGTTTACGTAATAGCCAAAACTGCAGACTATCCGGGTCAGCGGGCCATTGACTTATCTCATTTATTTATCAAAGCATTCCACTAGTAATCACTTATATATGTATTTTTCCAAATAATTTTGGTGCTATCGGTACAAGTGCTCAAAATTGATTAGTCTTGCTGCTTATATTCTCTGATTTTACGAGGAAAATCCAATATTTAATACTAAAAAATATCAAATGGTACTAAGGGTATTTGGGAGAAAAGCTTTCCGCTTCATTATAAAGTTGGTATATAGTGGGTACGATTTCGGTAGGGACCAACGCATTCCTTTGCACGAGAATACGTTTCGCGACATTAGCTGCCGGAGCAAAGCCCGACACTCTATCCTACAACTCACTCCATTAAAGCATTGTGCCTATGTAAAGTGAAATTAAACTTTCTGAAAATTTATTGAGATCCTCTGCTCGTTTCCTTGGCTCTATGAGCAACACTTTTGTATCTCAATGGGCCTATAGAATGTGCATTCTTACATATTTCACAGATAAATTGTAACGATTATTTAATTTCAGAAAAGTCTAAATCTTTTATAACAATGCTGGTCGGATTGGTCATTCATTAGTCAATATTCTTGTAGTATGATTGACGGGAGGATGACGAGGACTAGAAAAAATGCAATATTTATCATATAGATTAGTTGTTCCACCACGAATGCAGAATCTGAAACACGAACACATGAAAACTGAAAGCTGGAAAGGTCGACACATTAAATTGTCGTTTACTAGTAATTAAGCAAATAAAATGTTTTTAATATAAATATCATAAGAAAATAATACTGCTATATCATCTACAATTCTTTCTCTTAACCACATCGCTTCAACAGTTCTAATATAATTGCATTTTGAAAAGCTAAGTTAAAAGCCAACTTTTCGCGTTCTCTGGCTGTATTCGCTTCGATTAATTCGATCTCAGAAAATTATCGTTTGTTTCACAAGTGAGGTAGATAAATGTCGTGCGTGACGAGAATGAGCTATATCGAGAAACGCTCGTGCAGGGACTTAAACATTCAACTGTAGAGATACTATACACAAATATGAAAAATAATTACTGATGCCTGTGTGGATTCTAAAATTAATATTATTAGATTCATATCTATTGGTAACACCACCATAAACTATAAATACTTCCATAACCCCCACCGTGCCTTAAAAAAATGCAAAAAATAATATCGAGACATAATTCACTGATGTCTTGCTACTAAGAGCACAGCTGTATTATCTTCGTATCAGACCCGCTAAGGCCTCTTCTTTGCATATGTCTCTCTCTCTCTCTCTCTCTCTCTCTTTCTCTCTCTCTCTCCTGAGATATTGAATGTGTATACTCTCAAAACGCGTGCGCGGGTAACAAAAACGGAGAACCGAGAGAGCGCGACAGGAGAGAAATGAAAAGGAAAGAAATGAGCGCCGAGTTATTGCAAAGCACATCGCGATAAAGCTAAATTTAATGCAGAGACACATTCGGGCCGAAGCTGCGCCAGGGACAATAAGACGCGCAGCCGTTGCGAGAAGGGGTACGCGACGACGAAGGAAAGAAAGAGGAAAAGCAACGTTGGCTCCCGCGGGAGACGTGCGCCTGTGTCTCTTTCTCTCTCTCACTTTCTGTAGATATAGCGTACGCGAGGAAGCGAGAAAGAACGGAAAAACGATGACAGGACAATTTGCGCGCATAAATCATCCGCTGCGCGCCGTTTCTTTATATCGCCTTAATACGATGGCCCATAGAAGAGAGTCAGAGAGAGAGAGAGAGAGAGAGAGAAGCTCTACACACATATATATACAGTCGACTATGCAGCACCTCGCGTAATTTACGACTGCTTCGCGCACCGCCTGCGAGATTGATCGTTGGAGTATTGGTCGTTAGCGATTTCGGACGTGGAGAGTGAAATTGTGCGCAGCTATGGTGCGATTTGTCACCCTTTTCAGCTTGGATCAAGATTTTAACTCGCATATACAGAATGACTGTTGAACTTTTCATCGGTAAGTAGAAACGCGAGGAGTATACGACGAGACAATGTTTCTTTATAGTCAATATATATATATATAAGGCGTTGATAAGGCATAAAGGTGAGTCAACATAAGCAAGACCGTCTCGACTGAAATTTCCCGATGCGAAAACGCTCGAGCGGATGTTGGATGTTCGCGCCTCGAAGTCGGCACTACGACTCCTTCACTATATATATATATATATTTATATATACACAGCGGGTTAACGAGAGCCCCGCACGCGGCCAAGTGCCGTTAAGGCACTGCAGCCACTCGGCTCGTTAACGGCCTTGTTTTACAACTACTATGAATTATAACGACGCAGTGCACAGCTATATATACTCGCCTGGGCTTGCATTACTTATAATGCGTAAATACGCGTATTAGCGGGCTCGACTCGAATGGCCCCGCGATTACGAGATTGTATGTGTATATATAAACGAGAGATACGCATATATACATAGCGGGTATAGTGTATAATATGCTTTTCGATCGGCTCACGGTGTGCGATAGTACATGGTTTTTGCAGCGCGAGAAGAGCCGCGCAAGTTTCGGGCGGAAGCTGGAGGCTCGTTATAGTATTATGGATCTTAGCGGGAGTTTCGAAAAGTTGGCTTTTTGATTGGAATTTATGGTTGCAAGCTTGATAGCGCAGCGCCGAAGTTATATGAGCAGTTCGAGATGTGATGATTATGTGTTATTATGTTCTAAGTATACTGCTTATACGCGGGACTTTATGCAAATTATCTCGATTAGGCTAAAGTCACTACTAGGCTGGAATGTTATCCCATGGTGATACGTCTTAATTTTTTTGCAGGAGCCGTTTTTTATTTTAGAAACTATATACTGCGCAAAAGTGGATTTGATTATGTATTTCGAGTCTGCAGATGCGTTTACATTATTTCTGAGTAAACAAAAGACGTATGATGCAAAAACCGGTATAAGACGATTTTAATGTCTAGACGCGGAGCACCACTTTCTCGCGAACGTCTACTATGAGTATCAACTTTCGAGGACCCTATACGGCTGTCTCAGAGATCCAAGGAAGAGAGAGAGAGAGAGAGGAGAGAGAGAGAGAGAGTATGCGCAAGGTGGCAGCGAGTATTAAATTTCACTTTAAATAGCCTTGAGAGACCTGTCATTCCTTGTGTTTCCGCAGATGTTGCCGGGCGACTACGTTTGCCCTCGTCCTCCGAATAATTTTCGTACACGCATCGTCCGTTAAGGGTTAGCTTCTGATACTATTTTTATAGTGCCTTTTGCAATTTGATAGCGCAAAAGAAGCAACCGATGGCCAACGTGATTGGACCTTTCGTTTTTTGGCGGGAAAAATGTCTTGACTCCGAAGAGAAAGCTCCGAACACCAAAAGCGACAACGAAGTTTCAAAGTAATAATATCCGAGTTAAATTGTAATCGAAATCTACATACGAAAATTCGTTATATTAAAATTATTTATACGACGGGAAATCAAGCAAGCATTAAATTCCAGCCAGCAACGCAAAAGCCAAAACTATAAGAGCATTGTCAGTCAAACTCCGCGCGCGGTGTGTATTCTCTCTCGTGCTGCTGCGCACATGTCGCGCGAGAAGGAACACATATATACGTAATTCCCAACAACTCGTCTACAGGCCGTCGTCCAGTCCAACGGACACGCAGAGGCGAACCTCAAAATTCGCGCATCGCCGGACGTTCGTTCGCTAGGAATCGGAAATGAACGGCTAATTAGAGGGACTTGAAGCCGCGAGCGACTGATGTGTGAACGCGCCTGAGAGTTTCGATGCATCTCTCGCTCTTGCTCGTCGGCATATATAGATGTATATACCCGCGAAACGAGAGAAACAAGCATTCGTATAACAAGGGCTAGTTAGGCGCTGGAGAGAGCGACAATGGCGGCAAATTTAGCGCGCTTATTATTGTACACACGAAGAGTTTTGCAGACGCGTCGCGGGGACGTTGCGCAGACGGGGAGAAAGGGGAGAGCTGCTGCTGCTTTTCTCGATCTCTCGAGTGCGCATCCGTGAGAGACGGGTAATGACGGCTAATTCCCGGCGTTTGTTTGGCAGCTATTGCGAGCGCCGATTATGTCACTTCGAGCGCGGCTCGAGGGGAGAGATATACTTCACTGCGCGAGGACCTCGAGTGCCTCGGTACTTGATTCAACGAGATTTTTAGAAATTTCGTCTCTCAATCTGTATGGTGTATCTATTGCGTCACTATGTATCATGTGGTTCGACACAGCTACGGTTAATTTTTATTTCAGCTCATCGATCGAAGAACTCGATGCCCCGGGAGTATGGCAACCGA
The DNA here is from genome assembly GCA_020010945.3 of Muscidifurax raptorellus. Taxonomy (NCBI): domain Eukaryota; kingdom Metazoa; phylum Arthropoda; class Insecta; order Hymenoptera; family Pteromalidae; genus Muscidifurax; species Muscidifurax raptorellus. Next base: position 14,865,040 of record CM052077.1, read on the forward strand.
GTACGCACGAGTGTGTCGAACAAACCAAATTCTCACAACTAATTTAGCTCTAGTAGAGGGAAAAACAACTCATCGCGGATTGCAACAGGGTATTTTCCGTGTAAAACGCATCGCTGTCGTCATGGCCCTCGCCGACGACGCCCGTAGCCTATATGTATATACATAGCCGTTCTTTGACTGACAAGTTTGATTTCCGGCTCTGCCGGTGGCATTAATGCCGCACCGCAGCCTCGACGTCTTCGAGGAAATAATTTCGCGCGGAGCTCCGGAGACGGCGTCGGAAATTTCAGCGGAGCCGAGCGGCGCAGCCGCAGCGCGATACTATACCAAAGCTAAATGATTTCCATCGACAGCTGCAAAGCAGCGCTCGGAAAAATTCATTTATTTCCCCGAGCACTGGCTGTTGCCAATTTTTTTTCTTCTTTGCTTATGAATTTCGCGCGTTCCGATTGCGTTATATACACAGACGCTAATAGTAAAATTTCACCGTGCGAAAGTCACGTACGATACATATATATATATATATATATATATATATATATATATATATATATATATATATATATATATATATATATATATATATATAAAGGACGTTTCCGAAAGTTCGGAAGAAAAATATGTCCCGGCGAGGTTAGGCTCTAATCTACGACACTATAAATACTGGTAGCCGGATGAACACGGGACTGTATAACTCGCTACAATTATCGTGTCCCCTTGCTCTTTCGCTTCTCGGCATCGCAGAGCATAATACACAGAGCGGCGTTTATTGTCTTCTTCCCTCGGCGGGATCCGGTGGCCCAGCACCCTCGGGAGTGATTCATGGCTAAGCAGAGAGCCTGGGCTCTTGCATAAAGCGCAAATTTTATTTCGCCGAGGAATGCCGCTCACTCCGGCTTGGAGGTTATTAATAATTGATGCATGCTTTAAAATATAATATGTTGGAGTTTACAACTTTTCGACTTTTTCTATATAACTACTTAATGTCATTATGCGCCTCTTTTGGCACATTATAAAAAGCACTCTAACATTAACATACATATGCATCTGCTGTGTTCTCAAATAGATATAATTCAATACTATAGTTTATGTGGTCCTCAATGTTTAAGGTTATAGACAATATTTATTTTATAACATAAAGAATTAACACAAACCAATCTCAAGATCAAAAACTGAATGCGATTGTTTTTGTCAGACTTTTCATCATTCAACCACAAATATTAAATATTAAATGTTGGCGCCACAAAAAGCGGATGTGCATCACTTTTCAAAATCGCATTTCTAATTAATGTTCCTAAATTCCAAAAAAGGTATTGATTGGCTTCCCGCGACCATCGATATTTTTTTTAGAGAAGATTTGTTCATCGCTGTTTGCCTTCGCGCCAAGCTGCACAATTAGGGGGACTTAATTATTGAGTGGCGCATCGCGATCTGATTCGGAAAGCTTATATTTAAGCTTCCCGAGCTTCTGCGGTGTGACGGTAATCTTAGTCTAATCTCATGACAAAGGCGTACGTGATTTTATTGCGCCAAAATTAGCCTCCCTACTGATGCACTCTATTATTTGTCCGCATTAGGGTAAACCAAACAGCGAACTATATAGCAGTATACATATATGGTTAAGCTCGCGCCCACCGAAATCTATGTAGAATAATTGTTTACTTAAATATCGCAAGAGCGAGCTAGAAAAACTTGGTGTTGGCTTTGGTGATTGGAGAAGGCCAATAAGTTCGTAGGTACAGTGCTTGCAAGCTCTTGAGACCAGCAGAGTATGCAGGTGCTCGGTATATATATATATATATATATATATATACATATACATATATATAACTAAAGTCAGTGCAAAACGAGCGCAATAACCGGCTCCGAGAGCCCTGAGGGGATATCGCAGCCGGCAGTGCATTTAGAATAACTTACGGCACTGCGAGATTACAAGTCTGCGGAAGCGGCCGGCGCAAAGCCTGCACCTTAGCTTTCGCTATACGCCGACACGGGCGTCTCGAGCCCATTAATTAAGAGCTTCCGGGGGACGGAGGCTGCAATCTTCTCGCGTTACCGGTGCATACCGCTGTCAGTTTCGCGTGTACTGCACTCCGGTATCGAGTGCGCTAAGCCAAAACTATATGCATATATATATATATGTGTGTGTGTGTGTGTGTGTCTGTGTGTGTGTATAGAAGAAAGCGAGTCTGTATATAATACATCTCCATTTTTGCATCAGCCTTATTCCGTAAAAGATGAGCGACATTGAATTTCCCGTCGTAATAATAAGACACTTTCTTTGCGCGACTCTCGCAGCAATATAATAATAATATATGTGTAAGAAGACGTCGAAGGTCTCGGTGTTCGAATATTTCCGCGTCGCCGAGAAAATTCCCCGAAGAAAATCCAGTCATCCCCCCCGCTCTCCTTCCGGGCGCTCTAAGCCCTTCGGCATTCAGCACACTCGATCACACAACAGTTATCAAAGGAACTCATTTGAGCGGCTGAATGGATAGAAAGGAAGTCAATCTCGGCGCGCGCAGATAAGGCGCTCCGTTCCGCCGCCGCCTTGGCTCGTCTATACCTATGTATATATATATATATATGTGTATATATATATATATATATACACCGCACTGGAGACGTCGTCGCACGGCTGCGCGTGTGTTTGAGTCTCGATGCCGTCTTGAGAATTGAAAGAGTGTGCGCACGGAGAGAGCTGGTCTTTTTTTTAATACTTTCTCTCTCTTCTGTGTATGGCTGCAGCTCGACGGCTGCGCGCTTGATTTGTTATTCTCCTTGGCTATTTCTTCATTTTTCATCCGGACGAAGTCTGCGTGAAAATGTGTCTTTCGTACGAAAATACTCGCCGCGACAGCCACGCCAACTCGTAACAAGTGCCAGTCACACCGTCTCTTTATCTCTCTCTCTCTCTCTCTCTCTCTCTCTCTCTCTCTCTCTCTCTGTCCACATCATACATGTTTATTAGTTGGCCAACTCGGCGGCGCTCTCGTAATCACATGTAAATAAATGTATGGGTCTGCGCGTATAGTTGTCGGGACTTTGGCGCAGGAGTTACGAATAAGAGGGAGGCTACCGCTGCCTCGGTAATAATGGCTAGTGTTGTCTACTGTATATGTATATATATGTAGCTACTGTTGCCGTTGTATCCAGTCCGAGGTGGAGGCGAACCTCTATATATATACGGACTGCCGCAAAGTGCGACGCGATGCACAGTGGGCCTCAGCGTTTTCGGCTCCGGCATAAGTGTAATTGTGGAGGAACGAGAGTTGGAAAATTTAGATCTGTATGCCGTATATATACGGGAGAGCAAGGTATGTTGCCGTTATATTAACATTTGTAAATAATAGCGGGAAGAGCATCAGTACGTCGGGTCCGTATGGAAATCAACGTTTCAATTATCGCTGCTCTCGAGTAGAATGGAAAATATTTTTGTTTTGTTATATGTTGACAGGAGAAAAAATACAAGTATACAGACAGCTACTTTCCGTATACTGCGTATAACTGTCGCCAGGAGCATCCAGACGCGCGCAGCTACAAATCTACATATGTATCCACTTTCGGCTGTGTCCGGATGTGTATATATATACACACACACTTTTCTCTGCTCCGGGTGGATCAAGCAGATAAAACTTTCTTCTCCTCTCCTTTGAGAGGGAGAGAGAAAGAGCATAATTTGCAGGAGCACGTCGTCGCGACGCGCAAAGTTTTTCTTTAATATATTCTTACATGCGCCCGCAGATTAGATTAAAACGGGGCATGCATAAACCCACTGGAAGAGCAAAGAAAGAGGCCGAGGGAGGCTTTGCCGGTGCTAAAGTAGCCCGTTGAAAGAAGAAGAAGAAGAAGAAGCGGAAGAAAAAGAGCAAGAGGGCCTGGGGATAACCGAGAAATGGTAAACGCAGTCGTATTTATGATTTATTTAAGTGGCGCGAGACGTTATAAGAGACGAGGAGTGGGGGATGAAATTGGGTTGGAGCTTTGGTGCAGCTCATTCCTGTTTCCCCGAGAGGTAAGCTTGTTTATAAAGACGACTATTCGCAGTCATTTCTCTGCTAACTTTAGTATAGATTTCTATGTTTACGTATGATAATTTCGTCTAAATATAATTGAACCGTGATATGTAACGGTTCGTTCAATACGCGGTAAAGAAAGACGAAGCGCGCGCGCGCGAAAAAGATTTAGAGGGAAAAGGCGATTACGAAAGTAGAGGGAGATAGAGAGAAAGACCCGAAGAAAAAGAGCATAAAAAACGAAAGGGGAATAATAAAAGATTATTCAGCGGTCGGTTATGATAATGCGGCGGCTGCGATGCCAGCGCGAGAAGAAATTAAGATAGTGAAAGTCTGCGCGCTCGGTATTATATTGAAACTCGTGGCGGCGGTCTGACAGCCGCATGACGATTACATTGCGCATCTCGTTTGCCTCGGCGTTTGAATTTTTTTCCCGCTGCGCTCGCGGTGCCGCATATAGCCGGCTCGTTTATAAAAGAAGCTTTAAATTTCCGAAGAACGCCGGTGACTCGCTCGAATTACCCATCGCGAATTTCTTATTAGCCGAGACGTACGCGATTGTCGCGTTGGATATAATTTGATTCTATGGGCGGCTTGCGGTATGCTTAATATATTGGCTTTTTATTGTGCCTTGTCGTATTATAATCCCCGGAATTTCAATCATAGCTTATTCATTGCGTACACCCGCACTTCCCTTATCGGATATCCCCACAGTCACGCTAAAAGAAAAAGAATGAAACGCATCAGCGTATACGCAAACACTATATTCGTGCATATAATTCGCGGCGTCGATGTTCAACAAAGACCGCTGCGTATATAGCCCACAAGGGACGCAACATCGCGAGATCGTTATAAGCGGGTATAAGGGGATCGGCCCTTTTCCTCGGAAACTTCCTTACGTTCTTCCAGCACGCCATAGCGCTGCGGCCGCACACTCTGATGAGCAAGCCTATATCGTTGGCGGCCCCCTGAATCAGGCCGTCGTCAATCCTCGCCACCGGAATTTCCGCCTGGACATCCGATGTAGCCCTGGCGGAAGACGCCGAGGACAGCAGCGGCGACGGTAAAGGACTGCGCAGGGGGCGTCCAATCAGCGAGCTGCAGCTGCTATGGCTGCGCGGCATCATCCGGCGCGCGACGCAAGATTAAACGGCAGTCTGTCAAAGTGCCAAGGCCGCCGGCCACGTAAGTAAAGAGGGTTGCCTATATACCCACGCGTAGATTTGCTGCACGCCACTACCTTGTAATCCGAAATGCAAACAAATCCTCTCCCTGGACAGACACGGTGTGTGTGTGAGAGAGAGAGATAGAGAGATAGAGAGAGAGAGAGAGAGAGAGAGAGAGAGAGAGAGAGAGAGAGAGAGCGTAATTTCATTTCAGCCCTTTGACAACTGGGATTTCGCTGTATACCGGGCGTAGTAGTATAGCTGCTGTCCCTTCGACTTCTCTGCGACGTCGCGCGTTCGATTGTTCGGAGGGATGAGGTGGGTGATGTGGAGACGGTTTGCGATTTTGCGCGTCGCCGCGCGCGTTCTCGGCTTTCCATGGCTTGTGGATTTCGAATGTTTACCGTTGACTTGCCGAGTTGTATCACAATATTCCGGTGCGTTTTATCTGCCGATTTGCACTCAGCGGTGAATTTTATTTTATACTGCGTATATATAATTTCGAATCAACCGTGATAACGATCATAATATTCTTGCTGAGAGTAAAACCGAGTAATGAAAAGCCATAGCCTAGAAACCCAGAGTCCAAAGAAAATCGACGGCTTGAAACAGGGCCAGGGCTTCGCGCATTAACGAGTTGCCGTTCGCGCAATTGCTTTAACCGTATGCGGACCCCGTGGGATGAGTTTCGCGACGTCGTCGAGGGCAATCCAAAAGTGATTGCGGCGACAATGGGCACGACAGCAGCGCTCTTGCTATATACTCCTTGTCTTCTCTAGGGACCTCGAGCACTGTATATACGAACTGTCTCTCGATTTCTGCGCCTGGAGAAGCATGCGTATACGTTTATGTACATAGGGTCGTGATGTAAATGAATGTAATATATATGATTTATTGCGAGATCGATGTACGTCAGGGTTTTACGATAAATCGCGTTTCGCGTGTGATTACAGAATAATTTTTGTAGTATGTAAGCGTCACGAGTGAAATTTTACTAGCAGAATCGTTTTACGATAAAGAAAAATTCGATTGTGCGAAATATGTTTCGAGGCTGAAAGAGAATTTTATTGTATATCTATATACCAATAATGTTTCGATGAGTTGTCCTGCGGATGACTGAATTCTCGGATATAATAGATATAGCTACATCGAAAATGGAAATAGCTGATGTATAGTATATGGCTGCTATAGTCAAAGGAAAATTTTATTCGATTCAACTGCGAATTGACGTGTCGCTATTCTCAAACGCGATATATGTAGGCATATATTTTCGTCGAAATCGATCCGATAATTCCTTCTCTCATTTTTACACGTGTTCAATATAGGTTATTTGCAGAAATTCAGAGTTCATTTCAAAAATATCAAACGCTGTATAGGCATATGCAGCAATATGAGAGATACTTTCATCGAAAATGATATTTCGAAGTTAAAATGAGCCTCCCAGATATATATCACACACACACACAGCGCGAGCTTGCATATTATTTCACATGGAATCGTATTATTCACCGAGCGATGGCTTTCTTATGTGTATTATAAAATAAATAAAAGGCGCAATTTTAACTCTAATAAACTATAGTGTAAACTCTGGAAAGGAGTTTAATTTATTAAAAATATTAACTTTATTCCTGTGAGCGTATTGCGCAAAATCTAAAATCACCAAATAACTCTAACATGAGCCCTTCGGCTCCGAATGCCCAACTAAATAGCGCGACCGACGGCCTAACTGACCTCACTGATAGAAAAAATTTTCTCGAACTGTAGATTATGTCGAATAAACAATTGACATTTTATATGTACAATTACAATGTTAAATATTAAGTAACTGCAGCATAACAGAAAATAATCTTAGTTGTATAAAATTATATTAAATATCTGTTCGTAACACACATATTCACCCGACACACGAAATCCACACGTATATGTCAAGGAAAATAAACCTGAATAGCAATTGAATATAGTCCGCGATAGCGATCGGCGAAACTTTCTCTCGCAATAAGGGTCGCCCTCATTCACTGCCGTCGTCTCGCTTAGCAGAAACCTTATGTATAGTATTTTCCACGAATGGGGGACTGTATGCTACGATGAGGGTCAGATGGACGATCGACGTATGGCAGACTTTATTCCGCAATATTTACTCGGAGCCATTTTATACGTGTACCGCGCGTCGCTATATAAATGAGAGGAAAAGGAAGGGTGAATTTTCGGGAGATAAAAAAGCGCCGAGCGATGAATGATCTCGCGTAAGGGTGAGAGGGTAATTAGGAGGTTCCGCTGTTTATCAATGGTAGACCAGCGTGCGCGTATACGGACTGCCTTCCTGTCTAGACAAACTGCCCTTGGATTTGTAGGGGCAGGGACAGGATCCGAGCAAAACACTCGACGACAAACGAGACGCTTCCTCCTGATGCCCGACGTATACTGTTCCTCTCTCACATCGAGTCTCGCTTTAGCGTCCTTATCATATTTTTTACTCGCTGTTTCTTTTATACGCTAGATTTTATATTGCATCGTTATATGTATATTAAGAGAGTCCCAGTTTGGCCTCTCCCGGCCATTTTCAACTGCAGGCATGGTAGTCAAATAAAACTGATTCGATCCCGATTGTTTGTTTTTCGCGTCGCTTCTCTTTCGAGCGACGATATTGAAATCATTGACGAGGCTGCCGCGTATATATAACGAGCACAAATAGCTCGAGAGCCAATCCAACTCTCTCTCGCGCGCGCGTGCATTGTCCGGAAATGAGCGCTTCAAAAGTTGCCGAGTGTTTTTAACGTAAAAAGAGTTGAAAAAATATTTGCGTTCCGCGACGCTAGCTTCAGTTTTACAAATAAAACAAAAAAAAATCATTGTAGACTTTACCCGAAAAACAAAGAGTGTAAATAGAAATTCTACGCTGACCTTCGCTTCTTTATCCATCAGCGCATCGTCTCGCGTTGCTCTCTCTCTCTCTCTCTCTCTCCCATAACATCGACTCGTTCAGCAGTAGAGCGAAATCGATGGTCGCTCAACCCTTCCTCCCTTTCGCACACTCACACACACACACACACACATGGGAGAGCAGAACTGGACGGCGGTTACCGCTTTGACAGTTCTCGCGCGCGCGCGTTCAGTTCGGAATCCAATAAAAAGGCTAATTGAATCTGTGACGCCACCTGACTTCACTAATGAAATTTCAAAGTACCAATTTCACGTTTAGCCGGCGCCGCCTGCACTATGCTACCTGGTGGCTTTCGACTCACTCCTCCCCCTCGTGTGTTCGACACGGAGCGCTGGACTCTGAAGTAGTAATACACAGCAGCGGTATAGCAGTAGCAGCTTCTGCCGTCGTCTCGCTTCGATTGCACGAATTGGAATAAAATGCGAGGATCGCCACTGCGGGGGTGGACCGCTCATCTCCGCGGTATTCGTCTATCCCTTTGACTTTAGCTTTCGAGTTCTTTTAGCTGCCACTGCGCATGCAGTTCTTTGATTGGCTGATTATATATGTTGTGATCTGCGTCAGACCGGATTTCAATAATAATCGCACGCGACGATAGGACCACCTACAGATCAAAGCAGAAATGGTATATTCTAACGGTAAGATACAAATAAAAATAAAACACATAATAATTATATAGTCACATATGATGTGATAAAGGAATGAATAGCATATCAAAAGGACTATATGGCGCACGGGCTAACCGTTGCTCATTTGCTCGTCGCTCTTTAGCGCACGCCGCAACAATATATATATACTTTATAAGAATTACAAAGTAAAAGACAGCTGTCGGGACGTAATTTTCCGCGCAAAAGTTCAGGCATAAGTGCACACAAACGCCGGCTCCTTATGTATAAAGTACCAGAAGAGACAGCAAAAAAAAGAAAAAGAAAAGTAAAGGCTTAAATGTACAAAGAATGTAACTCGGCGCGAGAACCATTTATTCATCGCGCGCGCAGGGGAGCGAGCGAGCGCGCACATAATGTAATTCGCGCTAACGAATGCCTCTTCTTAAAAGTGGAGGAGCAAAGTCGCGCCCAAGTGTAATTGCGCGACCCCGCCGCCGCGAAATATTGTTGACTACTATGCACGTGGGGTCGGCCTTATTTTTTCGAGACACGAAAGAGTGCGCGCCTCTGAATACTGTCCCGCATAATTTACCGAGATAATTAGAGTTTTTCTCGCGCAGAGAGTCCTCCTCGTCGCGCGGGTAAACTTTGGCGCGCGCGCGCACGTCCGTATGGCATTTGCGTATTTTTATCGCTATATACGTCGAGGTCAGAATAAGCTTTGCATTCCTCCCAACGAATGAAATAAACGCGCGACGCAAGAGCCACGTATACAACCATAATAGAGCGACGAGTCAGCAGGATATAATATACGAATTCGGGAGGCCTGATGCAGATAATTTGGCAAAGCGGCGCGTGTAACGCGCTTCCAATTTCGAGAGAATATATACATATATATATAGGTCTAGGCTGTGCGCGAAATCCGGCTTGCGAGCCGGCGTAAGCGGGGCCATATTATGCGTGCCAAGCCCCATATATCAGTCTTACGGGGGTGGCCCGCCTGATAACAATTTCATGCGAGGATTACCATGGAGTGAGAGAGAGAGAGCTGAGATGCAGCGCAGCCGCGTCTATATACATATAAGCGAAAGCGAAAGAGATCATCCCCTGAATAATGCGTATGTTGTTGCTGAGTAGTGTTAATCAGATTGGATAATATACTCTGTTGTGACAACTGATACGCACTCGACTATTATAGAATATGCTCGACGATCTAATTGCTCGCAAAAATTTAATCGAACGGATCTCTGTGTACAGGTAACTTAGATTACCTCTTTAGGATCGATTATATATCATATACGTATAATTTGATGTAAACATGCACGTCGTGTACTCTGTTGAATAAATAAATATTTTTCTAGTATTCTAATAGCCTTCAGATCACGAAGAAAAATGTCTCTGAGATGTAACACTAATCAGCTCGGCTCGCTTACTGAAAGTTTTTTATGGATTTTCCCACATACGCATAATTTGGAATCATCAAACATTCGCCGTATACTGCATATAACAAAACAGCCCAAAACGAGCCGCTGAAAAGGCGCAGCAGTCGAATAATCGTTGGATGCGCTGTTACATATCCCATCGCGCTTTCGGCTTGATTAAAGCACCGCGATGCCATTTCTCTGAATGCCCGCAGTCCCGATGCATAGCGCGGGCGATTTTTCGCGGTACGGGTATAGCTTATAAACATGCAAATCGCCAAAGCGAAGCCGGACTCGGCACGAATTTGCATGACCTGTATGTATATACGTACAGTTGCCTCCGTTATCCTATACTACTCTGCAACGAACTATATATATATATATATATATATATAGGTATTATATGTACGACGCGTGATACTCGCTGGGGCAAGTTTTAATCCTTTCGCGGGGAAATATCCTCTGCATATATCGACTTTATTTTTCCATTATATACTCGCCAATCATGTTCGCTGCACTGGAATTTAAATAGACGGCCTTATATCTTTATCATCGCTCTTCGATTGGTTGGGAAAATCACTCTACTGCGCGGTTCACTGATATACATATATAACTGCGGCTGCACTCGAACGAAATTAAGCCCGCGCACTCGCCCCCTCTCTTGACCAAAACGCCCTACAAAAGTGAGGGAAAAATAGCTTGATCATCGCGAAATGCAAATGACCGGGACGAATCGCGATGAGCGGGCTTCTGGAAACGAGTGCACTTACGTTGGTGCGCGGTTTTCCATCGCGGGCATGCATCGATTCGATGGCGCCGCCGCCGGCACGCGCATTAGTCGACGAGCGCGCATTTACATCGGCATTCGAGTGCTGAGTAATTAAAGAGATTTTAGCCTATAAGCTCGCTCTCACTGCCTCTCTCTTTCTCTCTCTCGAGTTGCGCGCTTGTGGGAGCAAATAAATTTAGTTCTCGTTCTATATGTACATTGCGCCCTTGCTTCCTCTTCGGAAAATTATTATATCACACTCTCGTGTGGAGTATAATAACCGAGGCAAGTTTATTCAGATAGAGAACGTCCCGCGCCCCGAGTACAACAATGAAAAAATTCCCCCATTTCTTCGGGTAGGCGATAAGCCTACTGCAAGAAAGCGCGAAAGATAATCAAAGTCTCGAGGGCGAGAAAAATATCAGTAGAACAAGTTGTACGCGTCGGGGGCAAACCCGCGGCTATATACAACACTCTCTTTCTCTACTAGGCCTCGATAAGATTCTCTCGCGCAGCCATGAATAAAAAAAACAGACACACAAGCGCGCCGAATGAAATTGGCCAACTAATTAAAACTTCGCGCCGTTACAGTCGGCGGTGCGGCTAATGATGCCAAGATTGCATTATTAAAGTTTTCTATGTATATACTCCGCGCAAGCGCGCGCGAGAGAGAGAGAGAGAGAGAGAGAGAGAGTGAGATTGCGAGTTCCTTCTCGCACCTCGTTTCGACGATTTTTCGGCCGCCCGCGGGCCAGGGCCGGCGCGCAGCCCTTTATTAACTCTCTTTGGGGAGCTTTGCGAGTATATATAATAGCTGCGAGGTTTGGAGCGAGAGGCGCAGTTCATTTTTAATCAAGACTAGTCTGAGGCTGAGCTCGACCTGTTCGTTTGATTTGATTTTCACGCTCTTAATAAACTCGATCCTGTCGTCGCTATGGTATTTCAATTGCTCGTTTTGCTCGCGGTAAAACGCTGCATGCGTATATATAGTGATACATCGAAAAAAATATTGAATACTAGAAATATTTATTGATCTATCCTCTTTACGCGAATCTGATTAAACGCTTCAAAGACATTTTTCACGCGAAATAAAAACAAAGTGGGTTATATATACATCCCTTTCTCTCGGAGTATCGCCTATTTTCCCCGAGTTGCGCGATGAAAAGACGATCGAGCCAGGCGAAAGAAAAAATGATATCCTCGATCAGTCGCGGAAGCCATTAATAAGGAGCTTCCTCTCGATCCACGGAAGCGAAAGAAAAGGATTCGCGATAATGATCGAACGCAGCGATGATGAATGAATTCGCGCGAGCAACATTATATAATGAATGAGCGTTCGTTATAGTATGACCGTTATAAATGCTAGCCCGCGTGATGTCCCCTGATGTATATTCTCTCGCAGCTCGGAGCTCAATCTTTTGTATATAGAAGAACTGGGAGATATTCTATTAAAAGTTGACGCCGGACTTTTGAGTTTTAATGCACAGCGACGTAATCGGCCCTCTTATCGCTCCTGCGAAGTATATACAGGTATATTATAGTGTACACAGCGCCAGGCTTCCGCTGTCCTCTCGTAAATTGGGAAAATAATTTGCTGTTTTAAGAAGCCGGCGACGGAGAGAAGCTCCTTTCACGGCTCATCGTTTTTTCTTTCTCGACTGTCAGAGCTGCGCGTCTTTTCTTTTTCCAGCTCTCTTTTCTCTCTCTCGTTAACTTGCCGCGCCGCCCGGCGGGAATAAGTTTCGTTATGCGCGAGAGTTTTTCTTTTCGGCAGTTGAGTGCGACGACTCCCCCTTTCGTTTAATAAACAACTGCTGCCAGCTCGAGAAGCCGATGACATTTTTATCTTATTCGCTGCAATTATAATTGTTGGTCTTTGTTTGGTCTAGAATATTCGTTGATTATACAGGGATATATTGAACGAAGAATTTATAATATTTGGTTAGAGTGTATAAAGAAGTATTATTATGGAAACCGATCTCGATGATTAAATTATTTCCGATTTTGATAGAGTAATCCGGCGCTCTTTGATTAAAAAAGAAGATAAAAACTAGCAGCAGAGTCGTTAGTCGCGGTATTAATTCAAAATTAAATTATATATCGAGATGCATGAAGAGCTCATATTCATTAGATTTCGATTCGGAAATACAATTAATTTAATTAGACCGCGGAGCTTTCTCATTTCGACGCGCGGGCGATCTTTCTCTCCGCGATTTCTCCGTGACTTCCCGTTTTTTATTTCAATAAACGAGCAATCGATAGCGAGACCAACGAAAAGGTCGTCTCCAACGACTCAAGAGATATATATCCACCTGGTGAAGAAGGATATATATATATATATATATATATATAATATTCAGAGAGCTCCTAGAGACGCATCTTTCTCCTGGCTGTGCGGAATCGAACAACCTCATTACGTTAATTTCCCTGGAGATACCGTCATTTTTCCGATTCCTTCTCTCCGAGTTCGTGCGCCGCTTATTCCTCCATTTTTCTCGGTGGCCGGGCGTCTCGCCGATTTTCTTCCTCGGCGCTTATTTTTTTTTCCACCGCGCCACTCGCGCTATGTCCTATATATCTTCTTGATTTTTTTTCTGCCGCCGCTCCTCCATCTCTTATCGGGTTGCTCGGCACAAGCCGAAAATGAAACCATTTATTGCCACGCCGGGGAAGATCTGTCGGCCGTGGGAATAGAACGAGGAATTCAGGTTGAGATTCTTTTTTCAGGATATAGATTTTCGCTCGTATCCTATAGATGCGCTGTATATAAAGTAAATCGCAAAAGTTGTTGGTATAACTGGGCAACCATATATATATATATATATATATATATATATATATATATATATATATATATATATATATATATATATATATATATATATATATATATATATATACATTGAATAATACACGAAACGAAAATAAAGTATGTATTATAGTATAAGGGGTAAACGTGCGGCAAAAGACGCGGTAACTACAAGAACGTGTCGCGCATACCAGCCCGACTAAATTTCAATAAATCCCAGCAAAGATCCCGACAATTACCATCAGAGCGGCGGGAGACTTAGTGTATGTGTATATATATGCGCGTATACAGCGCGAAACGACGATGTCGCCCAAGTACCGGCAAACCAACGCAAGAGATGGGCCTTTAAGAGCCGACACCCGGCACTAATGCTCCCGCTTTCTTCCCCGTATGTAGAGTTGCTAAACTATCGCGAATTCCGAATTCGCTTGTCCAAACAAAGGGAATTGATAAAGCTTAAACGATTTTCATATATATAAATAGGAAAAGTGACATATCTACAGCATATTATATAATTCAAATATAAGCAGCATGACGTTCTTCTGGCCTAATTCTCTTCGAGCATCAGAGTCTCATTGCTTCCCTCCTGAAATACTTTACTCTCTCTCTCTCTCTGTCTCCCTCTCTCTCTCTCTCTCTCTCTCTCTCTCTCTCTCTCTCTCCGGGGGTATATAAGGAAAGCCCGAGTCTCTCTCCTCTATATGCCTCGAAAATTAGTGAGGCGATAGCGCGCGCAGGAATCACACCCGAGTCTCCTGGAATCGTAACGGTTTCGCCGTTGGCCCCGGCGGAGCTGGAGAAAATACGTTCTCGCAGAAGGGGGGCAATGTAAGCCGAGACACTTTTGCCATTTCGAGGCTGAGGAGAGAGAGAGAGAGGCTGAAATTGAAAGCACCTCCGCCTGACTGCCTTCTCGGGCCCTGGCAAGCGTACAACAAGACATTCTATTAAACAATTTGTCAGCGTCGCGAATATAAACTCACTGTGCAGGAGTCGGAGAAGCGCCGCTGTGATGGGAGAATCGCAACGTTATACTTCGCGGAACGAATGGTATTTTTTTTGTCGGCTGTGCATGTATATCGAAGAGACTTTCAGTGATATAAAACCGCGTAACAAAAAATTAATGACGTAAAAGTTTTACGGTTACACCAACACGCGAACGTATGCGTATTATTGCGGTTGTAATATTCCAGGGAGGTTATTTCACCGCACGTGGGATATTACACGTGGACTCATCTCATACAGTAGTTTATCGGTATACCTTTGGCATTTACGTATACGATACGAGTACGAAGTGGATGGGTAGTGTACCAATCGAGGATATATGAATTGAGCTTTCATATTTTACGGTTTTGTCAAAAGTGCCGAGTGTTAATTAAGTATAATGGAATCGTAGAATGATTACGGAAACGGCTCCCAAATTATACGCGAGAACGACTTCTGATGAATAATTAACGAAGAGCAGCTATAGTTGATCCGGATAAGGCAAAAGCCGACTCTTTCAGCTCGATCTTCATAGGATTCCAGCGAGCCGATAAAGTCTCTGGATAAATTTTACAAACAAATCTCGCCGATTTCATGCATAACTTATGATATATATTCTGTGCGGATGAATAATCCGCGCTCAACAAATTGATTAATTTCAATACATTAAATAGAATAACCCAGCCTTTCCCCGTTGTTACAAATTTGCACGAAGGGTATTTTAGTTAGCCCGGCACGTTAATTCACGCCGGCATTATATAATCTGAAATTGTACTCGCGAAAATACCGCCGAAGCGCACGCAGTTCATACAGCGAGGCGGCAAAATTGGCGTATTGGGAAAGAGTTGCAGCGCCGAGCGTGCGCTGATAGATATAGACACATATACGTGTATATAACGAGGGGGGCGAGTTGCGACTGATTTGAATGTATAACTGACTCGGGGATATAAACGAGCCTATGAATAAAATTTAAATTCCAATCAGCGCCGCGAAAAGCCGAATTGCGCGTCTGCAGGGGAGAGATACATATACGCTGTATATAGGTGTACAGAAGACCGTCGTATTGTGGCCATGAGCACAGTGTCTATCGTAGAAATATTCAAGATCCGGCGCGTCAATGATCCAATGAAGATATATTATATATATCGCGAAACTCGATGTTTTCATAAAAAATCTCATGCGACCGTAGCTCACATCAGCGCGAGCACTGTTTAATAGCCCGCAATCATCAGTATACGATTGCACACTACGCGATTCGAGCAAACCCGCGGTAATTGCAGGCGCGATTATGCGCATTTTAATCCACGTACTATATGCAGCGCTCGTCCCCCGCGTGCAGCCGTTCTCGCTCTCTATTTGACGCGGCCAAAGGTTTGACGTATTAATTAGTGCCATCGCGAATTTCCCTCGCGCGTCGGAGCCTGATTTCGTCGGCTCTTATTCGATGAAATTTAATATGCGCGCGGCAGCTGTTTGCCATTCGTCTGCGGCCATTTCCGTCCGCGGTGCGTATATAGCGATTCGTTAAATGCAGCTATATCGATGATTTTGCCAAACTCGGTAAGAGCTGCGTCGTCTAGCGTTTTTCTCCCAGCACGTATGTGTATACATATAGCCAATACGCTTTGTAATCAAGCGCGAGATTATTTCGTTTTTATACGCCCTATTCCATACTTTTATTTCGATTCTCGTCATACACCGCCCCGTAGGCTGCATGAGCCCACATAGCACACTGCTGTATATATACAGACGAACATAATATACAGACACACTGAGATGCCTGAATGTGACAGCGGCTGCAGCGGCGGCGAAATAAGAAAAAGAGGAAGAGGAAGAAGGTCCAGCGATTTCGCGACGCTCTCCGTTCGGGCCAATCGTATCCGTTATTCCGCGCGCGGGTCCGGCTAAGTATTTTGGCATGACGTCAAACGCGGATATTAGGATTCCCGTGAGCGCGGCTGGCTCTGCCGTTCCGTCCGTGATCGGCCTACTCGACTACTACTCTCGACTGCTTCACGCACGAGTCGCGCGCCGGCCTTTCCGCGTCGCTCGCTCGCCTCTTTATCATCGGCACATGCTGCTGCTGCTGCAAGCTCTTCTCTAATTTTCTTTTCTGGCCCTGTCTTTTTGCATTTTCTTTTTCGATCCTCGTCCCTACATCCACGCCGACGTCCACTGCAGCGGCTAGTTTTTTTTCTCGACGCTGTATAGGTGTATATATATATATATATACATGGAAGGGGCGACCGGAGTGTAATATAGAAAGGATCTCGTGAGAGGGATGAGAAGTATACTTATTGGACATTTCAGTTGAAATAGATAAAATGATTTTCCTGCACGTCGGAGAAAAAAAAACGATTTCCACTTGCATGGACAACATGTATCCGCTAATTCGCACCGCTGGTGTACGCGCATAAGTGATAAGTCAAACATACACGGTGCGCGTAGTTCGCGTATATTTGCGTGTTATCCTTCGGGCATGAAACAGTGAAAGCGCAAAATTCAGCTCCCTTCATTCGATACTCGCGAACATTTATTCCCTTTCGAAGGAATCCGACGAGAGGGTAAAAAAACACATATGAAACTCTCGCGTCCGAAAATCCAAGGAAATTAGACGAAAACGTATAGGTGTATAAGGTGGGGAAAGACCCCGCGGCTGTAACTCAAAAGTGTACCTATATCTGCGCAGCAGTCGCATTTGCATTCCGACATGGCGATAGACCGGCTTGCGAATATATATATCCTGCAGACAGGCAGACATCAGACACGAGTGGAGAGAGTTGAAGAAAACCGGAAGTTCCGGGCTCTCGTTAAGGCGGACAACTAGCTCTCGCGCTCGCTCGGTCTTACTTTAGGAATTGCAAATTTTCGACTGCTCTGCAGCGGAGTTTTTGCCGGGCGTATATACAAAGTAGCTCTATATACGACGCCGAGATTTCGGAGTGCGCTGCTCCGCAGTTGGGGGAAGGTAAAAGCGCAAATATTTGACGGGTAAATAGACTGATACTTGATGCAAGCGAGCTCGAGCCTCTCTCTCTCTCTGGCCCTACTAATACTACTACTCGATGTTGACGGCGTCGGTCGTTATATATATATATAGAGAGAGAGAGAGAGAGAACCTCCGACGAGCAACTTGTTTCTTTCTCCGAGTAGTGTGTTTTCTCTCGACGCCGCGAGTGAGTTTGCGTTGCTTTTTCCACAACAATGCGATTTCGAGCTTTTGAAAATTTGCTATAGTTGTATAAGCGGAGTTTACATCGCTAACGATATCGCGGTACACGCGCGGGAAATCGCAGGCGAAATCCTGATGATTTTCCCCGATGTCGAATCGGATTATCCGCAAATTGGGAAGAATATCGATTAGCAAGCTCGAAGCAGTAGCTGATTGGTGGCAGGCGTTAACCGCGCTACTGGGAAAGCCAAACCGGAGTCAGCTTGTCGAAGCTTCGCCGCGTCATCCATGTGACAACTTATAATTCGATAGAAAGCTCGGCTGTACCGGGCCGCGGCCGTCGAGGCACAGTCGCGGCCCATGCTATCCAACGTGTCGCCTTCTGCTCCCTTAGCCACGAGAACTAGTTAACACCGAACGGTCAACTCGACGGCGCGAGTTAGCTCGGTAATATAACATTTTTTTATTACACAAGCGCATTTCTAATTAAACAGAGAGTCGTTTTCGGAAGATGAAAATGAGCTGCCACGATTGCTGCATATACACATTTATATATATATATATATATATCCGGCGCCGAGTAGCGTATAGTTTAATTCCGCGCCGAGCGGCACTGATTATATCTCGCGATGTTTACACGGTGTGCGCCGAGCGCATAGTCAAGTTGTCGCTGCACCGCTGCGCAATTCCGCTGCAGAGCTGAAGGCGCTGGCGTCGAATCGTAATACACACGTGTGTGTCTTACGGATTCCATTCGTCAAACACGAGACGGAGCTTCTTACTTTCGCTCGACGGTTTACCCTCTAATCAGCGAATGTATTGCCGCATGCGCGTGTATAAACGATGTAAAATCGTGATTAAAATATAGCGAGCGTATATTTTTCACTCGAGGAATTAGCTTTGGGTGGGAAAAAAGAAAATATTTCAGAGCGCGCGGTGCGAAACAGATTCGCCAGTTTCAGCGATTCAGGCCTGAGCAAGCGCTTGCTCAGCAGATTGCCATCAATGGAGACAAATTGAGTTGGCCGCCGCTGCGCGGTGATCGATGAGGCTCGCCAACCGTGACGCGTTTTCCCTCTATATAGGTGTGCGAGTATATATATATACAGCTGAATCGTTGTAAATCCCATCTCGTATATAGCTCTCGTTGGCAGTGGGTCTCTATTATTTCTATATACATACACTAGAGGCTTTTTAATCGACACGATGCGAGAGATGAAATTCTCTGTATATACTTGCCGCGAAAGCCAAACTTTTATAATATATACATAGAGTGTGCGGTGGCAAAAGTATATTAGGAGAAAAGGATGCCGATGCGAGAGAGCAAACCTTTCCATTGTTCATATAGACACAAAGAAGCCGAAAGACACGGGTACTCGTTCGCCTTATAATCTCGGCTCGGTCGCTCGCTCGCGACGACTCCGCGCGAGGATGATGATAAAGCAGGTCGAAAGTCAATAATCTCGAGTAATCCGTCTTTACGCGCGGTTAAGACGCCGCTCGCGGGAAAGCTATTTTCATTCTCCATAATACTCAGCGCTTCGGCGACAAGGGCGGAGAGACAAAAGGGAAATGGATATAAGGGAGAGAGAGAGAGGCTGTGCCTTAATCAACTAAAAGCCGTCAGTCTGCGTTTGCACATCCGCTCACGGTCTCTGCGCGCTCTGCTTCTTCTCGATATATACTCGCTATATATATATATATATATATACATACAGTGCGTAGCAGCAGCTATCTCCGATAACGTGAGCCTCGGCGCGCGTTGTCTTACTCGAGTGCATCTTTCCAGTGCGCAGCGGCTGATCTGTGTATACGCGGGTGCGATCCGCCGAGTGAATAGTGAATGATGTGCTCGCGCGTGCAGATGTGACGGTGTATCGCGCTTGCGAGATCTGATGTTTGGTCTCGGGTTTGATTCGCGGTGAATAGTGATTGAAGATCTCGATGTTACACCCCCTCCATCTCTCTCTCCCGCCAGTTTGTGCATGCGTGCGTGGATATGCGATAAAAAGAAATTGAAACTCCAAAAGTCTCTATAGTATTCGCGCATCCCTCTCAATAAAATGTTTATGTATACGCGCTCACCCCGTCGCAGCTTTACATGTATATACAAGTTTTATATATATATATATATATATATATATATATATATATATATATATATATATATATATATATATATATGGTACATACTCTCCTCGGCATTCGGCATAACACAAAGGGCTATACATACGGCCATCCCCTCGCGTAAGCAAATTAGCACCGCGCAACCAGCCCTAATATCGCGGCTGAAGCAACCCTCGAGATTAGTGTGGCGGCGGGGGCCGAGTCGTTAACGCGACTTCTTGCTTTATTGCGCGTATTCGCGCGGATCATAACGAGCCGAAACTTTCTTTCTCCGCGCGCTTCTTTCGCGTGCGCGCTTTAAATCATCACCTCTCTCACTTTCGCGCTCTAATCTCGTCGGGAAGGAGGGTCAGAATTTACTCGGGAAATAAGCGCTGGGCGGTGTCGTCTTGGGGTTATGCTCTCTTTTTTCGACTACTATACTGCGAGAGCCGCAAGCTAAAGTCGGCATTATATACACTGCGATTACGAGCTCGTTATTATCGTTCCGTTAATAAAGTGCCGGCCCTGGCAGTTTTACGTTATTATTCGTTTCGCTAAAACTCACGCACGACCGACGAAAAATAGGAAAGTTGCACTTTCGTGCCCTACATTTCAGGTAAATTGCATCGGCGCGTAGAGTCCGTGCCACGTCGATCCTAAACAGGCACCGAGGCTTTCAGCTATCTGTGGGGGATCTCAAAGAGAGACGGTCAGTTCTCCGGCGTAATGGTATTGGCCGATCGCCGCGGCGAGGATATAGCCGGTCACGCGAAGCCAAACATCGGCATCAGCACGGCAGTATATATAGCGCGCCGGCTGTTTAATCAGGGGATGATGACTTAGGCCGGCGCGCGTGGGTCTCTGTCTGCGGCTATATATCGCTGCTCCGGAATCTCTCTCGCGCTTCTATATGTATACGTGTACTGCGTTACGCGCTATATATAGCAACAGGCTTACCGAATACACTATATACGTATGCGAGCTACCTGCTCTTACGGTGTCAGAGATGTAATATGTTATTATAGGATCAAGGCCGATGAGCGAAATGACTCGAGAAAGATTTTTGGGGATATTACGGTATATCGACGTAATATATCCATCTCACACATCGTCTGATGTGTACGACGAATCTCATCGCGATACTCATATATGTATACAGCGTCTCGCACAAAGCATCCGACGGTAGCAGATTCTCTTCCATTATGTACACGCAGAGAGCAGCGTGCAGAGGCAGCCGGAGTTATGCAGCGCCGCGCACACACATTACGTTGATCAACATTAATCAATATCCCGTGAGCGCACGTGCATTAAACGCCGGCCGCAATCACGTGCACGCGCGCCGATTGCATAGACACTGCGAGAGCAAGCGCGATCAGCGAGAAAATTTCTGGCTGACCTGACGATCTGTAGGCTTTCTGATGCTCTCTCGTCGCTATATATATATATATGCGTTTGCTATAGGCACGCGGAACAAAGCGTTGCCTGGGAAATTGTCGCGTAAATTTTACTGCATACTGTGTTTTCCGATCATTTTTATACGATAAGTAGTAAGCAGAGAGGTATGGTAATTTTTTTTTCGAAAATCACATGAGGTTAGGTGACCGTATGTCTGACCAACTGCTGACGCTACTACTCGATGCTTCATCGTATATGATTTCATTTTTCATAATTTTAGCTTAATCGATTTTGTAATTCAATTCCCCTTCGAACTTTTAATTCGCGATATCAATATTTAAAACCTTATGTTAAAATCACGTTATAAGCGAATGAATGACGCAACGGAGTACCCGAGAACATTCCACGTTTATTACCAGAGTTATAACCAACAGCATCTAAATTTCTATATAAAGGTTTATTGCAAAATATTTCTACAAATTCAAACTTTCTCACTCGTGAGTTAGTTTAAAATTTTCCAGTTAGTCTACGCCCCGTAATATTTATGGAGAGCAGCGCATATATATATATATATATATCGGACTGAAAACAGGTCCGCGCGCGAGCAAACTCCAAGGTGTATAATGCCGAGAGGCAAAAAAAGTTGTGCCAGCACGTCAATCCAACGATTTCCGATTTACAAGTTATGAATTTTTCAACTCGTTTGCAGCAGCAACGGAGTTTCCATGGAAATTCCGTGGCACGTATACGAACGAAAGCATGACGCCGCGCCGAAAATTGGTTTTATCTTTATAAGAGCGTGCCAATCTCCTAATTTGTATCATACACTCATCAAATCGATTTAAACAAATTATTGTTCAACTATCTTAACGAGTTTATCAATGATTCAACCCAACGTTAGTAAAAAATACTGATGCTAATTTTGGTTAACGGTTGAACCGCAACTATGTAAGATTGGACCGATATAACGGTGTAGAATCGTTGATTGAAATCTTTTGTTTTTCATAGAGGTATTATAAATGATAAATATTAATTTAGAAAATTTAACAATTTTTAGCTAAAGTCAGCTAATATTAGCTAATAAGCTAGTTATTAACCAATATTCAATTAACAACTTTACACTGACATTATTACATTGTTTAAAATTAAAATTTGAGCTTTTATAATAACAAAATTGAAAATGCTTCAATTTGATTAACACGTATCGTTAACTTTCTACCAGGGTAGTAGATTCGATAGGCAAGTGGTAGTTTCTTTTCAATAACACATACTGATCACTCGACCGCCGTATTCACGATAAACCCGGATAAAAATAAAAAGAAGCGCACGCATGCAGAACGAGCGCAGCGAATAAATTCCTACAGCTCTATATATACAGCCGCCGACGCAGTAAAACGCGTAATTAAGTCAATCTCTCTTTCGGTATATCGAACGATTCCCATAAACCTCGATAAACGTTTTAAAGCGACTAAAATCCGCGAGGATCGACCACCGGCGCTGCAGCCGATAGCGTAAAAAAAAAGAAAATATAACGCAAAAATAAATAAACAACGCGCCGGTGGTCGAAACTATAAAAATCCTGGCGCGCCCGATCTCTCAAAAATCATAGAGCGTTTTGAAAAAGGCGCGGCGGCGGTGGCGCCTCCAGCCGAGAGCTTTAATTTTTCCCGTCATAAAGAAGGACTAGCTAAACGACGTACGGCAACACCTGTTCGGCGCACCTGGCTTGAAAAAAACCCGGCGGCAACGCGGGATTATTGTATTTGCGCAGGAACTAAAAAAAAAACGAAGGCGGATTGCGCGGAAGCAAACGTATAGCGGCAGCCGGAATGAATTTTTACGATATTTGCTTTGAAAGTTTTGTTCTTGGCGCAGCGGCGCTTGCGTTCGTTTTTTTCTTTTCGACTATCCGCGTATATAAGCAACTTTGCCGTGTGACTTTCGATGCGCGCGGTTATAGAAATGCGAAAAGGGTATTGTAGACCTGAAAATTATTTACAACTGATCGTTAACATTCAGTATAACAGGTAAGTCAAATACAGACCGTATTATATATATATAACGAGCGAAGCTCGGAAATTCTAATTAAGGCTCACGCGCAGTTAACGTTAGTCTGCCGCTATATAGCTCGTTCTTTTTTATTCAACTTTTTTTCCTCCCTAGCACTCCTTCCGTTATAGAGAGCTCTCGCTGCAGCCGCATCTAATTTTCGCGAGAGAGCGATCAAAGCTAATGATTATGTGCGGTAATTACGAGAGATCGCCTGCTGCGCTTCTCTTTTTATTCCTCGCGCTTCGGAAACTTTGGAGCAATAACGAATAAAGTTCGGAATATTCCTAAGCAACGGCTTTTTATTGCCTCGCATTATGCCTATAATAGCTATATCACAGGAAGTGTCGAAATCGCTAAAGAAAAGAAATCAGAAATTTATCACGACGGCTGTTACTGTACGGCCTCGGTATTTTTCAGCGAATCGGCGAGCCCAATCGCGAAATCCCCTATAGCAGTATACAGTGTTCACGGCCGCGTAATCTCAATGCGAGAAACGCCTCTGCGGTATAAGCCTGACAATAATCGCGCAGCGCTATATGTCGGTGAATAATCCTCTCGGCGGGGCTGAACAACGAAGTTCGAACAATTTCCGACTATCTCGCTCTCCGCGCGCTCGATCGAGCTTTATCATCCAGCGAAGGCGCGCCGCGATCGTCTAATTATCGGTACTGCTGCGCTTAATTTCAGGGCAGGGCTTCGACGACCGTCATTACTCTGCGCTATATGTACAGCGCACGGCGAGACCTTGCTTCCCATTGCTGTGACCGAATACGCGGAAGAAAGTTTTACTTTGAGTATATGTTCTTTTAACTTCTATTTGGAAAAGTAATTCTTTAGAATTCTTAGATAAGATTAAAACTTGAATGGGAGCTATCGATATGAGCCGCAAATTTCGGTGTAACAATATAGCGTCTGTATAGCCCGTTTTTACAATAATTCTCAGCAATATCTCAATGCATCCGTCTTGTACACACTAAACGCAGTATCAAAGAGCCGTACAAAACTCCGACAATTCCAAGGCGATCATAATGGGCCCCGCGAAGCCTCTCGAATTATATTTGCCAACATCCATACAAGGCCAGAGTATAGCTCCATTATATAGACACGCATAATAGCAGCTATGTAGCTACAACAATGTATAGCACACACAGAAGCTTGTGCAAGGCATGACCGGCGTTATGAATGGAAGCAGAGAGAGAGAGAGAGAGAGAGAGAGAGAGCACGCCGGTAATAATCTCTTAGTAATTTCAGCTGATCGATCGCCGGTAATCTCTGATCAGCCATGAAACGCGCGTATCAATAGAGCAGCTATGGTGACCCTCGGAACGTGCATTCAGACCGCAGTCCGTTGTGTGTACCGTCCGGGAAAAACGTGTTCGCGGAGCTCGTTCGTTAAAAAGCCCCGCTCGCGGATATCCAATCTGCTCTATGTGTCTGCGTCCATTAGGTGGATGAACTTTTCTAAGGGCGTGTAAGAAGTCGAAGCGCGCTGGGGAATACATGCTGTACGGGCTTTTTATGGTACGTCGAGTGGATTTATACAGTTGTAATAATACACGAGAACTGTATACCGCGCATACACAGTGTGTATATATGTATATATAAGAAAATCGTCAATCTCGAGTCAAACTACTTGTATACGAAGACTCTCGCTTTCACGGAACAAAGTTATCCCATTTGCTGGGCTCTATGTGCGCGGCATCGCGACTATACTGCTACGTCGAAAACGTCGGCGAACCGCAGAAGCCCGCGAAGATAAGCCATCTGAGCGCGTATAAGCATACGCAGATCGAACTGTGTGTCTACTCCGTGTGTATGTATATATATACCTCTCCGCAAGTTGGTCCCGCTACTATACACAGTGTGGCGCAATTCACCGAGTTGTAATGCAGTTTCCTGCGGCGTGTGAAAGGCCGCGTCGCGCAACTACTCCGATGAGTCGTTACAGGACGCATTCAATGCTAGTTCTCCGAAGATTCAGGGATATTGTTTATACATTGACTTTGCTATGTATAGGTATACTCTCGCTTTCTCGGCTCGGAAATTACGCGGCAAGTTCGCTGCTCGCCGATGAAATTACAACGAATTATGCAGTGTGCACATAAGAATTCGAATAAATAGAGCGGTGTATAGATATAGGCATAGGAGTGAAATTGCCGTTGGGAAGCATCGGTATAACTTCATGCACAGCTATATAGTACCTTACGGTATAGTACAGTATCTCCGGATGGCGGTAGTGAGAGAGAGAGAGAGAGAGTGCGATGGTGGCGGTGGGCGTCGCGTCGCTGCCGCATGCATAAGGCTCGGCCAGGCCGGTTAGAGAGCAGGAAGCGACAGTAACCTGTCGGGTAATCGTCGCGCGCCGGCAGCCGCCTCTCTAACGAACCGCATTTACATTTGAAAGGTGCGCCAATTACCCCGACCGCCGACGCCGCCGTGGAGCGTTTTACTTCGCCGACAGAGCGCGAAACCGCATTTGCCCGCCCTCTTTCTCTCTCTCTCCCTCACTCAGACCTCTCTCTCTTTCTCTCTGTGTCTGCACCAGCCACTGCTGCAGTTGGTGTCATTGCGCGTATGAGGAAAAATTTTCGGTGCATATGTACGAGAAGCTGCTTTCGTTTTAATAACTTTACATATCCTCCAAACAAATGTAATTTGTCCAGTAGCGCGCGCAACCATACGCGTATAAAATAGAGAGCCTACGTGCGTTAACTTTTCCGACGCGCTATTTTCCGAAATGAAATTTAACAGAATTGAAGCTTTCACCGGAGACTATATAGATGGAAAGGCAATATATTAAATACAAGCCATAAAAGCTTTGTGCTCCCTTTGAGCGTTTACCCTTTTATACTTGATGGTGCAGCGGTGGTACGTACATTCAAAATTTTCCCGGCCGCGCTCAACTGTGTTCCGTTAGCCAGCCGCGTCCATTTCCGGCCTGCCTTTTTGCTCGGTTATTTTTCAATTTCTCCCATTCATCTCATTTTCCCCGCTGCGAAGTAATAACGGATGCCATAGCGAGGATAATCCAGAGTACCGCACACCGTGCTGGAGAGTGGACGCTGCTGCCACCGGGTGGGAGCGTTGAGTACTAAGGGCCAATTTCATCGAATCACTGATTGAGTTTCGAGGCTTTTGAATACCCGCATTTGTTGCCAAAACGAGAGAATGGAAACATCACAGCGAGTAGTGTATGATTTTTGAAAAATCACGTTTGTTGTCTGAGTGCACATATCTTTTTCTATTTCTATACATTTTTCGCTTAAAAAAGGCATCAATCTCGTTTTCCACGTTCTTGAATATGATATCAGAGTTATCCTTTGAAAGGGCTTTTTCAACAAAAGCGGTATAGTAGCCCGCAATTTTATTTTCGCCAATCACATCTCCGCGCAAACGCCCGTATATATGCATACATAGGAAAGCTGGCAGGCAATAAAGGTCATCGGGAAACATTTGTTTTTCGCGACTCTAAACAGGTTTGCTGCTGCCTCTGCTGCGCCGCGACGACTAATAATAAAGCCGTCCGCCCGCGAGTAGCGTCGGTCAATCATCGGTCGGACGGCCGCACGAGAAATATCCTCCCGCATCGAGTTTGTTTAGCGAATTCGGACTCGGCCGTAGCGCAATTCGGTTATTTTTTGCCGCCACAGCGATCATCGCCCCCGGGACTATATACGCTTTGAACTCCTATCTCGTATCTCTCTCTCTCTCTCTCTCTCACTATATCTATATATATCTGCCATTCTCTCTTTAGTGCGAGTGAGGCTAATATTCTACGCGCTACACGGTTCTATGGACGCGTCGGCTCGTGTAACTATATATGTGTACAGGCGTATATAAAAGTCCGAGATAGAAAGAGGCAATGATGTTCGGGCTGGTATTGACGCTTTTATAAAGTGAACACGTGTTATGAAGCTTTTTATATACAACGTTTGCTTTACGTTTTTTTGCAATTGCCTTTTATTGAAATTGTTTAAATCACTACTTTCCAGCGAGATATACCCATCACTGCGCATGTATACTACAATTAATGAATAATTCTGGCGTATGAAAAATCGGGCGGTCAATGCGTAATATTAATATAACCTGGCTTAGTACAACACGAATAAGTCGGCGAATGTCAATTCTTGCAATTCTTATCTATTGTTAATTAATTAATCAATTATATTATATTTATTTCTAAATCGTGAGCCAAAACATAAGTGAATTCCGAAAGCAGGCTCTGACAAAACACAAAGTGGCGTCCACAAAGAGAGGAAGGGTGAGGGAGAGAGAGGAAGAGAAAAAAAACGCGGGCGTTCGCAACGACTGCTCCCCTTTGCGAATTCGCGCGCGATATTAATTTTCGCGCTCGGTGGCGCGCGTTTCTCCCTCTCCCGTTCGCTTTAATCGTCGTGCCCTTTGTCGAGCACCAGCTCGTTAACCAGTGACGCGAACCTTTCATTTGACTTTAATCTCTGGTACACACTAGCCAAGCGCCGCGAGAACACGCGTGAGAAGGTAAACAAACGCACGCACTCGCCTTTTGCCGCGCGCAATAAAAATGAAACGATCGAATTTTCGAGGTTCGCCTCGGGAAGAGTGAGGGAGACAGTCCAGTGATTTATCTCGCTGCAGTCGCGGAAATTAGTGCGAAGAGTAACGATCGTCGCAGTCGATCCCAACTGGCTGGAATGCACTTCCGGAATTAATGTACAGCCCGACGTCGTCCTCGCGTCTTCGCGCCGCGGTATAGAGGAGGAAGACTAATGTGTCGTTAATTAGAAAATAATTAGCGCGCCTTGGCCTCGTCGGTATCGTCTGCCAGCAGACGACGCCGGAGCTGCTCTTCTAATTTGTCGCGTCGCTTCGCCCGTAAAACTTCAAGTGAATCTCAAAGCTATATACGTTATACATACGCGGGTGTAACGTATACGCATGCAGCGCGAGTCGAGTTATAAACGTTTTCCGCTAATTCGCGCGTCAATCAAAAAAATTCTCCCGAGCGTCGAGGAGGGCTATATACAAGCTCTTTTTTCAAGAGCAATTAAAATCGCTTTAAACTGGCGCTATGTCTCGCGTGCAGCGAATATACTTAATATAACGTTGATAATTTTTTCACAGCCTAAAAATCGATTCCGCGAGGCGCGCAGCAACAACATAAGCGGAAACTGCGCAGCTATACATATGTATATAGCCCCGTTGTTTCTCTACCGGGCTTCGCGATCGAGCGAAAGTGTCAGCTCCGCGTCCAATTTCGCTCGACCCTCGCTATATAGCACAAATATCCTGCGAATAAGGCAAGCGAGCGGAGGGAACGAACGCGCGTGTGCGCAGACACACGGGGCCGGTAATGGCACGGACATTGGCCCTCTCCTTGGCTGTAAAATTGCGGACGTGGATATAGAGAGCCTTTCTCGCCCTCTCTCCTAGATATGATCCCGGCTGCTGCTGCTGCTGCTGCTACTGCTGCGATATCGCGCGTCGTTATCTCGATTATCGTGCAGTGGCCGCTGCTGCGAAGTGTACGCGGGCTGAGTCTGTAGGGGTAATCGATGCGATGCGGTAGTTCTGCGCAGCGCGCGACGATCGGCTTGTGCTTCGGCCAAATGGACGATTGTTTTCGCGAGAGGGGCTTATATGGTGATGGAGCTGGTTATAGCGCCGCCTATTGCATTTCGGGAAATCTGGGATAATGTTATGGTTTTTATTTGGGATTTCGAGGCGTCTTGGTTTTGCGGTAAAATATAAATATGCGAGTCTTTTATTGCGGAAAACTTGGCTCATTAAGTTTATCAGACCTGCGCGCGCGAAATATTTTCCCAACTAAATCCACGAAATTGAGCTTCAGCGCGACGTTAAAAGTTAAATAATACTCTTGAGATCCCTTCCGGGAGTATTGCGCGCACTTAATTATATAGGTAAGTCGACCGGCTTGTCGGCAAGTATGAGCGCGAGAGCGAGGAGAGTCGACTTTAATTTGGTCGAGGGATAAATTAAAAGAGCTGCAGAGCTTCTTTTCGGTATAGAGCAGCGGGGACGCGGATGTTTAATTATTCGCTCGGCAGGCTTACGGATTTCGTGAAAATCAAAACTGAATTGATGCAATTACAGTACATACTCTGCGATCAATTACCGACGAAAAAAATATATCATAAAATTTTGCACATCAGCCGGTCAATAGATCAATCGAATACCATTACAGTGAACTCGATTTAACTTAAAAGCGAAGTAAGAAAATTTTCCTCTTCCCTCCGCGATCGAGCCATAATAGCTCGAAGAAACTTCATCTCCCGAATCAAGCGTCGATTGAAGGAGAGCAGCTCGAAACAGCCAAAATACAGACGTATCTCCCGAGAGCTATAAGCCTCATCCGCGCCTAGACTAATCAGCAGGAAAAACAGGCCTCCTGCTCCTCCTTCTTCTCGAGCGAACAATCGAGTATCCGACAGAGAAGTTTTCAACTTTGGCCAAACCAGCGCCTAATTTAAGCGGCCGCTTCCTCCTATATACCTATAAGCGTAACAAGAGTAGCGAAGTAAGGAATGAACGAAGGAAGGAAGGAAGGAAGGAAGGAAGGAGGAAGGAAGCCGATGCTTGGTCTCGCCTGATAGCATTGTAAGCGTCGCGACTCTAATAACGTAATTACCTGTGGTATTATACGCGACTATATATTGGTGTGTGTGTGTGTGTGTGTGCGATGCAGCCGGCACTGAATCGGGAAACCATTCGTGGAGAAAAAGCTACGAGAGCGAGCGGAGGAAAGATTCGCCAGCTCAGATAAATGTGGAGGAAGAAAAGCACCGAGAGATGTGGCGGGAATTGAAATTGCGAAATCGATGTATCCAAGAATACATGCTTCTATTCTTTTTCTTTTACAAAAAAAATTTATCAAATTATCGCCACTTGGAGGAAGAAAATGTGTTGACGCTATATGTATATATAAAAGTCGAGTGAATCGAAGCGACGAAATATGTGTCTTTGAAGAAAGACAGGCGCACGCAAGGGTAGATCCTCGTCTACTCGCAATTTTGACGGATAGAGAGCACCCTTATTTGTCGATTTCAGGCGCACAGCTCGTCGCCATACTCCCCCAAGAGAACTTTCGGTCCGCGAGAGTAGACGACGGACAAAATCCCATCGCAGACCGGCGGCGTGATTGAACTTGGCCTCGCAGTTCTTTGTGATCGAATCCGAACACACCCGCAGAATCCGGCTAATGGGCTAAAGGTAGAGAGAGAGAGAGACGACGAAATTTCGCATTCTTTGAGCCGAAAGAAGGCGCTTTAATCCCGATAATATATATCAGAGTCGCGTACTCCCCCTACATATAGAAGACGACGAAGCAAAAAGACTACTACTACGCGTAGTGGCTTTTAGAGGGGCGCGATTGCTGGCTAAACGCTATCGAATGCGATGGGGCGCCTTTATTCTTGCTCGTCGACTCGCTCTCTCACTCGATCTCTTCTCTTTTTTTCGTTCATTCTCTACAGCCAACGCTATTTTCGCGAGTGCCTTTGGCCATTTTTTGATAAAAATCTAGAGATTTTCAGAGAGAAGCACGAATAAGCGCTGTGCCATTGAAAATGTCGATCGAAATTAAAGGGAACGTCAATATCCGGCACTCGGTATCTCGGTTCCGAAAAAAAGAGCAATAAAAAAACGGACAGCAGCGGCGGCCGAGAGAAAGGAGAATCGGAAGCTTTAAAAATGGCTAAACGAGAGCATTAGGCGGTGTAGCGGCGGCGAGAGACGTACGACTGCTGCAGGACGAATCGCAACGGGCACATATACATATGTATGCGCGGCGAGGCTCTCTCTCTCTCTCTCTCTCTCTCTCTCTCTCGGTAATGCCGTCGAGAGAGATGGAACGAACCAGGCTCAACTCACCCCCCCGAGTGGCCGCGCGCGAGCCAACAATGGCCGTGCATTAACCTTTGTGCAGTTGTAACTGCAGTTGCGAGATAGTGAGTCCCTCTCTCTCTCTCTCTCTCGTCCGTTTTTCCCACTCTCTCGGTCCGCTGGACGCGTCGCGCGCGCAGTGAAAGGGTCGATGGTCAGCAGCAGCAGCAGCGTGGGCCATGGGAATATAAAGCGAGTGGCGGTGCACTGGTGGCATTTACAACCATTCCGCGTAATCTCAGCGAATACATTCATCGGAGGCTCTCGAGAGTGTCCAGGAGTGTCGAGAATGAGCGCGCTCTCTGCGCCCCGGCGGAATGGATGGACTGCAGCAATTATCTTCGGGTCTTGCCCTCTCTTCGACTATATGTGTATTCAATCCGCGTACATGTACACTGCCGCTCTCATGAAGCCGACTACTTGCTCGAAGAGTCCACAAAATATCGCACGAGTTCTACGTTTCTTATATATTACAATTCTACCTCGCCCTGCTCTATGCCTGAGAGTAAAGCGCTATAATTCGTCAGCTAAATGTATATATACATATATACCGGGGACGTCTCACGTATATAGCTCGTTAAAACGTAACGTTAATTGCCATTATATCGAGTCGCCGGCTACTGCAGCGGTAACAGTATAGCTGAGTGCATCGGACTATGTAAAGCAAACGAGGGGGTCGCCGCGCGCGAATCTGCCACTTCATGAATAAGCAACGCTAGTCAGGGCTTGCTTCCTCGAAAACGACAGGGACACTCGTCCGTGAAAGCATTTCCAGCTTGGCCCGCACTAACTCGCCTGTATATGCGCGCTATTTATATTTATAATTGTAGGACAGATGGAATCGTAAAATGTCACGCTCTTAATTGATGAAACGAAAAGGTGAAATATATCGATCGATTTATGTTCCGAAATTCTGAGACGTTGGCCAAGTAATAAATTATGCACCAAGGGAGGAAAAGTATGCGATCTGAGACATTTTCTACTTACTCCAATGTACATATATACTAATTTTCTTCACGAGGAGCGTAAAATGCATGTATTGCTTCTCGCCCGAAGAGCATACAGTACGCACTTTACGCGTCGTGTGGAGAAAATAGATGTAAAAGGATGCATATCGCAGCGACGTTACTGTATAGATCGAATAAGGAAATCGAGTGCCCAGTTTTCTGTCGACTCAAGAATAGATCTCGCGAATAGCCGAACGAATGCGCACAGCCCGAGATTTTAATAAAACACTATATTTCGGGGGGTCGAGCCGTCGATGTCGGAAGGCCGAAAATTTATTCACTCAGCGTCGAGTTTGCGCCGCGTCGCATCTTCCAGTTCCTGATTTTCTTCCACTTCCTCTTCTTCTTCTTATCCGGCAAAGTCAAAGCTCCGCGAGATCGCCCGATCAGTCTTCTGCTCGGATTCGAGGGAAAATAAGGAGTTAAATCTCATATACGGCCGAGCTCGCATAAAATAAGCTGAATAAATCTGAGAGTGAAACTTTCGCGCGATATCATGACGGTCTCATTAAATTACCATATACCTACATTTGATCGGTTTACTCTTTCGAATATATGTTAAATAACGACACAGGGTTTTTCTTTCGGAAGGCCATCATGCCCGAAAAGTTACTCCGTTGAAACGATCCTACACTACGCTTGAGCTTGAAAGGGCGCGACTTCTCCCGCCGCAAGAATTTGAAAAAGGGCGCGTTGCAACATCTTCTGTGCGCGAGTCTTCTACTTAGCCAAGCGGCAGAGCCGCGCGCGCGTTTCGCAGTCGAGGAAACTGATATCGCTGGCAATATCTCCGCTGTTTGCATTGATTCGGGCTCCGGTATTTTCTCTCCGCACATATATCTATATATTCGAGGCTGACGACGCTTTGTGCACGTGCGCATAAATTATTGGGCGCGGGCCGCCGTCGCGTCTGAACCCCCCCCCCCTTCACGCCTCCTTTAAAATTCCGCGGGCGCGCGCAAGGAGATGTGTTTCTCCCAAGCTTTTCTTCTCTCTATTTCTTATTACTTTCCGCCGCGAACGCCACGCCGTAGTCTCTTCATTCTCGCGAGAGCCCATACGGTATAGCGTCGCTCGGCTTCCGCACGATGGATTTTTGTGTGTGTGTGTGTGTGTTTTGCTACATCACCATCCGAGTTGGGCGTGACTGAGATATTTTTCTATATCGGCGATATTTTATTTATTTATTTATTTATTTGTTGGTTTATTCGCGGGAGAGAAAACAGCCTTCGGAAATTAGCTTGAGCTCCTAATAATATATTGGCTATACTCGCGTCTCGCCGACGATTCTTGAGGGACTCGAGATGAGAGACGATCGCGCGGGATTTTCATTTAAATGCAGATGACCCTGCGCGACTCCGAGGCGCAGAGAAGCGCGTAAAAGGACCATCGGGTCTGACTCGACTTTAATATCGATGGGTATCATTAGCCGCGAAATCAGCTCTTTTTTTTAAAGACACTGCATCGATCGCCTCGACGCGTTATAATATATAATGCTGCAACCGCTTTTCTACATTGAAATACTAAATGTCATCCATTGAATTATAGAAAGAAGCATTTGAAAGACCATTATGGCAGGCCATCTAGCTTGGTCCCCATGCGAACGATTCCTTCGAGGACGCAAATGGCGGATCGACTCGTCAAGCACAGGCATAATATCCCTCGCGAACGGATCGGGCGATTTCCACAACCGAGTGCACAGCACACGCACACGTAAATGTGCATGTGGACGAAGTTTCGCATAATGGACGCGACGCTCTTATCGCATTCGTCACGGCTAGTATATATACGAGGGATTTGGCGCTACACCCTTCCTCGCTTTTGCTCCATCATTAATTATTCAAGAACGATTTCGCACTTTAAACGCTCGGGCAAATGGAAAACGTCCAGCCGACTGGCCATAATAGAGGTCGCTCGGGCGGGTGTGGGTACGCGCGTACTGCACAATGCCTGTTATGTACATGTGTGTGTTATATATGTAAGTGCGATCGTCATGCTGAATAATCCTCTCTATATACACACGAGACATTCCGAAAAAATGAGGCAGTGTAGGCTTTGTGCAGGCTGCAGTTTTATGATCACGATTCGGTGAAAGAATATAATTTTAAACGTGGATTTTTCGTCGGTATTAGGACGTAGAACATGAAGCAGAAAATAATAATACGTATATATTTATACGTAATATCAGTAGACACATGAATTAAACGATCGCAATTTCACTTTCGCGGATCCGTATACGAAAACATTTTCAATTCGCGAAGATTAAGCGATTAAGAGCAAGCCTCTTCGTGGAAAACTCGATACAGCCTACATTGCGGAGTGTACTCGAGACGGTTGCCCTGAGCGCCGTTAAAGCGGCTGCTACCGGCCATTCAATTTGAGGCCGCGGGGATATGCACGCGCCGGCCGCGAAAAATGAGGGAAAGCGACGGCCTTCTCAACTCCCTCGGCCGCTTTAAATGCTAAGTAGGCTCGAGGAAGGCAAGAGAGAGAAATTCCACGGCTTATACGAGCCCGCGTTTTTATATACGTACACGCACGCGGGAGAAGCGAGGAGAATTGACCTGTCGAATAAGGGCTTCCTCGGACTATTCGGCGACGAGGTTTACGGCTATACTGGGGAGTGTATTTTCATTTTAATGCTTCTACCGTCTCGACGTTCGGGTGTTTGCTAACTTGTAAACAAGATTGAAAAATGCGTTTACGCAAAAAATGCTCGTGTTTTTATTTGAAATTCAATTGAAATTCGTCATGGCTTGGTAAGACTTTAAATATGCTTTGTCTTATCCATCGCGCGTGTAAGAGGCTTTTGCATATTTTATACTCGATCATAGTTTGTCGATCAATATTTGGACTATAAATTAAGTACTTTCTTATAGCTGTAAATTAAGTTTGATCAAGTCGGTACATATAATTAGAATCGCCAGGATGATTTCATTAGGTACTCGATGTTCATTATTCTCTATATTTCATTTTAAATCCGACGAAGATATATCCATGTAATATATCTTGTACAATATCATAAGTTTTATGACAATATAATATTCTATTAAAAATAAATTGCAGATACAGATAAAAAAACGACGAAAAAACATCGATCCATCATTGCCTAATAATCTGCTCACAACGTGGTTATCATAGTTCCATGCCTCGATAAAATACGTACATATATACAGCCGCGACTAAAAAAAAGTCCCTCGAAACAGGATTTCCACGGAAAGACTTCGCGAAGCAGCAAATCCGCGCGTAGGTACTTTGCCGTCTCCTTAGCCTCTCAACGGAAGTTTTAAGCTTAACCCAATTGCGGCCAGACAACATGGCGGAGGCACCGCGTGTGCCTCGATGCTTCCTATATAGCTGCGCCGTGTTTCCCACGTATATAAATAACGAGCCGCAGGCTCCTATATACTTGCCTACTGCAGCGCAGAGGCCGCTCTAGCTTGCTCATCCCAACGATGGATTTACGGCCGGTTTATTCGGGACACGGGGAACTTTATCGTTGCACTTTTTTTCGCGAAATTCACAGACAGCCATCATCGTGCGTTTATGATATTGCAGTTGAAATTCACTAATTCGCTAGATTATACTGCGTTTCACGTATACCTAATATATCTTCAAAATCGAATCGGAAATCTTCGATCCAGTCCATAATCGACTTTCACGCGCCCTTAACCGAACATCTCGCAATCCATCGCACGGCTGATCCTCATCCATATCTATACAAGGAACACAGGCGGGGCAGAGCTTGCGCGCGTCTATTGCATTTAGTTCGGCCAGCCAGGAAAAGACGAGAGGCGTCGGTCGCACGTCGTCTAACAGGTGCCGATGGATATATCATCCTGGAACGGAGAGCAGCTAGTTTGCATGCGGAAGCCCGTGTATGTATATACATATATATACACACACACCTATATATAGATGTATGGAGAGGCGCAGTGCGCGTCACGCCGTGACGGACAGCCGGGACGCTGATGGATCGCTCGAATTATCCGCCGATGGCGTAGATATACGTATATATTCTTTCCGGCTGCGGATTAAAGTTTTGCGGTGAATTGGCTCTCGCGCGCGTCTGAGATATTTGAAGTACGAATTCAAGAAGAAAAAATTTTTGACCATGAAAAAACAGTTAATCCGGCTCGCGGATGGAAGCCACTCAGCTATGACCACTCGAGGCGGTACTCCGATTTTCCCCCGTAAAGTCGATTGTCGTCCCAGAGACAAGGTCGCTGGGCACGTCTTTTAGCACTCGCGAGCTCTTTGTACCGGTCGATTGACCAGGCGCAGCATGTTCTTTCTGCACTCGCTTCCAGTCGAGCAGGCGGCTATACCGGACGCGTGTGTATGTGGACCGATGCCTGATGGCGCGACTGATGTACTATATATATATATATATATATATATATATATATATATATTCGATTGTGCGACTGACTGTATATCCCTTCGAGGATCGTTGTGTGGCTATTGGAGCCAAAACGATGCTTTTTTTATAGATCGCACTGAGATTTTCATTAGTGAGGTATTTTCTGATGGCGTATATATGACAAAATATCGTGAACTATATAGACTTATGGTGTTTATTTGTCTTTTGTGTATAGAGTTTGCGAGGAATTTAATAATCCGCTGGACAACTGTTTGAGCTGTTCTCGTGTTTCGTTTCGAAAGCTCTTGAAAATCTCCGCGTGTCTACAAAAGAAACAATTTTTCTGAAAAATTCTCTCTGAAACTGCAATTTCGCTATTTCGCAAAGGGATGACATATACGATGCGACATCTGCAGAAAAGAAAAGCCAAGATAGCAGTCGTCGGCGAGTCTCGCAGAAAGAAGCTAAAGATTCAAAAGGAGCAAAGAGAAGCGCAAAAGGTTGAGAGAGAGAGAGAAAGAGAAAAAAGGACGAGATCGCGCAGACCACTTCCGGCCACCTCCAAGACAGTCGCACATGTACACACGCCTACACACGTACACGTCCAGGCCACAATAGCGTTAGCCTCGACAATCGCTTGATTGGGAAGAATTACGGGGCGATTGTTCGACGCGTCGACTGAAGTGTCGACGAGCAGAACGCGGGAGAAGGAGAGAATACATTTATTGGTGTATAGGCGAGGCCTTTGTGATAGTGTCCTTTAAAGAGAAAGAAGAGACGGGCCGGCGAGTGATGTGTCGTCGGAAACTCGACGACCCTCTTTTCGACGACGATTCTCATTCTGGACGCGGCGCTGGCCAGAGAGAGGGAAAAGCACGCGGCCGAGTCACTAACGAGAGGACTAGAAACACTGCGAGCCAGCCAGCCGCCAACTCAGCGTCAGCCGCAGACGACGACCGCTATGACCGAGACTTAACTCGTCCTTTTTAACAGCGGCCATTAAAAATCCTCGGCACTCTCTTTCTCTCTCTCTCTCTCTTTCTCTCTCTCTCTCTCTTTGTCTATGACTGCGTTTTATTGTTTTATTCACAACAATGCGGCTTCGAGTCGAGTTCGAGAATCGCGAATGAATCGTCGTGCTCTGAAGAGATAGAGAGAAGTTTAGTGGAAGAAGAATACGAAATAAATAAACAATTTTAGAAGAAGGTTATATAATCAGTATAAATATAGCCAAAAACGCATAGCGCTCGCTTATGAATCACGCGCGATGGGCCATTAACAGTCTGCAGCCGGGCTCATTTTCTCTCGCGATTTGTCAGTTCCGATGGCCCCGATTTCTCACAACTCGACTGCAGCAGCAGCAAGAACCTGTCGCAATTTGCGTCTAACGATTTCCCGAGCTCCTAATTCGCGATCGAGCGCAGGTCCGCGGACGGGAATTCCTGCCAAGTGCAGTGTAGACGTCGCGCAAAACGCCTGGATCAAATACCCGATAAGCGTGCGCACCCCGCGTATAGGTGTGTGTATATAGGTATACGTTGTACAGAGCGAGGCTTGCATAAATTTTGACATTTGGCTATATACGAGCGCATGACTCGACGTCCTTATTGCCTGGTTCGACGTGCCCTGCCGCTGGCGTGATTCATTACCTGCAGCCCGAGAGTTCTCGATATTTCTCGAATGAGTACGCGGTTATGTACTAATAATGCCTCAATGATCTTTTTATTATTATAATTGAGAATCAAATCATAGTCTAAATTAAAAAAAATCACAATTAAATTACGCATCTATCTACTGCCTGAGCTCCAGGGCGAACCGCAATATTCCATGTATATATAATAAGGCGCGGCGTCTCGCAACCCTCATTACCCGATATGGTGCGCTCGCCTCCCGCGCAATAAGTTTCCGCCATTACGTCGCCGCAGCATAGCTCTCGACTTCGTAGCTATATTCCATCCGTTTCTGCACAATACAACCAGTCGGTGTTACAGGCACACACGCATAGTCGCGGCGGCGGCGGCGGCGGCTTAACGACCCGCACGAGTCAGGAGCACGTGTGACGTTTGACGTGTGGCGCTTAGCGCCGAGCCTCATGCTAGCAGGATTCTTATTAGACGGTTGCTGCCTCGGGCTATTTTTAATAGGCATTCATTTCACCCCGCGACGAAGGGTGGCGAACACGCGGATGCTGGATCCGACGTACGTATATATATGGTAAAAGATGTATAATGTACGGTGCAGGCTCGAATTTTTTTCAAGTAGAATAGGTCGAGAATGTGTCAGCCGTAGTGCATGTGGAGCT
This sequence comes from Muscidifurax raptorellus, assembly GCA_020010945.3. Lineage (NCBI taxonomy): Eukaryota > Metazoa > Arthropoda > Insecta > Hymenoptera > Pteromalidae > Muscidifurax > Muscidifurax raptorellus. The sequence goes on from CM052077.1 coordinate 14,904,035, forward strand.
CGTTAATTTTGAAAAAACAGCAATAGAGGGCCAACAATTGGAACCATCCAAACCTTTATTCTGCAAGGAAGATCGAAAAGTTTGTACAAACGTCAAAGGAATAACGAAACTACGTTCTCGCGTCTCGGTGTAAGTTTCGATCGGGGCGTGTATATATATACATCGGAATGACGTTTTCCAGACAACGCGGTTCTAGCTCACCCTCTGCCATAACTTCAAAAGATTTGCCCTCTCGCCGAGAGTCATAAATTAAACATTTCGAAATGAGATTTGAAATCGCGGAACCGCTCCGCGAGTCTATATATGTATATAGATATCGCGCGCGGCGGAGCCGTACGTTCGACTCGGCAAGGCAAAGTTTTCAGTATTTGACGAAGTTCTGTGTGCGGAAACGGCAATAAAGCAGTCGGAAGATTCGACTGTGTTCCTCCGGCCCTTTTTTCCGAAGACTTTGATTCAACGCGTCACTGAGTGTGGGTGTGTGTGTGCGATTCGAGGATCGAGAGATGATGACTCTTTAAAATATAATGTATGTGAAATTTCTCACGTGCGAAAACTGAAAATTCCAAAAATCGACGAAAACAAAGGAGGAAAAAAGACAAGGGTACATATAATAATAGAAAATAAGAAGTCAGGGACTAGTTTCGGACGAGGGCGCGCGACGTATCACGGTTAAGCTGGAAATCCGCTTGTTTATACAAAACTAGAGGTACTGCGCGACATAAAGCTGCACAAGGGAGAGAAAGGACACGCCGGCGGAGAGAAAGAAGGGGAAAAAAGTATAAGATCCAGAAATGCAACGCGGGGGACGAAGACGGATAGAGGGCGGAAGGTACACAATTTCGAGCGGCCCGACGTAACCGAAAAACTTTTCCTTTTTATCCCGGCAAGCCTCTTATTGCGAAAGACAATTCCGGCCGAGTCGTCGTCGGTCCCTCCTCTCCCCCCTTCTCGAATCTTCTCTCTCATCTCTCGCGCCTACATTCCCGCCGCGCGAGTGTTTTCCAGCTCTTTTTTCCAGCCAGGCTAAGGCAAAAATTGAGCCGCGCTATACGCAGTCGTGCTGCGAATGAAATTGTCTCTCTTACGAGTCAGGGACAATTACTCGAGCTGAGCATGTTGTTCCCATTCGCATAGTGTATACCGCTGAAGCAAGTGGGAAACGAGATTGATATAAAGTTGGCCGTGTGCGCGGGTGTATTCCGTATTTTCCAATTAAATGCTGCGCCGCACGGACGCGTATCGATTCGAGGCTCGTGAAAAGTATCGAGAATCTCGCGCATCAATCCGACCTCAGGGAGTGTGGCCAAATAAAAAAGGCCAGCCGCGCGGAGTTACTAAAACAAATAGTCAAAGTCGAGGTACAGAGACTCGCGTTTTAAAGCTTGATTAACGCGCGGGAGTCTATAAGACGGCGTGCATCGACCTCTCGTATACCCTCGCAAACACACGTACACACACTCGCACAATAACACGCGGAGGGAAGCGGTAGCGAGGAGGAGAGAGAGCGAGAGAGAGACGGAGGTAGGGCGAGTTGCGCGTTGAGCGACGACACAGAAGCAGGAGAGAGGGAGAGAGAAAGCGGCGGCAAGAAAAAGGGAATTTCGATCAAACGAAGAGAGAGAAAGAGGCCATTGTTTCTCCGGGCCGGAAGAACAATGATGCCGGCGCGCGGCCTCGTTAATTAAACTCCGGAGTCGCTGGCGCTGTGTGCTACTGCTGCTACTGCTACTACTACTACTACTGCTACTACTACTACTACTACTATGTATACTTGTACTACTCGGCTAGTACCACTGCCCCGGCGGTAGCGCCGCTTTTTCTTCCCTCCTCGATCGGGACACCGAAGACGACGGCTCGCGCGGCTGCCTGCACGAGGCTAGGATACTACTCAGAGACGAGAAAAGCGCACCGCGGCGATAATTAAAATGCCGCGTATCGACGATTTTTGACTCGCCCGCGACTTTCTTCTCCATGGACTTCAGTCTTCGCGCGTAGGCGCATGCCGGCGGTCGTGTGTGCACGCGACGAGCAGCTCCCCGCGCGCGCAGAGTCGATCTCTCGTCATGACCTAGAGGAACTCCATGCTGACATCGCGCCACTCTCAATCGATAAATCGATAGCGACGAAAGTACTTTGAATACATTTATAGTATATTACACTGACAACGATGAGCCGTGACTACATGATACTGCCAATCTTCTTTCTCTCCTCGTCGCTCTGGGTCAGCGATGGTAAGTATAACTGTATAATACACGTATGTACACTTGTATGACAATTATCCATTGTGTCGCAGTCTCGGCTCTGAAGGCCGAAGCCATCATCGGTGCCGAGGCGGTGAACGAGGGCCACTTCAAGTACCAGGTCTCCATTCAGGTGCACAAGAAGCACATCTGCGGTGGCGGCATAATCGCCGACAAGTTCGTGCTCACGGCCGCGCACTGCTTCATCAACGACCTGCGCAGATACGTCGACCTGCCTTACAAAGTCGTCGCGGGCACGTCCGACCTGTCGGCCAACTCCGGAGTCGAGGTCAACGGCGACATGGTCTACACGCTCGCGAGATTCGCACCGCCGCCCTACGACAACGACATCGCCGTCTTGAAGGTGAGCTTGCCACACTCGAGGTTCATCGTTTTAAAATATTGTGAAAATAAAAACTTTATCTCTCTCTAGCTGACCGAAGGCCTGGGACTCGATAGAAATCCTAAGCTGAGCAAGCTGGATTTGCCGAAACCCGGCAACTACTACGTGGGCGAAAAGGCCGTGCTCGTCGGTTACGGTTACAGCGAAATCCGACCGAGATTCGATCTGCATACTCAGGAAATTTTCGGCTACAGCAAAACGAACTATCTATTAAGACACACGCAAGTTCGAATTCTCGACAAGAACGTCTGCAACGCCGAGCCGTCCAAGTACAAACTCAACGCTCACAAGCAACTCTGCGGCCGCGTGATCCGCGACGGCAGTCAAGTCCGCGGAACCTGTCGAGTGAGTTCACGATCTGATCGTGTACAAGTTTCGATGAAAACGAGGATCGACCACTGATGTATGGTTGATTGTCTGTACAGGGCGACAGCGGAAGTCCACTGGTCATCAACAACACCATAATCGGAGTCCTGAGCACTGGCTCGACAACCTGCGACGATTCCGACGAGGCGACCTGGTACTCCAGGGTGTCGCAATTCTTGCGCTTCATCGGGAACGCCGTGAAGGATGCCAACCGGAGGAGCATACGCTTCGACGAAGTCCGCCAATCTTAAGAAACATGTAACGTACGTCAATTATTATGGTATATAACGATATTCATTCACGAAATAGCCTAAATTCTCATCATTGTACTTCGTAGAACATAATCACTCGCCGATAAGACTCAATGACTCAAATAAACGATACTGCTTACGACTAAACATTGCATATATGTTTCTGTATACGATCATTTGCACACCTCTCAACCAGGAATCGTTGATTAAGTCTTTCGCGCGCGATTTATGAATTAACGCTGCGGCGGATTTAAAATGAATCAGCATGAGGCGATGAGCGCGCAGAATATAGTCGGAGTCGAGGGCATTTGGTTTACGCGACACTCGAAAGCGCGTGTAACGGCTAATTTGCATTTATATTAGCGAGCCTCGAAGCGTGCCGTTCGGACCATTGTTAGCGCCAAGTCTCTCGCCTCTACTCTATTTCTCTTTCTCTCGAGCTTTGCCCCCGCCCCGTCGATTTGACGCTCTCCCTCTCTCTCTCCCTCTCTCTCTCTCTCCCTAAGCCCTGAACTAACGAAAACTTTTGAATTCTCTCGGGCGCGACGAGCGTGTTAAATTGCACGAAATGATCATTAGGAGAGAGATGGATAGCGAGGGGTTACAGGCGGAGCTTTCAGTAGACTCTGGACTTTGAACCTCGCGATTACGAGTAATTTTTTTGTCGTCCTTTCGCGTCTATTAGGTCTATCGTTATACTCGAGAGACAAGAAGTATTGGAAATTCAATTTTTCCTCTGATTCAAGGTGACGCTTTCGAAAAGTTCTATATATAGTTTGACTGACACTTGGGCGCGTGGGAGGGTAATAAACTCCCGAAACTTTGCTTGCGGAGAAAAAACTCATCGTTACTGCACGACGAGACGAGCGGCGACATTGACATTGATCGAGTCCGATCCTCTTCCTTCGCTTACATGCATATATAGTTCGGATCTATGCACTCAAATTCGCGGATCGATACTCGAGCGGGGCAATTTGCTCGTCAGAAAAGTTCGGGGGTGGTTTAATAAAGCCGATCACGCACGCGCCGACGCCGCGTTTTTCGTAATTAGGATCGAGACTGCGGGAAAAGGCACACGGAAGGCGGCACCGGCGAGTGTCTGAGAGGAAGTGCTGTGACGGCCGCCGCGGTGCTGATTGACCGATTTAATTATATCGGACTGTATAAGCCGCGGTCGGGGGATTATATCGTCGGCAGACTGTGAAAGCGGATAGCCTCTCTTCCCATCGTCTTGTTATTCTAGACGAGCCTCATACCGCTACTGCTGCTGCTGCTGCTGCTGCTGCTCGGCGTGTGGATAAACATTTTGTGTTATTTACCGATAGACTTTTGTTTCGAGTACTCTCTGAAACTAAATTCTGTGAGCTATGTGTACAAAGGACAACCTGAGGAAAACGCCATAATTATATAGGAAACATGAGTCTGCTGCAACTTTTTTTGTGTCGATTTGCATGAATTAAAACTCATGAAAGCAGAAAAAGTGTATACTTGACTCGTTTAGCCTCACGAGCCACAGACATCTACATATGCGTGATTAATCAGATAAGAATTTAAGTGCGTTCTCGCGCGCCTGCATAATTTCGCATCAGCTTCAAAATCATCTCTGTCTCTCGCTCCAGCCCTCTCGAGCTTTTACACGTGTCGACGGCGCGAGCGCACTCTCGCAATATAATTAACGTTTACGCGTGTCGAGCGGCGGCAGCGGTCTTTCTCCTTTCCGCGCTCGCACCGGCCGCCGGTATAAACGCACACATTCGTTTTGCAGCGAGGCGGTGCGGCCCTCGAGATCCCCGGCCGGGCTTTTATGAAATTCCCGCGCGGAGCGAATTAAGTCTCTCGAGTGTGTGTCTGGCCCTCTCCAAGATTCACGTTTACGGCGCTGGAATTTTGAGCGAGAATTTACGCACCGCCCGGGGGATATCGCATGCAAAATTGTCTAGTCGTGAAGGTATGTTTTTACGGGAGCTGCGCGATAGGACTAATTTTCTGCGTACGAAAGTAAATACGTACAACACTATACATGGGCTCTTTCTTATCTTATAATACATACTTCCGTCGGCCAGTGAACCGTTTGGCATAGCCGACGACGCGAAAACTGTCGCAGAAGCCACTTGCGACTGCCGGTCACGTCTTGACCGTACCTTTGGCCTGGCCTCGGTCTGATTTAAGCTCCGTGTGTATTCCCTCGATCATCGGGCAGCCTAGCGTGAACGAGCCTGATTGTCCATATTGTCCGAGGCGGGCGAGGTTCCCACATACTGCTGCCGCTGCAGCATCGCATCGTGGTGGCTAAGTTATGGAGATTCGTAATGCCTCGTGTGTATGTGTGTGTGTGTGTGTATGTGTGTGTGTGTCGAGTAGGTCGTTCCTTCAGACGATCGAGTACAGTATAGGAGACGGGAAATTCGAAGACGGCCGGCGTGTGTACACAAGCTGCAATCGTCAACGAGGTCGAACGTGAGCGTAGGGTTCAAATCCAGAGAGAACGACGGAATATGTAATATGAAAACCGAGTAGCATTAATTACGCATATCCAAATTGCGTATACGTATATATATATAGATACCGAGCTGCGAGTATAACAATATAACGAGGCTGCAGGCTTCGCGGATACGGTGGCTGCACCGTAAAGCCACCGTCGTCGTCGCGGCGGTCGTGCGCGCCGACCGCATCAGAGACACTGCATATAACGTATATATATATACAGACCACCTTTGCACAGCGCAAACGTACGGCACGCGTACGTCTTCCGAAGAGTGTTTATAATGCACAGCCGGAGCTTGCGCTTGGTGTGCTTTGCAAAATTGCCGACGTATACACTGGGCTTGTCTCCGCATCCACCGCGTGGTCTAACCGCTATATACTCGTAAATATCGAGAAGCGTCCTGGCTTTGTATATATATGATTTTGCTGCCAGTATTTTGATTTACGCCTCGTTTGGCCTTTATATTACATAACAAAGAGACTGGTTAGTTTCACTCTCGAGAGCTTTAATTGACGCGAAGGCAGAACAGACGCGGCGTTTAAATATATGCGTATTTCAAGCAGATATATACTTGCGGCAGTGGCGCAAGCGTAAACCTTTATTATTGCAGCCGGTCGGCAGTTTATCACAGTGGGTCCCGCTGCTTAAAAGGCGAAACTAGACTGCACTTTTGCGGCTCTCGTAAAATCTCTCATCCCGTCGCCTATATACTGCTCTATTCTTACTTCCACTACTGTCATAATGTGTCGTATGCATTCAATCGTATAAACATGTATAGATATCGTTCAGCGATGATTAATTACACGTGATATCCCGAGATACTTACTACGGAATAATCATAATAATAATAAAAATAAGAATAATCGTAATAATACCGACAATAATCAGAGCCGCTGCATCCGCAGTTCAATCACAAATTCCCTGGCAAATCCCTTATTGTTTATTCCGTCAGTCGGGATGGGGGAAAGAAAAAGAGGAAAAAGATGAGCCTTAAGACCCGCGTGGCGCTATATATCGCTATATATATTACGATTGCGCCGGTGGGAATCTCTCGTATTTTAATAACGCGAGCAGAGCGCCGCGGAAATTCAATCTCCGCGGCTCTAATAGGAAAGAGAGCGAGCGCAGCCGAGTAATCTTTGATGAAACTGACAACGCGCGCGAGCTCGCTATATATGTATATATATATATACATATATATGCGCGCACATCTGCGGCTAGCGCCGATGACACAAAAGTACCGCGCAGCGGAAAATGAAACGAAGGGAGAAGACTCACGCTAAGCCTCTTACACTTTTCTATACATATATACACGCAGCTAGTTATGCGAATCAATATTTAATCACGTTGAATTTCACCGCGTCGATATATATACCTGATTCTTCAACAGCTCTGTTACATTTTTTTTCGGCGGTCTGTACGAGCGCTAATTCGCTGTTAATAATACACGAGCTTGCTTAATCGAGTACATAGTCGAGAGGCCCGCGTTTCATTAGAAAGTTTCTCTTCTCGAGTGGCAATCAGTCTGAATATAGTTTGCAGTGCATATTCCGCGCGATTCTGTTCATCGAATATTATTATCCAACGCAGCTCGACAATAAGAAAAATATATAAAATTACTCCGCGCGACCAATTTATAACCGTCCGACTTGACGTTAAAAAAAGATAAAAAAAAACAGAAACGTTCGCGCGCGCGCGCGTGGCAACAAGGCGCGGATTGAATGCCGCGCGCGCGCTTGGAAAAAAGCATCCAGAGCGAATTCAGAAAAAAGCAGCTGCAGCTAACAAAATGGCGCCAACTCTCGGCTTTTAATTAAAAGCCCCCGGGGCGCTCGCAGTAGTAGATGATATTAAAAGAATAAATCTTATCGCGCTGCAATTATCCGCCGCCGCGCGCAGTGTGCATATATATGTATATAGTATACATATAACGAACTCTCGCGTGCAGTCTCGAGTTTCTCTATTTCTCTATATATTCTATACACGCCCCTCTTCGACTTCTCTTGCACATACGCGCACCCATATTATACACGTCCTCTCCCGCGCGTCGCGTTTGATCTTTTATATTCCAGCATTTGTTCCCGCGGTATATATATATATATATATATATATATATATATATATATATATATAACCGAGCGCGCGCAGCATCAAGGTGTATGCGTGCACGTGTATAAGTGTATATTGTCGAAACCACAGCGCGTACCGGGCGCACGTGCCCGTGACAAGTTCCGCCGGCATGGACCCGCAGGCCCCCGCAACACGGCTCACCGGAAATGACGTAATAATTAATGGCCGCGTATCAATTAGCCGCGTGGCGGCTCTCTCTCGCGCGTTATATATAGCTACTAGACTGGAGCGCGCAGAAGCCGCGCGAATTCTCGCCGTTTTAAATCGCGCACACCACTGGCCCCTATTAATTACCAAAGGCTCCATCAATTACCCCCGTGTGTGCATGTGTATATCAGTATATGTATAGGCGAGCGATTTTTGACACGCTAACGTATCGCCGGGCCAGATGTCGTCCGCCGCTGGCTCGCTCTATATACATATATATGTCCCTAGCTCCTGCTGGCCGCACTCGATTTTGCGCGACGAGCTGATGCAGGGACACGCACACGTTCTTTCTGGATGGATGCGTGCGCGCGCGTGAAAATTTAAATTGCAGCTGATGCAGCCTGGGCTGGCCTATACCATACCTATATACTATATAGCGGACGATCGGCGGCGGAAAAGTTTCAGAGTTTTCGAAGCATAAAGAACGTTTCGTGTACAGCGTTATTTTTCAAAATATCAAAGAGCTATACATGCAGTAGGTATATATAGAGTCGCTACGAGGACATTCAATTAATTATCTCGTCTCCTCATCTTATCAAGCCGTCCGCGATCGTTCGACTGCCGCTGCCCTGCACGAGCGACCTACGGCACCATGTAACGAGGCAGTCGCGAACTTGGGCAATATCGAGAGATCCGAAAGTCATCCAGCTCGCAGTTATATACAAACATATATCCGGTGCGGCAGCCCAAGCGCAGATGAAAACGCTTGGCGCGCTGGCGGGGGTATTATTGCCCGTAGAATTTGATAAGCACCTGGGGGCGCTGCAGTAGGGGGACAACACAGTTTGCGGCTGTGATGGCAATTAGTCGGATGCCTCGAGGCATCGACCCTGTGAGTAGCGCGGCGAGCCGCGCTTATATATTCGGGATTCCTCGCGAGCTGTCCGTTCGTTGGATGTAGTGTATATATATATATATATATATATATATATATATATATATACAGGCAGTATACACCGCGCGCGTCCGATCTTCGATAAAGCTCGGAGTATAATTATGGGACTGCAAGCTTATCGGGAATTAGAAGATTGTCTTCGAGGATTATTACGGGGAAAATATAATAGAGGTGCGCGTCGTTGCTGTTATACTTTTCGTTTACTAACTTTAATAATTTTACATTATCCACCTTATATATAGGCTCGCGCGCGCGCTCGAAGACGGTAGCATTCTCAAATGAAAAATAAGCACATAGCGACGCACACATATACTTACAAGCGCACCTACTCGCGCTTAGCTTATGTAGCAGTCAGCGGGAGCCCTTTCCCTTATTCAAAGTTTTAATTGCATTCGGCCTCTGCAGAAACTCATCCCCCGAGCAATCGACTCTCTCCCTCTTCCGACCCTATCCTCCTCCCATAACTTTTCACGTGCAGTATAGTCGTGCAGCGCACGGCACGAGCGATTAGACGACCGAAGCTATCTCCGAGTTTTCCGTATCGGTCCAATTACCCCCCACTGTATGCATGCCCTCTCACCGGCACAATATTCCGCCTATCTATACGTATATACCTATATATAATTACTCCAAAGAACTAGCTATATATATCTATATATATATATATATATATATATATATATATATATATATATATATATATATATGTAGTCTTACTCCCTCTCTCTCCTCGGCACGATGCAGGGCTCGTATATCTAATCCACGATTATTAATTAAATCTGGCGGCAAGAGGGGGCACAAAGCGCGCGGGCTTGTTTCGCCTGGCAAACTCCTGAATATATCGCCGCGAATCGCTGAATTAATGCTCGCCTCTTCGCAGCCTGCGTGTGTCGCGTGCTGGCTGCTGTGTACGAACTGCCGCACGTGCCATGCCGCTCTATTATTACTGACGTCATCTCTTCTTCGCTAATTGTAATCATCGTCGTGCTGTCCATGCAGGATGGAGGGGCAGGGGGGAGGGGGTGGAGACTGCGGAAGGGTTCAGAAGTTGCCTATAGGGCCGTATAAATGGATATAAACAGCCCGTTATTAGAGAGCCAATTGACGGTTTTGAGATAGATGGCTGTGTTTAGTGTCATTTACGTCGCCCGATGATCTCTTGATCGACATATGGTTAGACACATTGTCACGATTTTAGAATGCAGAATATTTATTTATATAAATAAATGTTCAAAGAATTTTGTCGTTCGTTCTCGCTTCCCACTGCGGAAGATCGTCTGGACATAAAACCTGCAGGTTACTTTACATATACGTAAAACTGCGTATATACTCGTATATACTCCCAGAGTAGTCCCTTTCACATTTGATAAAATACGACGAAATCGAGACTATACTACTAACTACGAGTTCGTCAACCTCCAAGCCATATATTCACCGCGGCGAAATACCTGCAGTTTGATAACGACTCTGGCGGGCATTGACGCGCACCTCGTCAGTCTCGCGATTGAATTTTGCCCCCTAATGACGCGCGAGCCCGGGCAGTGCATTCAGAGCCCGACTCAACTCCACTTGGTCCTCGTCAAAGAAAAACCCGTTTCTCTCTCTCTCTCTCTTCCGTCTAAACTAAATTGAAAAAAAAATAACGGAAACAGAGTGAGTCAGAGAGTGCGCGGCTGAAAGGATGAATAAGAAGTGCGCATAATAAAACCGGATGGGGCACAGATACGCAGGCGAGCCACCGCACTCGAGTATCAATTTACGGCCAGCGATAGCTCGTCTGACATCTACATCAGCCAATCGTCGAGGCCGGTAATATAGCGGCGTGTAGGTATTACGAGCCGTGTTGCGTTTATTCGCAAGCCGATGAATGGAACCTGCACGCGTTCACTCGTCACGAGGGTTTATGTATAACGTATATATATCAAGATCGAATTGAAAGACTCTGCTTTGACTGTTCGATACTAATAATACCCTGCATTCCATAAGGAATGATTATAGACTGTTTCGAGAATTTTTATACTCTAGCCGGACTATACGCGGATCTCTTCTACTGGGAAAAAAATTTTAATTTCCAAGAATTTCTGCATCAGACTCTTGCCAAAACTTGCATCGCGCGTATAAGCCAGCTAAAAAAAAGCACCGCTTCGATCGTCGCGACGAGCTCACGCAAAAGAACAGCAACTCGGACGCGTAATTGGAGGATCGGCCGTTCCCTATAATCGAACCCCAGTTCAACTCTGCCCCTTCCCGGCGTCTGCATGCGCACGTTCTCACCTGTAATTTTCAAGTTCGACCGGCGATGCGACGGTAGAATGCATGCATGCATGCATGCGAAAAATTGCGCGACGCGTGTGTTCGTTAACTGACCAGCCGCTGCCTGAAATTATTCGCCGTCGGTCCGGTGTCAAAAGGGACTGAGACTAGCGACGACAATGATGACGAGAAAAAAGGAGAGCGTGGAGGTGAGAATACGAATCAGGTGAGAGAGAGATAAAGAGAGAGAGAGAAATTCGTTCGATATTCTACCTGGATCGATGGGAGCCAAATGGTGTTGCATAGATGCGAAATGTTGCGTATGAGTTTTGAATAGATAGTATAGTATCTTTTGGGCTGATTCAACGATTTATTTATCAAAAATAGGCTATTTTAGATTTAAATGCTACAATTACACTCGAAATGACGTTTTTCAAATCCAAGAATAAAAATGGCAAGGAACCTTGCTCAAACGTACCAATGTCCGATCAACTGTTTGCAATTAAAATTAACGAGAGATCAGGGCAAAGTAGAAACCGGTACGCGTAGCTTTTTATTTGCGTACATCAGCAACGCAGCTTTTCCACTAATCAGATTGCTAAAACTAAAGAGCTCGCGAATCTTCGAGCAAACTTCAATTGTGCTCTTTTCTTCCCCCGTTAAAACACGAAGAGCTCAATCTACAAAAGAGAAAAAAACTCCGTTAAATCCCGGTAGGCAAAGCATTACACTCGGGCTCGTTAAAGCGCGAATCTGAGAATTAAAAATTAAATGAATCAATCTTCGGAACTTTTTCTCGTTCCCCTTTAGCTTTAACTTCCTTTCTCCCTCTCTCGTAACTGAGACTATATAGCTCTGTCTCTCTATCGTTCTCTCTTTCGTTTTGATGATCGCGATTTGTATTTCTCCGCTGGGCGAGCACGCAGCCCCCGCGCGCTCGATCTGCCGTGTAGCCGTAATTACAAGCATTCATTTCACACTAAAAGCCAGTCCGGACTCACTCCCTCTCCAGCTCTCTCTCTCTCTCTCTCTCTCTCTCTCTCTCTCTCTCTCTCTCTCTCTCTCTTTCTCTCTCTAGCTCTCTCGATACCATGCGTGGAAAAGGGGAGGAGAAACACGCGGGAGTTGGCCAAACGAGCGACGCGCTCGTTCGAGTCCAATCACGCGTGCGTGAATGACCGGTCACTCTCTCTCTCTCTCTCTCTCTCTCTCTCTCTCTCTCTCTCTCTCTCTCTCGGTTGGAAACTCCCTGCCAAAACGATTTTATTTTCATTCTTTTCGCCTCGCAGCCACCCGCACGAGAACGGCCAAAATATCAATGTTGTCGGATTATTTTTTTTTGTTCCCTTTCGCGTCGGGACAATTTTCATTCGGCGGAATTTTTATACGATTTTTTTTATCGAGCTCGCTCAGGGCTGGTAGTTGACAGTTATGGGTCAGAGAAGTGTAAACGTGTAATGGCCGCGGCGATGCAGTCACGCGGAATCGGTTTATTTTTTTTAAACCTCGCTGGCTACGAGCTAGCTACAAGTGGGAATTGGAGTAAATTGTTTTAACGCGCGCAAATCGACACACAGCGGAGAAACTTAGTCGAGCGTGAAGAAACAATGACGAACGTTCAATCCTTTTAAGCCAGAGGCTATACGTCGAATGTCTCGCTGCGCGCGTAAACTCGGCATTTTCCAGGTAAAGGGAACGGCTACTTTGCTCCCCTTCGATATCTGCATGCGCGCGCTCGGAAAATCCCGGGTTGGCCGCTCGATTTATCTCCGTTTCCACGACGGCACTCCATCGCGGCGGCGGGCCGGCTGCTTTTATCTAGCCATCTAGTCGCTCGACCTATGAAAATAGAGCGGCGCTTCGAAAGAGTAAAGAATGAGCCAATCTCGCGTATGATCGAACATTTCGATTCGGCTCCGGGGGGAGACATCCCCGGCAGAGGCTCTTCCTTCTTCGCGGGAAAGAGAAAAAGAGCTAACCAGCCGCCAGCATACGGCTATGTAAAGGGAGAGATAGAGGCAAGTTTTATGTACATAGGAGAATGGAAAGATGACTTTGCGCGCGGCTGGGCGATGGAAAAAGTGATTTGCCCGGCGGAAAATGCAGCTTGCGATGTTGGAAAAATTGCCGGCGTCGCCGTGCAGGCTGCGCACCATAAAGCTTCCATTTTAAAGAAAAATGTTACATCGAGAAAAAAAGCGATAGTTGCCGTACTGCTGCAGTCAGACCGTACGCGGGCCTCTTCCACTGAAAACCACACGACTGTGCTGTAGCGAAGCGCACAGAAGAAAGATATAATACTTGACACCTCGCGAGTAGAGTAGTAGTAGTATAGTAACGCTTTTTACCGGCTAGACAATCAGGCCTTGGCTCAGGCTCGGATCCGCAGTGGTAGAGAATATAAATGCCCTCGATTTCGTCTATATAATCATGGGAGTGTGAAATTAACCGGCCAATCCTGCGGCAGCCGACCGCAGAGCGAGAGAACAGCTGGCCCCGCCCCCAGCTGTCGAGCCGCCAGTCCGGGGTCACCGGCCGGCCGAGTGCAGCGCGGTGCGACGCCCCCGCCGCCCGAATTTTTCCGCGGTGAACATTACTGCTGCTGCTGCTGCTGCTGCTGCTGCTGCTGCTGCTGCGCGATGCTCTCGAGTGAGACCGATCGTAGTCGTGCGAATTTCATTCGCTTCACAGCCGTACATGTATATATACTCGGATTGATATTGGCCAATTTTTGGCTTTTTGAAATTTTCTGCTGATGACTATATAGACAGTATTTTTCAGCGTTTTTATAGAGATGACTTTTACACCGAGTTGCCAAAACAAGTTGTAGATCGAATATTTATTCGATGTTGTAGTGAATTCAAGCCATGTACATACGATAACTTAATTTCACGTAGCGTGATAAACGTTTTTACATTTCAAACGCGTCTGATCACACGCTCCCAACATTTCGCGAGATGCGCACTTTCGAAAGGGGCACGTTGCGTTGGTATAAAAGGGTAGAGTTGTAGAGAAAGTCGAACCACACACGCACTTTTTCGCTGTATCGCCGATTCTAGCGTCAAATTACAATCCATTATCCTTCCATTCTTGTCCCTGCCGATCACGTTTCCATTCTCGGCGATTACGTTCGCCGACGAGTCTATATTTATATAATACACGTCCCCAGATCTCCACAGCTTTTACATGTGTGTGTGCGTGTGTGTCTGCATGCAAGCTCTCACGAGACGACAAAAGAGTCGACGCACGATAGGGAGAAAGAAAAGCGGAATTAAACCGCAATCCCGATTAAGGCGTTTGTCTGTGCGCTGCTAATTGAATCCATAATCTGCGCGGTCCAATGACTTTCCGATACGGCTTTTATTCGAGTAGTTTTCCGCGGCGATTGTCGTTTGTGTTTATTATGCTTCGTTATTCGGACGCGATAGGCTAGTAGTCGTTATCGAGGATGATTAAATTTTTTTTTCCTGCACGCCCGGACAAAGCCTATATATAATTATTATGCGCAAACGAGTTTAACTTGGATCGTTTGTTTTAACAGAGTTCCGAGCGATTATCTTGAGTACTATTATTACATGAAAAATGTTCATTATCAATTTAATTATAAAATTCACGCATCGTCTACTTTTACCATCAGAAGTACCACAGCAAAGAATACGTACATTATAGAGCCTTAACCGCTCGCGATACCAAAGCTACCGGCTGTGCAACCAGACTATACGAGCGCTCTCGGTGAGCGTAACTGTGTGCCACGGAAATATTACCGCTTTGCGGCCAAGGCCGGTTATAATATGGAGTACAGCCAATAAACCTAGCCTACACGTATATATAGGTACGTATATTATTTCTATACGATATATCTATTACGAAGATTGCATCCGACCCATGCGTACGTCGGGGCGCAGGCAATGTTGAAGTTGTTGCTCGCTTCGCAAAAACTTCTATATCTATACTATTCGAATTTAAGACATAACGCAAACTCTAAGAAGCTCGAGTCTGCCGAAGTTGTTCTCTCTCTAGCTCTTTCTCTCGAGTGAGCCATTTCATCACTCCAGACCGCATTCCGCGTCGGTCGGCGCCGCGAAGAAAACTCGAGGAGCCGGAAAACCACGAGCCGGAAAGATTTTTCGCGAAGGCTCTACGCGCGAATTCCGCGGCGGGCACATCCGGTATCGCAGAGCAGCGCAAAGAAACGCCGGCGAAGGGCCGGGGGAGGAACAAGAAGACGAAGAGCAGGGCTAATATTAATAAGTAGAAGGAAAAGTTGGTTTGATCAGTATTTCCGAGCGGGCGAGCTCTAGGCGACCACATCACAGACGGAAAGAGAGTGCAGAGCGCGAGGCCGATGCTATTAGCATAATTACAATACTTTCCGGCAAGGCCGCCCGCGCTACTGTCCGTCCAACTTTCTGCCTTATTTTAAGCTCCGCGACCGTTGTGCACACACTCTTCTCTCTCTCTCTCTCTCTCTCTCTCTCTCTCTCTCTCTCTCTCTCTCTCTCGTGCTTCTGATATTCCTGATGGGATTGCGGACGAATCCATTACGCTGATGCGGCATTAAAGAGGTCAAATCGTCGCCGGACGATGAAGGGAAGTTAAACGCGTGGCTGTGATGGTTGGCCGTATTCGCGCGCGATTATATATGTTATAAGCGGTCGTTCATGCGAGCCAGGGGTGCGTTAATTTTCATTAAAACGTGTATCACTCGGATTAGTGAGTTGTAAATAAGGTACAATGGTGTATATATGTATAGTATATAAGTGACTCACCGTGCACATGATGCAAAGTATAATCGATTCCCATCAGACTCTCTTAAATATATATCTGTTGAATAAATGTCGGGAACATATATACATATAATACACGGTAGACATCATATACTTTTTGCAATCGGCTCGCCGCAAAAATCACTGCGCAACTCCCGCAAACCCTTGAACTTAAAAGCATTATGTAAATGGGTTTGCCAAGTAGCATCGGAGGCAGTATGGCTTCCCCTCAGCTGCGAGGAAGCGAAAACGAGTATATACATCTAGTCTCGATCGATGCCGCGCGCACCGCTCTATATATATATATATATATATATATATATATATATATATATATATATATATATACACAGCTCCCTGCACAGGCCGATTAATTGAGATTTACACTCGCGCACTGCTCGTCCCTACATTACGCATGATGGAGTGTGCCACACGCGGCAAAGGAAAGACGCGTCGGTATAGAGTACATAGGAAGACGCTGTAGCGAGAGGGTGCCAAGCTGATTCAGCTATATACCTTATACGCAGTCAGCCGAGCGAAACAGCAGCCCGGCTGATTCCGGCCTGTTTACGCTTCGCGCGGGGATAAATCCGATCCCGAGGAGGGAGCCTCGGAAATTTTAGCGGTGCGAAGCAGGATTTCCGCATCCGAGAATATATCGGTATATGTGTATAGGCAGCAGGTCACCTCTGCGCTGCATCAGTGTGCAGTCTTTGATTGCCAGAGAAAGTGCTGACTCGCAGAAAATTATATATATATTGCTACCTGTATGATATATATATGCGTTTTCGTGCGAGCTCCGTGCAGCGATTCGGAGAGATCGGCTCTGATTGGTCGCGGCGTAGTAGGCGCGCTTTAAAAACGGACGGTCTGTCAGGCGGCTCGCTGGAGTTGTTAGCCCCGGGGGTGGACAAAACAAATGAAAGCCGTACGGCAAAAAAATGACTGACACGAATCTCGCAAAAAAGACGGTTGATAAAAAGTACACATAAAACAGACGTAACACTGTCTGCCTGTGTGTGCGTGTATGTATGTATAGAGCAGCAACGGCAAAAGATAGCCGGCGCGTTGTCCCGCAAAATAGAGAAATCGAAGGCAGCGTTGCGGTACTAGGCTGACACGGAACTCACTCCATCCCTCCCGCCCCCACCCCCTTCTCGTTGTCGCTTGTAACGAAGTGGATTAGTCAGAGTGACAGAGGGTCGTAATTCCCTGGGCAAATGACGTCGATCGTATAACGAACACATCGTTCCTCGTGAGCGCGACTTCCGTGTCCGGACAGATCCGTCTCTCTCTCTCTCGCTCGCTCGCTCCACACAGTTGCAGCAGCGTATGCCTACTCGTTGCGGAAGAGAGACCCCGGCTGTATATACCGATTCATTTATCATGTGAAAGAGAGAAAGCCTCGCAATTACGGGAGAAGAAAAAGCTCGCTCAAAGGAATGAGGAAGCCATGCGATGCTTTGACAAAAAATTTGTGTACACAAGCGTTTATTGGAAATCCGGCAGCGTTTCGATCGTAAAAGACGCAGTATATCGTAGCGGAGAAGTAGTATACGGCGAGGCACATAAATTACCGTTTAGCTGGACGGGCGTCTAATCGAAAATTAATCGGATGTTTGAGTGGTATCAGCTCGGGCGCAAGAGCGCGCGCTCGCAAAAAACACAAGCAGCAACGGCGCTGGGCAGCAGCTATCTGATCGGAGCCCGACGAGTGGTCAGAAATGATTACCGGTGATTTAAGAGGCTTTGGCCTCTGCACATTCGGCGCGCTCGCGGCGAGTTGCTATACTCTACTGTGAAGCGAGAGAACAGTAGCTTTATCTGCAAAGTGCAGCGCGAGCGTCTGTGGAGCTCGTCGAAGGTCCGAAGGCTTCGCCGTTGCAGCCTGCAATAATCGTCTTCTCAGGTCGGCGGCTAGTGACGAGCAGTTTTTGCAATCACTGCGAGGACTGATTGTTTTATTTACGATTTGCGGCAGACTTTTGTTTTATCATTGATCATCGGTCGTGAACCGATGTAAACAACGGAGGTTTACGGTTAGTCAACTGCCATAAATTTTCCAAATGAATACGATTGCAATAAAAGTGAAGTGTAATGCGTGTGATTTACTCTGCGCTGGTAACCATTCTTCTAAAGCAGCGAACAAACGCGATATACGCAATGGTATGTATAAATATGAATTTGGTTTGGAAAATGATGAATCAATCGTTCACGTCAGTCGGAGCGATCTCGAATAACGACCACGTCTCTCTGGGGCCTCTGCGCAGCCGGAGAAGTCAAGGTTAACCGAGCGTCTACAGGTTGATTGGCCACAAGCTTTGGTCAACCTCTACTGCGGCTCCCATCGCAGTCGTAGAACAGCCGAACTGCTCGCGCTCCTCATCGTCATCTGTATACGACGTTGCATCTCCCCGCGCAGTCTATCCTCTTCACCCGGGCCACAAACCCTATATATATATACACACATCTAGGTGTACATGCAGGTCAGCTGATGCCATGCATATATACGACCAACCGATCCATCTCTGTCTGCAGCTGCGCTCTCTCTCTCTCTCTCTCTCTCTCTCTCTCTCTCTCTCTCTCTCTCTCTCTCTCTCTCTCTTGGTCTCTCAAGTGCGCCGGGATCGACATGGTAACGGCCTAGTAACTGCATCGTAAGCCGTCTAAGCGAGTAGTATAGCGTTCGAGAGGAAAGCCCTCTCCGCTGCCGCGGCGGCGTATAACACACACACACATACACAGACACCGATGTGACCGCTATATATATATGCGCGCAGAGCAGAGAGCTGCTAGCAGGAGTATGGAGGTAGGTGTAGCGGCGCGGCAACGAGAGGATCGGTCAGCGTCGATGGTCTCTTCATCAAGGATCACACGCCTAAATCCTCCTCCGGGCCGATGCTCGCTCGGGAGGTTGCTATATACTGCGCAGCGCTCTGCGCTCTATCTCCTTCCTATCTACCCTCTGGCGTACGTGTATGTCTCTGCAGCCGCTATTACTATACCAAGTGGTAACGTTGTATGTTGGCTGATCCCCTCCCTCCCACTCTCTCTCTTGCTCTGTATACACTTGATCCTCGCTTTGCTGTTATTTACGTGGATTGCACGAGATATCATAAATTTCATTGTCTCGAGCTCGCGCGGCTCTTTGAATTATGCATATTTAAACAATCCGCTCGGATTCTCGGTGTATTTAAAATATAGTACGATCAAGTCATCCTCCTCGTAGGTATACCTAATAAAGATCGTCGAAAATAAAAATTCACGATTAGATTGCGAGGCAATGTAGTCGCACACCCACACACATATATAGCGTTGTATGTTATATATATGCGAGGTCCAAATCTCGAAAGAAGAGCTCCGGGGCTGCATCCCCGCATCCAGTGGTGTTCTCCGAAGCAAACTCGGCCGCTTGCGGGGGGTAATGCCGTTCCCTTGTTTCTCTTCCGCACCGCTGAAGAGCGTATTGTGGTCGCCGCCGGTGGCTATTACAGTTGCCGCTTCGTCGAGAGTCGCTCGCACGAGTTATATAAACCAGTTATAAGAGCCATATTAGTCTTGTTGTCGACCACTTTCCATATGCCGTATCGATCGCCTCAGATTCCGAGACCTGCAACAATAAGAAGTTTATACTTTCGAACAATGACACGTACAGCGGAGCACGCACCGAGCACGCATGGAGAACAATAGAAGAAGGATCAAATAAACAAAATTACAGACCTTTAAAAAGGCTCGTGCATCGGCAACGAGCCAATCTCTGTCGGGTTACCAAGCTGTGAGGACGTATCAATAAAAGTTATAAAACCAATACCTAATTTCTTTACTTACCTGTGAATATACGTGTGCACTGCGATACGTACACTTAACTGGCGCTGCGGACAGGATACTGCGAGGCTGCTGAATCGAGATTCTCCTCCAATACCGTGACGGAAATCATCAGAGAAGAGGCGGCTGGTGTTTTAACCCCTTCGTCGCAGTACTCTTGAGACGTCAAGTTTGAAACCCACCTTTAAGCAGGGATTCGCCTGGAATCATCAAAGAAGAGAGTAAGTCTTTGAAAATTCCTTATTCTCCTATTTTTACCCTATCCTTAAATACGACTGATTTAAAAGTAAAATGGCACAAGCCGCAAATCAAATCTCAGTGGAGCAATTTAAATTGAGATTAGCTATATGGCGCGACGCGATACCAATTTATGAAGGAGGAACAAAACTTCTCTCTCACTTTCTCCAAACATGTGATAAATTTGTTGAAAATTTAGTCACTGCAGAAGAAGCATTAAATACAGCGTTGTATGCGTTGATTAAATCAAGAATTCGCGGAGAAGCTTTAAATTTAATAGTCGCGAATAATCCAGCGACATGGAATGATTGTAAAAATCTCTTAATAAATAGATATAGTGATCCCAGCTCGGAGGACCTACTATTTAGTAAACTTAGCTCTTGTTTTCAATTATCAAATCAAAATTATGAAAAGTATGCGGATGAAATAAAACAACGTTTAAATAAACTAAAAGAGCATATTCACTTAAATAACCAAGATCTTAACTTAATAAATATGAAGATTGAATTTTATGAAAATGTTGCAAAGAATACATTCATAAACGGAATAAAAGAACCGTATCACACACATCTTACACATTTCGAGTTAAAAGATATAGAAGCCTGTCTGATAAAATGCAGGAAACTTGACAATCATGAGCAACAAGCTGCATGTCTAAATTTCGCGAGACAACGCGAAAATAAATCAAAACCCAATAATTCAAAAAGCACAAATCCGTTTACGAATCAGAAGAATAATAGTCCATTCAATATTTTTGGAGCGAATAAAAGTTCGTTTTCATTTGCCCCTAGACCTGCAACTGCACAAAATAATTTCGTACCAACATTCGCGAATAATTTCGGGCGACCTAGTCAGCAGAATCAACCGACACCGATGTCGATTAATACAAGAAACACAAATCGATCAAATAATAATCAAAATAATCGGTCAAATAACTTTGCCCCTCAAAATAAATTTTTTAGGAGTACTGGACCACCGAATTTCATTTCCGAGGAGTTGCATTATCAAGAAGAACAGCAACCGAAGGAAGACGTTTATAACGAAGAGCAAGACGATATTAATGTGAATGATGACCATTACGAAAATCAAGAGAATTCGGAAAATGAAAATTTTCAGCAGGATTCCGACCCAACCGGAGAAACATAGTAAATTTAAATAACATAGGCAGTTCGCCTGAACTACCACACATAATAACTACGAATCCATCGCTTAAAATATTAATAGATTCGGGAGCATCGTCATCGATTATTAACCCTAAAGTAGCCTATGATCTATTTTCAAATTATATTTTTCCATATAAATTTGAAATTAAATCCGTGCATAAAGCAACCCAGGGAACACATGCACTTACTTTTCCAATTTTACAAGAGTTAGGTGACAGTACACCAATTACATTTTTAATCGCTCCTTGGCATTCTACATATGATTGTCTAATAGGTCACAGAGATCTACAAAATTTAAAAGCAAATATTAATTATAGAACTCAAATATTTAGCACACCGAAGTTTGAAATAAATTATTTAAACAATATGCCAGATAAATGTAAAATAGTTATACTGAGCAACCATGAGGAAGCAAAAGTGCAAATTCGAACGGAACACATGAATGAAGAAGAAAAAGGGAAAATTATAGCTTTATGTCAGAAATTTAGAGACTGTTTCTATAATGAGAGTGAAAAATTAACAGCCACAAATGCAATCACACATAAAATAAGAACAAAAGATGAAAATCCGATTTATGTCAAAAGTTATAAATATCCATATCATCTGAAGGAAGTTATTCAAGATCAAGTGAGAAAATTACTAAATGACGAAATTATTCAATCAAGCAATTCACCTTATTCGTCACCCGTTTGGATAGTACCTAAAAAGCAAGATGCAAGTGGAAAGAAGAAATGGAGAATGGTTATTGACTATCGAAAATTAAATGATAAAACAATTGAGGATAAATATCCATTGCCAAGAATGGATGATATTTTAGAAAATTTGGGAAGATGTACATATTTTACAACATTGGATTTAGCACAGGGATTCCATCAGATACCAGTCGATCGAAACTCAGTGGAGAAGACAGCATTCACAGTAGAAAATGGACACTATGAATACTGTCGTATGCCATTTGGTTTGAAAAACGCACCAGCTACATTTCAGCGATTGATGGACAAAATTCTCAGAAAATATTTACACAAATTTTGTTTTGTATATATGGACGATATAGTCATATTTTCAAAATCTCTTCAGGAGCACCTACAACATCTAAAATTAGTATTTGAAGAACTTCGAGAATACGGTTTAAAAGTGCAATTAGATAAAAGTGAGTTTTTAAGGAAAGAAGTACCTTTTCTAGGACATATAATAACACCAGGGGGAATTAAGCCAAACCCGGATAAAATCAAAGCCATTGTAAAGTATCCCATCCCAAGGACACAAAAAGAAATTAAAGCATTTCTAGGATTAACAGGATTTTATAGGAAATTCATAAAAAACTATGCTAAAATATCAAAACCACTGACGAAAGCACTTAAAAAAGACGAAAAAATAAATATAGAAGATAGAAAATATATAGAAGCATTCAATAGACTTAAGGAATTGATCGTCAATGCACCAATACTAGTTTATCCAGATTTTACAAAAATGTTTACTATCACAACTGATGCGTCAAATGTCGCTATAGGAGCTGTTTTATCACAAGATAAACACCTCATATCATGTTTTTCACGAACTCTGAATTCAGCTGAGCAAAATTATTCGACTATCGAAAAAGAACTACTGGCCATAGTCGAGGCATGTCGACATTTCAGACCATATATATACGGGAGAAAATTTACAATTGAAACGGATCATAAACCACTAACCTGGCTTTGGTCTTTGAAAACACCAAACTCACGTTTGATTAGATGGAAAATCAAATTAGAAGAATATGATTACGAGATTAAATACAAGAAGGGAAACGAAAATTATGTAGCTGACGCCTTAAGCAGAATAGAAATAAATAATCAAGAAGAAAATGATGACTCACTTTCAATGGTTCCCCAAACCTCAGATATAACAGAAAGCCGAATGGAGGAAGTGGATGAAGACTCCAGTGATGACCTAGAAACAGCTCACACTGCTATAGAAGATCCAGTATTTGCATTACCTATAACAGACAAAAATATTCATGCATTTAATTATAGTATCATAATAAAATCAGGAAGAGACTACAATGTAAAAATAACTAAAGATAAGCTCAAGGTTCAGTATATAGTAAAGATTAACAAGGATGAAGCCGAGACACAATTATTAAAATTCCTAAATGAGAACATAAAGCCGGACAAACAATACGGAGTTTATTTTACAAACGATGATTTGGAAATGATCGCTTACAGAGTATTGCTAAAACATTTTAATGAAAAACTAAAATTAATTAAAACCAACACTTATACACCCGTAATAGACAAAAATAATTTTTTAAAGAAACTTGAAGAATATCATAATAGAACTCATAATGGAATTCAGGAAACAATAGCCCATTTTAAGAAAGAATTGTATACACTAAATATGGATAGACTCGTACAAAATTATATTAATCAATGCGAGTTATGCTTGGAACACAAATATGAGAGGAAACCTTATGAAACAGGAAAATATGGACCTATTATCGCTAATAGACCCCTACAGCACATACATATGGACATTTTTCATGTTGGAAAAGAAAAGTTTTTAACAATTATCGATATATTTTCGAAATATGCCCAAGCCTATCACCTATCAGATGGGAATGCTATAACGATATTAAACAAATTGAGGCATTTTGCATCACATCATAATTTCCCAGATAAAATTACTACAGATAATGGAAGTGAATTTAACTCAACTGTATTTAAAGAATTTTGTCGAATACACAAAATTGAATATCATCAAACTACAATCAATAGACACACGTCAAATGGGCCAATAGAGAGACTACATTCAACTTTAAGGGAGAAATTAAGTATTTTAGTTGATAAAAATCCTCGAGAAACAATAAGGGATCATATGACAACAGCAATCCTAATATATAATCAAAGTATTCATTCGTCAACGAATTTCGCACCGTTTACTTTACTGTATGGACCGTATGAAGAACTGCATAAACATGTCATCGAACCTGGAGTTGATATAACCGAAGAATATAATGAAATACGAAAAAATGAAATTTTACCGTTCTACGATGAATTATATAAAAGACAGAAAGAAAAACAAAAATTACCAAATGAATCTGGAAATGAGTTGAAAAATAAGGAAGTATATGTTAAGACCCATCAGCAACAACGAAATAAAATCGCACCTCGCTATCAAAAATTATTAATAAAGAAACAACAAGGCCCTTCATTGGAATGTTATATACACGGACAACCACGTCGTTACAATCTAAGGAGTGCTAAGAGATTAAGAAAAACTTCTTCTTTGCAGGAAAATGATGAGGATCCTGGGAATGACAGTGATCATAGCCATTTCGATGATACTGGTAAAAAACGAGGAAATTAACCCTGATGCGACGCACTTTGATTATCAGCAAGGAGTTGGAAGAATTATAGAAAATTATCATTATATACATTTCTTCATAAACACATCGTCACTTAAACACACTTATAGCAGAATTCTGACCGACTACACCATACTGTCTTCAAGAAAGGAACTCAAAAATTCGAGTCTATTAATGGAAGCAAAATTATTATGTCAGGAAATCTATCAGGACTTGCAAGAAATAGCACCATTCAGCGGAAGAAGAAAGAGAGGCTTAATAAATGGAGTAGGAAAAGTGATAAAATATATATTCGGAAATCCAGATTCAGATGATTTGGAAAAAATTAATAATTATTTGGAAAATTTTGAAAAACAACAAAATGAAGATATTTCAGTTCTGAATAAAACAATAAGTTGTATGAATCAAATTAGTAGAACGATAAATAGCAATACTGAAATAATTAATAAAAATTTACGAAATTTTATGAAAACCGTTAACGATCAAAATACGCGATTTGAATTAATCGAAACAGTTGTAACTCTTATTGTACAAGAGCAACATTTTTTAAATTTACTGGGAAGGATAAAAAGGTCATTTGTTTTCAACAATGAAAAATTCAATTTGGAAATATTAACTCACGAACAAATACTAAGCATAAAAAACATCTATTAGAACTTTATTCCCAAAAAGAGTTAATAACACATTACCATAATTTATTAGATTTTCGATTTGCTCAGGGATCAGTCGTAACTATCCATGATTCTATAATTTATACTATAAAAATTCCCATCCTTAATTCCATCGAATTCTCCCTTTTTCAAAGACTTGCTATAATTAACCATAATAATCAAACAGAAATTATAACTATACCATGGAAGTTAGATGGCTCAATAATTAAATTATTTTCAAGAAGATGTCAATTGATTTATCAGGGCGACTACATATGTTATCAAGTCCTCGCAGAAGACGCAAAGGCAATAAAAATTTCAACAAATTCACCTCTAGCATTGGCATATCCACTCCAAAACAATCTGACACTAGTATCCAGTAATTATCAAATAAAGGTTGAGAGTAACAAAAACAAGGTCACATTTTTCGGAACAAAAATCTTTGGAGGAAACAATTTGCTGATACAAGGACACAGAGTGGACGATAATCTGGGAGAATTAAAGATACCGGAAGTTCAACCATTAATCATCGAGGGTCATCAACGGAGATTCGAACCGTTAAAAATACATGCAGTACCTACAATGGAGACACCAGAATTTACAAAATTCGGAATCGAATTCCATACGTCAATAACGTCATTTATAATAGTATTACTAATTTTAACAATTGGAATAATTTTCATTATTTATAAATATAAATGTAGAAGCAAGAGTCCAAAAAAGAATATGAAACATACCGAAATAAAAAAAGACGAGGACGTCATTCAACTTGGGCGTGGAGGAGTTATATAAACCAGTTATAAGAGCCATATTAGTCTTGTTGTCGACCACTTTCCATATGCCGTATCGATCGCCTCAGATTCCGAGACCTGCAACAATAAGAAGTTTATACTTTCGAACAATGACACGTACAGCGGAGCACGCACCGAGCACGCATGGAGAACAATAGAAGAAGGATCAAATAAACAAAATTACAGACCTTTAAAAAGGCTCGTGCATCGGCAACGAGCCAATCTCTGTCGGGTTACCAAGCTGTGAGGACGTATCAATAAAAGTTATAAAACCAATACCTAATTTCTTTACTTACCTGTGAATATACGTGTGCACTGCGATACGTACACTTAACTCACGCACTCGAGACGAAAAAATGACGCCCTGATTTTTTTTCTGGGTCGTACGTAGTCGAGAAACTTGAATCTCTCGCTCAGCGCGATGTGGGGTTAACTCGTTAAATGCAATAATATTTTTCTCTCTGACTCTCGGCGTAATTAAAGCGAAGCGTTGTTTTTACGCGTACACAATCGTACCGCCTTTTTTCCCGCTCATTTTTAACAAATATATATGTACAGCACGCGGGCTATAGCGCGGCGCGCGACACTTGGGTAATTGCGCCGACCCCATCCCGGAGCGCGATACTGTCGCCTATATATACTGCCCTACGGGAGCTGCGCGCACTGGAAACCCGATTAGTTTGCATTTTCACCTCGAGTGGCCTTCCCCTGTGCGCGCGATAGAGAGAGGCGAATATGAGCTCGCCGTAGGCGAGATATGTGCGCGCGGGACACGGGAGAGAGTGAGAGAGAGAGAGAGCTATGAATATTTTGGAAAGGCCAGACCGGGACTTGTTTGCCTCCTGCGAGCGTCCGGCTAATCGGGGGCGTAATCGTTTTGGAATTGCCGGGATGACACGCGCACACCCCTGCGCACGAGGAGAGTAATCTCTCTGCGGCCGAGAGGCTCTTATGCATATGAGTGTGCCTGCGAGCAATGCTCGAAAAAGATGATATTGATACCGGAGACACGAGTGTTGCGCTCCTTCTCAAAGATCATGTTTATACTACATATTGAATAGTATTTCGTTCGTCGTTCGATAATAGTCAAAGAAATAAGTTACCGGAACAACAGAATCAAATGTATTACTCGATAAATCATAAAGCACGAAATAAAGCATAATATATACGAATGAGCCCGGGTCTAGGGCGCAGAGAAGCGAGAGGATTGTCGCGGCGGGCGACAATCAAATAGTCGCGCAAAAATTGGAATCAGTGTAACTCGCCCAGCGCTCCCCGGGCGCGCGTCCCTGCCAAAATCATCCGCAATTAATGCTCGCTCACCCTCGTGTTCCCGGGCGCCGCAGAGCGCAAGCCTCCCGCTGGGACTTTTGTACAGCGCGGTGCAAATTGCCACCGCTGCTGTACACGCGAGATGTAAAGTATATATAGCAGTAGCCTTAACGGCGCACGAGTCGTCGTTGTCGCATCCGGCCATTAAATTGATATTCCCTGAATCGGTGTCAGAAGCATCGCTTGCAAAAGCGTTATATTTCTCTCTCTCTCTTTCTCTCTTTCTCTCTCTCTCTCTCTCTCTCTCTCTCTCTCTCTCTCTCTCTCTCTCTCTCTCTCTCTCTCTCTCTCTCTCTCTCTCTCTCTCTTTTACTTGTCCTCAATGGGATGTATTCGGGAAGCGAGTGGGAGGGGCTCGAGGGAAATTTGGCTCGAGGGCTACATTTTTCGCCCCAGTTACATATAACGTACATAACAAGCTGTGGACTGGCTGAAAAAGTGATATGTGAACGATATGAATTTTTTAATAAGAATTAAGCATTTGAGAGTATTCAAACGAGACTCTTATATCCTGCGTACTGTACTGTACACCGTTCGCTCACGCGTTCTCGCGAAGAGCGAGCAAACAAGAAATGACCAGACGTAAACAGTGATAAAAGTCACGAGGCCGATGCGTTATAACGCAATGGACGCGGTACATATACACCCTCGATAACAATGGACTTGGGCAACAGCGCGCGCCAACGTATATCCCCATACTGCCGATCATCTCGTTATAAAGTTTGTTTGATCGGCAAACATCGGCGCGATTCGAGTCGAGTGCTTACGCGGACGCCGTGTGTTTGCAGGTGCACAGCCGATATATATAGTTACGTAGTGCGTGTACCTATATATATAGAGTCGAAGCTGCGTACGAGAGCGGATAATAGTTTTGCACACTTGTAGCCTAACGGCGCGGCGCGCATTCGCATCTGCATATGGCTACATTTGATTGTTGATGGTGAAGTTTTCTATCAGATTGTTTCGAGTGTTTTCTACTAACTATGAACGTTGGTAAACTCATTCAGAGTACATTATATAACACAAGCGAAACTCGTTCTTTTCATCCTCTCTTATTTTCGTTTGAATGATTAACAGTTTAATAACAAAAATCGCCTTCATAGATTTGAATTGTTTTAAATTTTGGTCATAAATTAAATAGCGATGGAATACAAATACAAATTATATGTTTTTTAGAAAGCCTAGATTATAATTGTCTCTGCGTCATCCCTTGACAGAAGGTGTCATCCCTTGACAGAAGGTGTGCCAAACATTTGTTATGTGAGAAAAACGCGCATTATTGAAAAGTATTAAAAAAAATATCTTGATTTCGAAGCACCCAGGAAAACATCTTCGTACATTGTGTACCGTACAGTCAAACCCCGGTGATGTATCGAACTCACGCTCTTCATATCTTGGGGTTACTATTAAGCCGTCGACAAGCTCGATCCCAAGCGCATCTGCGCCCAATACTTAAGTATCCTCTCTCTTCCCTTATGCCCCATTCGCGCATCCTCGGCTCTTTGTATCCCCCTCGCGCACTGGAGGTCGCAGCAGCGTCACGATGACGCGCCAGGGCAAACGCTGCCGCGACAAAGGGCTCGCAAGGCGACGGGGCTAGAGGATTTTAGGTGCCACGTGCAATTTCCGCTCGCGCGCGCAAATTAATTTCTGTCACTCAGCTGCTGCGCGCGTATAAGCTCGACTGCGTTATTCTTTCCGCATATTGATCTCTAGAGTGCAGTTGGCGCATATTAAAAATCGGAGAATATACGTATTAAATAACGCAACGGTTCCATACGACACGCGCGAACGACCATTAATCCTGCAGCGCAGGCGACGCTTTTTCTTGCCCGTTCGAAGATGCACGGCCAGGGCTTCTTTTTCTGGATTTACGCTCGCATGATCGATGTTCAGGATCATCTAGCGCCGCTGCCGCCGCGCACAACGCTGGTCCAGAGACGACATAAATCAAAGCTGCGGCGCCAAAAGGAGAGCCTAGATATTTTTCACGCGGCGATTCTTTCACGTTTACCTGCTGCGTTGTTTCTGTGAACTCAAGGCGTTAAGTTAATTTTTTTACAAAGACTTGGCTGTATTTTATGGCGTGGCTTTTGAGTTGTGAGAATCGAGGAATTGATTTTATTTCAGAACCTTGTAACTGTTTAACAAAGTCGATTAATTTTCTTGATTTTATTTGCTTCGTCGATTTTCAATACGACGAAGCAAATAAAATCAAGCAAATTAGCGCGGGAGATGGTACCCGCTTCGAGTATAATTACAGAAACGACGAAAAATTTGCAAGTAAGAGTACATAGCGCTCGATTTCGAGTGCAAAAACGCTCGTTTAACGACGAACGAGGCAGGGATTAAATAACAGCCTCGCAGTGATAGCCCGAGCTGCTATACTGCAGTCAGTTCGCAAGAGGAAGCTGATCCCTCGAGCTGTAAAACTCAGCCCCGATATGCCTTTTTCTCCGACACTGCTTTTCTCTCCATAGCCGTATGCTGCTATAGTCGTTGGCGACGAGCATGAGAGTCTCCCGCTAGGCTAATTTGAGCACAGCGCGTGCTAGACTATTTTAATAAATTTTCTCTCGCGCAGTTACACACACGCGCGCTTCGCTGGTCTCTGCACCCTAATCCTCTCGAAATGATATTTTCTCGATTAGCCGAATCCTTTTCATTTATTCCCATGCGACCAAAGCGTTTCCGTTATTATCTACAAAGGAATATATGGTGTGCGTTGACGATATTAATCGCAGCATGAGATTCATGATGGTCTGAGCCAAATTTGGCAAGTAAGCGGACGCAGCGATGCATGTATATACACGGATCAACTGCGCGCCGGGATTCCACGGGCCAAAGTTGCCTTGACTGCGGCTGTAGCTCGCTATGAAGATCTGAGGGATAGTTCAGAGTTAAATGCGCGGCATGATGCTCTCTTATACTTCGAGTTTGAGTTTGAGCAGAAACGCTGAAATATATGAGGAGCTATGCTGCGCAAGAGAATAGGAGAGGCGAAAGAAAAAGTTGCGGAGAGCAGGTAAATTATTTAATGTATTATTAGTGAGACAGAGTGGATGATTATATAAATAACGTTATTCGGTGAATAGTCAATGAAAATCAAGAGCCATTTTTAAATTGACATGTCCAAACGCGCGCGATTCGACCAAGCCGAGTCGCAGAAATGAAGAAGCTTACAGAGCAAGAGCGGGCGCGAAAAAGTATATACGCAGCGAGAGAGAACTCGCAAAGTTGTAGCCGATGGTAAAGAATCGCGGCCAGGCTTTCGACAAATTTGCAAAATCCAAGATTTCGTATTAGACCTGCCGCGAAGCCTCTCGTCAACTGCGAAACTTTTACCGCCGGGCTCCGGCGAAATCTGAATATTATACGCGAACTATTATGCCGCTGCTACGGCTGCTTTGTCGAGAGGAAGAGATTTCCGACGGTGGCAAGGGCGATGAGAAGAAATTTCTGGAATTCGCTTTGCGCAGGGGAGCGAAATTCTGACGCGACGAAGGAGCACTTTAATACGGACTGTGGCGTATTTTTCAAGCGCAATGCACCCCCTCCTACTGGGTTGAGTTGCCAAAGTTTATGGCGATGCCGATTGATAGCTCACTGAAAGCTCTTGATAATTTTATTTCAAGTTTCTGTACTTAGATCAAGGAAATTATTTCGGCGGAAAATACGACCTCATTGAGCATCATTAAGAAACAAAAGATCAACCGAATATTTTCGTACTGCCCCGATTGATCCAGTGGTTCGCCGTTGCCAAAAATGCTAACCAATTAAAGCAAAAAAATGAAAAATAAAATCGAACAAAGGAATAGCGCGCGCACTCGACTAGGATCCCCGGTATTATTAAATTTTCAGCCAACTCTACCGTTTCATACAACGCGATTTCACCGCAAATGCCGAGAACCTCGAGCGCGCAACTTTTTTCTCTCTTCATTCATCGGGGGCAAAAAAAAAAGTTGTTCACGAAAACGCGCGACGACGATACCCTCGCGCGCCTATTTACACTTTAAAATTTAAATTGCCCGTAAGCGCCTCGCGGAAAAATCCGCTTTTAGGTCCGCTCTCCCTCTCCCTCTCCCTCTCTCATTCACTATATATATACTCTTCCTCACCGCTGAATGCCATTCAGTTGGGCTGCGCTGCAATCTGTTCGTCGGCTGCTGCTGCTGCTGCTGCTGCTCCTCGGCTCATAAAATTGTCATCCCGCGTGCATAAAACATGAGTGCGGGAGAGGGAAGAGAGTCGCGTGGGAATGCCGCTTCGAGTCTATACCGCAAATCTATACATGGCGCGCGCGCGCCCGATGCTATGCAGCCCCACTGATGTCTTCGAGCGAGCGAGAGGGAATACGTGTAACAATGAACGCAGCGAAAATTTGACTATCGATTGCCCGGATGGAACGAGAATCTCCTGAAAATCAGAGACATTGTGCCGAGTAGCGTTTTTATTAAAAATCAATGTACTCGTTTAAAAAGAAGACAAGAGGATGACGCGTATTTTCGCGGCATCGCCCGCGTGTGTGAAATCCACTTTTGCGCGAACTGCCTGCAGCTGATGCTCGCGCGATATTCCACGCATACGTAGTGCGAGCGAACGCGCATTTTTGCATACATAAATTTCGTCGGGGGGCAAAGTAGCTGCTATACTGCTGTTCGACGCGAGATGTCAACGACAAGCGACGATCTCGTCGTATACTTCGTCTATTCGAATAGCGTCCCCTGATTTCGACTTCAAATCGCGCAAGCTATATTAGGCACCGATTTTGACGAAATAAATATTTATAACAATCAACTTTCGAAAATGTAAAAAAATTTTACGACCTGTAATGTCGTTCCAGCAAAGCTCGCACAAGCAGTAATGAATTTCCCCGCATTTTCATTCTTTCAATTCACGTAAGGTTAATTCCAGCTCGCCTTTACTCAACTACGCGAAAACCGACACTGACAGATGGACATTGCGCGCAAAAAGTGCACTGCAAGAGCGCGCAATGTACGCGTCGCGGACCGGGCAACGAAGGCTAACCTAATTCTCGGGGACGCCGCGATTAAATGCGACACGTCGTGATAATGCTTGTAAATTGAGCAAATTATGCCAACGGGGTGACGAGACTGTGACGCTGGGGCGTGAGATTAACGCGCGCTCGCGCGCGCACAATTTGCATGAGATCGTGCATGCGGAACGAGACCTGCAAGCCTGAGGAAGTGCCATAGCGCTTTTCCTACATGCCGAGCGCGCGGCTTCTTTCATTGGCTTATTCTTTTAGGTTTTACAAGTCAGTGTTCGTTAGATGGTCGTATCTAAATGAGAACTTATGATAAAAGTGGAAATGCGCGTGCGGATTTTTTACGAGATTACAGAATATTGTATATGAAAATCTGACTCACGTATATATGTGCATCGTTTGTCGATGGTGGCGAGAGCTGTGTCGGCGTGGGCGACCGAGAATGCGCTCCGCCTTAACGTTAGCAAGACAAAAGCTGTGATATTTGGTTCGGAATATAACATTAATAAAATACAAAGTCTAGAGCTGCCCGGCATTGAGGTTGAAAGTGGCGTTTTCGTTCCATTTGTTGACGTTGTGACTAACCTTGGTGTTGTGATGGACTCGAGAATGACGTGGAAGCCGCAGGTTCATGCAGTTGGTCGTAAAGTAAATAGGGCTTTATATGGTCTCAGATCTTTCAGATCCTGCACAACGGAGGCGCTTCGTAAGCGGTTAGCTAGTGCTCTTGCAATCTCTCATCTGGATTATTGCTCTCTTGTTTATATGGATATCTCAGGGGAGCTTGAGTCTCGACTTCAGAGGCTGCAGAATTCTTGTATAAGGTATATCTGTGGTGTTAGGAAGGACGAGCATATTTCCCCGTACAGAAAGAAATTGGGATGGATAACGGTTCGAGAGAGGAGAGAATATTTTGCCGCGGTCATGCTGTACAAGGCTATAGTTATGAGGAAGCCTCCATATCTTGCTGCTCTTTTTGAGAGAAACCAGTCTAGGACCTCGAGCAGGGACCCCAAAGAACTCGTAGTCCCGAATTCGCGTACTGAGGCTGGAATGAAGTCTTTCAGTTCCCAGGGTGCACGACTTTGGAATTCGCTACCGCGCGAATCGAGAAGTCTTCCGTCGCTTAGTAGTTTTAGGACAGCAATACGCCGTTATATGTACCGAGTTGACGATGAATAAAGGTTGCGCATTGTAAAGTTATATCGACGAAATGTATATTGACTAGGATATGACTGATATGTACAAAATGTTTTTGACTTGTGCAAAATAAATTTTTATTCTATTCTATTCTATTCTATTCCGTTATCATATTATTGTTATTGCATACGGTGTTTGTTTTCTTATACTAGTGCAAGAATGTGGCTTTAGCCTTGTGTAAACGTTAAGAATCGTATGTATAATTTAACAGCACATTACAAAAGTTACAACTTTTTGAAATGGAATCCCGACATGTCTGGGGGAAAACTATATGTATTTCAAGCAGATCTACAGATATAGGAGACTTCGATGTTCAAAACCCAAAGAAAAAAATGAATTTGGCCTTCATTATTTAGTTATATTACGATATTTAAACAAAAGTTAAACAGTTTACTTTTAAGAAATTCTTATACCCTCGAAAATGTATACATTGTTATTTAGTTTTGCAGAATATTATATATTTTTACTACAAGTCATATAAATATATCACTTCTTTTATTAGCTTAACTCACGACAAATGTTCAGTTATAAATATTCGCTCTTGCAAACGCACGGTACAATATAGAAATACATTTGTACAACTTTACAGTTGATTTATAGGGTTTTTGAACGAAAGATGAAAGGGTTTTTAAATTTTCTGTTTCTGATAGTAGTAATAGTCATTATAACGGAAAATATCGCCAACGGTAAGATATTTTTCAATAACTCTGTAATTCATTTTCGTCTAGAAATAAATTGCATAAATCATTTACCTATTAAAACATTGATTTTATTTGATGAAAATACAAATAAAAAATGTATTTCTTTATATTTTACAATTAGTCGGAGCCTATAACTACGAGCCGACTGACCCCAAACGCTGTCAAAAAAGATATGGACGTCGAAAACGTGCTATCGGGAGCAATGATTCTGGTGCAGGACTAGAGACTTATTATAAATTTATCGAAAATCAGAACTCATGTGTTCCATTCAAAGCTGATAAATTACCAGAGTTATACGGATTTTTCACACAAGATGATTGTGACAAATAGTGCAGGAATATTTGTAAGTATACAAACCAATCAAACTAAATTTTTGATATTCAAAAGTATTATATGAATTCTTTTCGATTTTAGGGCATCATATTTTTCACTAGAAGGTTCTTTTTTACAATTGGTGTCTGATGTGCCTTAAAAAATTCTCCAAAAAATGCGCATGACCTTCTATATTATCATTAAATAAATGCTTCTTTTTCAGTTAACAATATGTTATATAGAGGCCTTAATGTATTCCATCCGCTAAATATACTATAACAAGCTCGCACAATCTAAAATTCAAAACCAGCTAAATTTAGAAACGCCGTATATTCCGCACAGTGACTAATTGACAATACAGCACAAAATCCTAAACCGTCCGCCTTCTACCTGACGTGTCTGCTCTGCCTGGTTTACCTTAACAGGCAATTGGTGTCTCTCTACGTGTGTATTCGTTTGCAAAGTGAATCCCAACAGCAGACAAAGTCGACAACCGCAGGATATGTTCGACGCCGGAACGACGAGCGTCCGCTTTTTCGGAGTTAACCCGTTGCTAGATATACGTAGCATCTAACGAGGCAGGAGAAGCCAGTGGATGGGCCGCTTGTGCTCGTCGTCGTATGTGGCTGTAAACTCCGCCGCCGGCCGAAATAAGCTATCCGCCACGACGCTGCAGACTCGACTCTGTGTACTAACGAGTAGCCGCCGTATATAAAGTCGTGTGTCACGCTCAACGACGCTTTTGCATTTTGGGTTAAAAATAATCGTGGAAAATACTGCTCGATATATAAATCAAGCGCACGGTACCTCGTAATTATATTAGATATACCTATATAGTACTTACAAAAAGGTCGTTAAAGCAATATCTGTGATTCGGGCAAACAGAGAAAGCCTCGCACTCGCGAGTAGGAGTCAACGATGACATTCTCGAGCCCGATATCCGTCCGAGTACCTGCGACAAGTACGTCCGCAGCTCAGCGGCGCCAGTGTCATATACGATGGAAAGACAAAGAGACAGAAGCGCTAACGAAGCGCCTACCGCCTCGCATCTGGCAATTAGACACGAGTCCATTGATTAACTGAGCTCACTCGCGCGCTTATATTAACCGCGCGAGCCGTGAAACTGAAGCGAGTGCGGGAGAGTCGTCGCGCGCGCGCGCGGGGGCGGCAGGTTGAAAACGAGCTAGTCGTAGCTCTCGACTCCTAATTAACCTTGCGAGGAGCTTCTCTTCGTCCCTGCAGCGCTTATTTTCACCGCCCACCTTTGTTGAACGTTCAAAAGGGACGATTATCGCGCGCTCGGAGGAGGAGGAAAAATTCGCGGAGACGTCGTGTTCACATCTCTCGTGGTCATCACGATGTTTGCTAAAGGCCGTTAGATGGGAATACGATGTTGACGCATCGCATTCTCATTGTTGGCTCTTTGGCCGAAACCTGGCATAATCAGCAGAAGTATATAGCTATGTTTGGATGCGGAGTCGCTTAATTACTTTACGCCAGATTTATCATTCCGGCGATTGAATGAGGAAACCGCAATATTATATATCCCTCATTGAAAATTTATTGATTATCAAACTCGTGATCGAAAATGTCGTACCTTTGGTGTACGTATAATACTGAGCAGTACATTGCGAAACGATGAACGGAGAGATTGCAAAGAGCAGAACAATAAAGATGAGGCAAAGCGCGCGGGCTACGACTCGTACAATGACAGAAGTGCGAAGTTGCAAGATGAATTTTGGAGATACTAAACGCGAGGGGTTGATATAGTAGACAAAACCAAACAGAAACGCAGCAGATGTGCCAAATTGGCCGACAACTTGATGGCTCATTATTTTCTAACGAACGTCATCGTAAACCCTCATCAAGCCGCGGCGGGCTTTTGTTGCTTTTGACACGAGGCACCATTAAATCTGCGATTTCACACGAAATTACTGCGTATATATAATATAGAGCTAGATCGCACCACGCGATCGAAAGACATATGGATTTTGAATAGTGCAAGGTAAATTAATGAAAAAACTTCTCGCTTATTTTTTTAGAATTCCGCTGTTGTTTCACGGGAAAGGGCGGGTATTTATCCAATAAATAAAAGACATCATTTTGACTTTACTCAACAACACATAACTCTCAAAAGGAGTTCAATTTATTCAAAAGAAGACTTTATTCCTGTGACGTATTACGCAAGGCTAAATTCACAAAATAACGCTAAAGTTCCTCGCCTACGCCGTATTTCTTTAACGTACTCGAGTCTTTCGGCTGTTTTTGCTCGATCCGAGCCCTTCGGCTCCTAATACCTAACTAACTCGCTCGACAGACAGTCCAGCTGGCCTCCCCGACAGCGCGTATTACTAGCCCCGAACAAAGGCCCTATACTGTTTTCCTCTTAGCTTGTCGGAAAACTTCTCTCCTACGATACAGTAGAGGACTCATTTCGGCGGTTTATTCAAAAACCTCATTTAAATTCTATACTATGCCGAATAACCAATTCACCTATAATAAATGCATTTTTACATGTGCCGTTACCACGTCATTTAAATATCAAATAACTACACTATAACAAAAAAAATCTCAGTTACATAAAATATTAAATTTCTGTCCGTAACAGCTGTCTTAAAACTGTAATTTGTTCTAATACCTACACAATAGCTGTGTATTGAGCAAAATCTACTCCACCCTCCCCCGAAATAGATTATTTATTCGTAAGTGATAAAACGCACTTTATATACATTATTGTCAAAATCAGCAAAATTAAAATGAAAATCATTTTCACTTGTACGCGCGTCAATAGCAGGTTCCCGAAATGAAATTAGAGCGCGAAGGCAGACGTGTGCACCCAAGTAGAAAAGCCCGAAATACGCAAAGACGCCCAATGTCGTCAAGCGATCGCAACTCCGGCACCCACTCATTGAGAAGCTCGTCTCGCGTGTTCTAATCAAGTAAAATAAATAGAGAGAGAGAGAGAGAGAGAGAGAGATACACATCGTGTGCCCGTGACACGCACATCGAGACTGTTTCACTATATTTTGTATGGGATAGAGAGAGAGAGAGAGAGAGAGATAGATAGATATATTTATTTATTTGCAGACTAAGGACGTAACGTCACAGTATAGTCTAAATCGTAGCAAAAATATATCAATATAGTCCGCATCGGAGCACGCTAGGGCGTATCAGCCCTTTACAAAATGGCATATAAAATACAATAGGGTATAACAGTATATATATGTAAAATTATAAAATAAAATAAAGTAAAGTAAAATAAAATAATATAACATAGAGTACTATAAAAGTAAAATATACAATTGTACAGAGCAAAATACTGCAAAGGTAGCGCAACATATTGAAACCATCTATACACATGATACAAAGAGAGAGAGAGAGAGAGAGAGAGAGAGAGAGAGAGAGAGAGGACAGAGTACAGAACGTACGGAGCGTTGTTAATATAATATATGTACATCAGCTGATTATAAGGATGTCATAGTAACTAAAGCAAATGCGATCAATACTTTGCTTCCATTATATTAATAATTCTATTTTGTATACACTATATATTTCAGTCGCGAAATTTACTAATCAATACATAATAAATAATTGGTCACAAAAAATATTTTTATCATACATTATATACAAGAAGCATGCTCTTAGAGGCCGTGAAATATTGGTATATCGACCTTTAGACGGCGAGTAGACAAGAGCTTGAAGAGCCCATCAAGCTTCCAATCAGAGACTTGCCACCGACACATGTGTTCAAGCGGCTTTCCGAGGGTACGTACGACGAAGTGTGAAGCTCAATCAACATCAGCAATCTTACATCTTGTTCTATTCCTCAAGGTAGCTCTAGATGTATAGACGAGCTCGCATGAGCTTCTTATCTCGAGATTCACAGAAATTGGAAAATTACCGGAATAATTGTGATCGTATTAAAAATAAATCTTAAGAATTTACTCAAACGGTAGAACTCTTTGAAAAATTTAGAAACAACGCAATTTTACTGCAGAAATTAGTAATCTCGAACAAATAAAAAATCCTTTATTTTTAGAGAGAAATTTTAGGAACCAGAAGTAGAGAGTATGTCGTTTTAAAACAATGCATACTACAATTCCAGTAATAAATGGTTGTAGATACATACAAAAATGTTAATTGTATAGCTTAGAGTAATAATATAGAAACCAAGGGAAAATCAGCAGTGAAAAATTGAAAATTCCCACGTATAAAAGCAACTTTTAAACTTCAAACGTCATTTACAAAAACCAATTGCCGCGACAGCAGGATTTCCATCCCGAGTATCTTCATTTTCCTCCGCTCATTCTCCATCGTGGCTCTTGCACACAGCTCTCACGGCATAACGTTCTATTCCCAGCTGGCAACTTTATTTCCCATAATCGAGCCGTGTGCATCGCGCGCACCTCATTTCACCCTCCTCCTCTGTATCTTACTTGTCGTATCTCTCTCTCTCTCTCTCTCTCTCTCTCTCTCTCTCTCCGACTCTCTACGTATATTCTTCTTTTTTTTCTCCTTTCCTCCTCGAGACATTCAAAATTCAATTCGGCCCCGGCGAGTGTGTGAACGCGCGCGTGCGTCGGGCGCGGAATTATTTTTTAACCAGCTTTGCCGAGAAACGAGGGGGCGGCCGAGCGAAAGGGGGTGGCAATCGCTTTTACTGTCGAGAAATTGCTTCGCCCATGAGGAGAAAGTCTCGCGCGAAACGCTGGAAGACGCGAGTCAAGCGATTACGCTGCTTGATATAAGAAACTGGATTGTAATTGTATATATACATATATGTAGGAGAGATGAAGAATTTTTAATCATTTGATTATGTTACAGGTTTTTACATCTCGAGCGCAGCTGAGTTGGAAAAGACCATCTCCATTTCACGATCTGATCTTGGATATCGTAAATCTTTCGAGGCTCGTCGGACGCGATAGCGAATCTGCCTAAAATCAATCCCCCTAAACCCATCATCCATCCATTTCCTACATAGTCTCTTCCCAGTAACCCATTCTTTCTCTCACCTCGGCAGGAATTTGAAAAAAGTGTGCGGGAAAAAATCCCGAGCCCGAAAACTTAAAAAACGATTGCCGCACAGCACGTACTGCAAGCAGAGCGCAGCCGATAAGAAATTCCGCGCGTCGTCCGTCACGGAGCCGATCTCGCAACACTCGACGCGACCGATAGGCCCTTATCTTCTCTCTTCTCTCCGAAAAAGAAAGCCTAGACGCTTATAGCCGTTACGCGAGAAGCGCCGGGAAATGAATACCAAACAGCCGGGGCTGGTGGTGTGCGGTTATCAGCTGTAGACTCTCTGACCCATTGGGCCGTGGCGGTGAACTTGGCTGCCGCACAGTTATATGCTCTCCTTCGTCAGTCCGCGCGCGCTCGGCCGAGCGTGAGATGGCTATCGCAAGAGAGGCAACGGGGAGCCCTCCAGTGTTGGTGCCCGGCGGCGGTGGCACGAGAGCGTCTTTATTTATTCGGCTGTTGGGCTTATTTATTGGCCCACCGATGCGACGTTACGTGCGGGAAAACTCGCTGCTGCTGCTGGACGAGTGATAAGGATGACCGATGATTTAGTGTGGTTTGATAGCAAAATTAAACGTCGAGGAGTGTCCTTTGTCCTTCTTTTGAAATTTGCATTGCGAGTGCACACAATGACGTTGATCGAGAAAACGCAATCGAAAATACTGGTATATAACGCAGAATTACGGGACTATATAAATTACGTGAATTTCAAGCTCTTATAAAGCGACGATGAAAACAGTGCGGCAGTTACTAACTGCAGTAGCATCCATAGAGGAGTACAGGACACAAGTGAAGAAACAAGAAAAAGGCGAACAACTCCCAACAGAGCATCCCCGTACACGAGGAGCGGCAGCTCCGCTCTCTCGGCCATCTCGGAACAATGAACGGTTATTGTCGCGGTACTATTACGAGACGGCGCCGAAATCGCTCGCGCTCCCAGGGCAGCAGCTGCATCGCCGGTCACTCGATTCCACTCTCCACATTATACCTATATATATTTATATATGTATATACCGCCACGTCGAGTCTATCTGCCCATTCCTTCCCTCCTCAGGACTGCAGCGCAGGCCGCGCCATTATTTCTCGTATCTCGTGGCTCCACGCGCTGCTGCTCGTCCTTTCCCCCTGTCCCGCCTCCCTGCGCCCGATGCAACTGCGTACATATATATATATATATATATATATATATATATATATATATATATATATATATATATATATATATATATATATATATATACATGTAGACCGCGTGCTACCGTGTGTGCGTAACCACTTGGCTCTCCGCATGCAACCCTTTCCTCTTAAAGCTCGCGCAGTGCGTAGCTGTATAATGGGCCGAGCGAGAGCTATACTGCAGTAAACAAGCAGCTCTCTCGTCGTGCGAGCGGAGCCTCGTCGATATACACTCGAAAGTTTAATTCGATTCCGGGATGTATACATCTGTGTATATACGCGATTCTTTATGTATGTTAGATATAGTCGATGTTAGAAGAACAAATTTTTCAAAAAAAAAAAAAACAACGTTTCCTTTTACAATAGCGAGCAGCAAGGAAACTATATAATATATACAGACAAGATGCCGCCCATATCACGACTCGTGCCCCTTTCAGCAGCAGCGCAGCATCAATACTGCATAGGAATATAAGGGCCGCGGCGACGAATTATTACGACTAAAGCTTACGCAGCTGCAGTCGCACGAGCTCTGATTGAATATTACTAAGGTAAACACACGCGAGCCCGTCGTGTCATTTGCATTTCCATGGAATATGTTTTCAAAGCGCGCGCGCGCTCTCGATGACTGTTGACCCTTCCGGACATTCTTCCCGAGTGCGCGATATACGAAAGAAATATCTCTCGTATTCTGATTATATAAGCCGTATTAATATTTATAACTAACCGAGCGCAGCTGCTATATACAAAGAGAGATAATTCGCGATGTGGAATACGTATACTCGCGGCTGCACATGCGCGCAGCGGCCAGAGGGTTCCCTCTGGGATCAAACGTCCGTTGCGCGGCTGAAAATTATCTCGAATATCTCTTTTTATTGCAGAGGAAGAGCACGTAAGATTTGGCATTTGCATATGCAGGGCCGCGCTCGGCTCACCGGAGCACATATAGTATTATATTGTATATAGGCAAGCGAGCGAGGGGAATTCATTGTATTGTAATGAAAAGCAACGAATTCGTATTAGTACGCAACGAGCTATTGTGTATCCCTGCGGCCAACATCAAAAGTAATAATCAAATTCGTAACGACGAGCCGCGAGCGCGACGATATAACATATATCCATCAAACGCAGGCGCGCATCAATCGAAAATAAAGCTTATACAAGTCACTCGCCTGTGGGCAACCAGTTGGTGGCGCTGCTGCCGATGCACAATGGAGCGAACGAAATCGATGGTGATAATAACACACACCTCGTCAAAGACGTCGCGCGCGCGCGTTCCCCAGAGCTGCGAGATAGATCGACGCGAGATCGTAGTATATACTGCGTCCGGTTTCATGGCGATTTATGCTCGACAAACCGTACAGCGATAAGCGCTCTACCGCAGCAGGGAGACAGAGAACGTGTGATGGGGCCCAAGGCCATAAGCTCGCTCCCCTGCATATATGCACACACGCGTAGACATAGCCACAGCGCCGGAGAGAGAGAGAGAGAGGGAGATTTGCATGACAATGCAGCCTCCGCCGCGCGTCATTATGGACCGGCCCCAATCAAACGGCCGAGGCGTTCGGCCCAGCCTGCAGAGTCGGTGTTTATTACTTGCGACTACGCTGGAGGCACCACATGCAAATGCAGCCCGCGATCTCGCGTAGTCTGAGACACAATTCGTCGCTCCGGGTATTCTGTATATGTAGAGGGGCTGCTCCGGTTGATATTATCGATTCGTTCGCATTGCTGGACAGCGTATATCGCTCGGATGCGACGATGATTGGACTGACGCAGGGGAATCTTGAACAGGTGGCTTACTTCGGATCATGCTGTATGAATTTATATCGTGTAAGGCTGAATAGTGAGGCGTCTCGCTTTAAAAAAAATTCTTCGTCCACGGGGTTGATGAATGGCGCAAAGTATCAACAGTCGAAGCGCCTGACTCTCGGGGAAGCGTTGATCCGGGACTAATTTGATTTAAAAATGGGAGATTTATTCAGCCGACGGCAAAGTGGAAGAGGGCAGCCCCCCTTGGCCTGTTATATAGATCAGCCGCACCGGTGTTCCGTATATGTGAGGCGCGACTCTCGAGTATCATTACACTCGTATTTGTTCGCAACCCTCCTCGCCGACAATTTTTCCCCATCGATGCTTTCTTCTAGACAATGCAATGAAACTTTCAGAATTTTATCAAGGGGGCGTCGAGTGCAATACAGGCTGCTTCGCGTAATGGACGCGTACCTAAACGTAAATAGTATGAATAAGAAAAAACACGATCTCAAATTGTATAGGAGTTAGTAAGCTAATAATATGAATTTTTTCGCCGTTATTGATTTATTGGCTCTTTATTCTATGCCATTTTCCTGAATCATGCACCGCAATGACGTTTCAGAATAAAAGCGAAGTAAATAAGTAAATAAATAAAATAATCGAGGATCATTTCCAGAAAATAAATTAAAAATCGAATCCGCGGATATCCGGAGCATAACGCGATTATACGGCCAGGGCCGATTAACATCTACGAGTATACGGGCAAAGCCAGGCTTTTCCAGAATACACTATATACATATGCAGTGTACGCCAACGTTTGGCCGCCTATCAAACGTGCACATAGCGCAGTGGTCATTAGGGATCGATAGGGAGTAGAGCGAGTAGCTCACTCGCGTCCATTCGCTTTTACAATTGCCGCAGCCGTCCGACATTGCGAATTATCGTAACTTCGGTTTGCCGCTTTGTAGCTGCGCGCCGCCATATATATGCCAGCGGAGAAATTCAACGCGTTTGACCGCCAATCGAGTTTGCCGCGAGCACGCGCTTATATATGCACGACTCGCTATTTGACAGAGTGTACCGAACGCGCGAGCTACTCACTCAAATTCCTGTGAATTTTTCTTTATAAACGCTCGCACATAATTAAAACGCGAAAAATTCAGCTGTCACGCTCGCGCGCAGTAGTTCCGAACGAAAACGACTCGGACTGAGTATTTTTTCATCCCATCCTCGGAACCACCCTGTGCCAACAAAGCGCCGGAGATTTCGGGGAAAAAGCGAGCGCTTCCAGACCGACGCCCGCGACGCATACGTCCGATCAAGCGGAAAGCGCGTCCAAACACACTCTGGTGAAATATTTCATTCTAATTTTTCCCAATAGTCCTTCGTATACGCGGCTCAGCGTTTAAGTATACTGCGCACAGAGTTTCGTAATTATTATATTATATTAGAACAGCCCGTTGCGCGAATTCGAGGGAACGAAACTGACGCGCGCGTTTTCCGCCTGGACGCGCGTGCTCATCGATCTTACCGCGCGCTGAAGAAACTCATCGCGCCGCGTCGGGTATAATCCGTAAAAATCACAGCAGCAACGGCGGTGTAAATCAACGTCGCCTCGAACGATATTCACCCCGAAATAAGGAATTTAACGCAACGATAAACACGGCGGCGGCCAGCGGGGCTATAAAACACGTTTTCATAAACCCGATGTACTATTTTTTTTCCCACTGCGTTTACTTTCTCGATGCGCGCGGCAAGTCGCTTTTGCAGTTGATCGATTCTCGATTTTATCATTCGAGGGCATCGGAGCAATGCCGACCCCTCCGGCGTGCGCTTCGTTCTAATCCTATTTAGCCTATGCCCGAGCGGCTCGCGAAGTGAGGGAGCGTCCGGTGCGTCGTCGCTGACCGTTCGCCGATTCCGTATGTATATAGCTCAAACAGTGTGTCCCTTCGACATATGCCTTATTATTTTCGCTGATTTAACCGTAGCCGCTCTGTCCGTATGTAGTTATATTATAAAAAAATCGCATTACTACTGAAGCTCGTATTTGCGTATTGGCCTTTTATTTCGCACTGGACAAAGTCAAACACGAAGTCGACGGAGCATGTAAAGTACCCCTTGGACGAAGATTAAAGAAAATAAATGTACGAAAAAACTCGCGTATTTATCTTCAATTAGGTGTATCAATAAGATTGGAAAAGTTTCCGATCGCCGATCCCCCTGGACTTCTCGTTCAACTTTATAAAAGCAGATTCGAGTTGAATGAAAAAAAAACGTAAATAGAACAGC
Organism: Muscidifurax raptorellus; assembly: GCA_020010945.3. Classification (NCBI taxonomy): domain Eukaryota; kingdom Metazoa; phylum Arthropoda; class Insecta; order Hymenoptera; family Pteromalidae; genus Muscidifurax; species Muscidifurax raptorellus. The sequence goes on from CM052077.1 coordinate 14,948,835, forward strand.
ATACAAAGCGAGCACCATTTAAAAAACGTCCAAAGAAAGTTTAGTGCGCTCGATCGTACGAGGCTATATACATGCAAGCTCAATGTAGCCAGAAAAGAGGCGAAATCGTAGCATAGCCTAGCTTCGAAAAAGAGGGTCACCTGCGAATTTGGCCCTCGCGCGCTAGCTGCAATCGTCATCGGTGAGAATCGATCGTCCTCCGGCGGTGAACAGAGCGGAAGAAGAAGCTGCAGAGCCTAGCGAGATGAAGAGATAGAGAGAAGCCGCTCCGGGTAACGTAATCGGAAAGTCCTTTATATCCGAGAAAACTAAGTTTCGAGGCAATTTGTGTGTCTCTTTGTAAGGAGTAGCTGCAGCTCCGCCGGAGCTTGCTACAGTATGTAGCGAGAAGAAGGCGATTCCCTCTCTCTCTCTCTCTCGCGTCGACTTTGCATAGCCTCCTCTATCGCCTCTCTTTTTCGAGGGAAAAGAAGGCGAGCGCTCGTTCCTCATCAGTTCGCAGGAGCGGGCATCGGAAGGACCAGGACCCAGGGCTCATCCTCCCCTTCGGCCTCTTGTGTACTGTACATGCCTGCCCCGCGTGCTCGCTCCCGCAATTCTCTCCAATTCTTTTCTCAAAACAAGTTTGTAAAATGCAATTTTCCCTCTCGCCCAGGTTGACAAGTCTCTCTCGCTCTCTCTCTCTTCTCTCTGATCGTCCTAGACCACGTCAGCGCCACCTCCAGCCGTGTGCTCCTGCGCCTTGATCTTCCTCCTCTCTATATCGTCGCTTGCTTTTGTTCTTTTATCGCTCCTTTGATTCGGCAATATTCGACACTGCTGGTGCTGGATTTGCGAACGATGCAGTCTTTACCGTGCGATAATTTAAACGATCGTTTTCAAGCCACTGCAGCGCGTTTAATATCGAGAGCGAACGTTAAATCGCTCGACGTGTATATAATAGTTTACAGGGATCCCTTTCAACTGTATTATATATAATATAATTCCGCCGATTAACGAAGCCGCAAAATCAAGTGACGATTCCGGCTCTGTAGTTTCAAAATGAAATTTCATTCGCGCCGGTCCCGCAGGACAGACCTACACCTTCCTCGTTCTCTTCTTTCGAGCATTTTACACGCGCAGCGTATTATATAGCGAGCGAGAGCGGCGGCTCTCGAATCCGTGTCTTCCTCCCCAATTTTCTCTTCGTCTCGAGAGCTGACGAAGAGAAAATTTTTTGCCTCGCTTTCTCTCGTGCGCGCGAATCGCGTCACGGATATAATATTATTCCCGCTCGAGACTTTTATTATCTTATTCCCCGCTCGGTCTCTATATCGAGAGCGAGCTTGAATCTTCGAATTAACCTTGGAGCCGCGCACGTTCCCGCGATACAATTTTATTCAACTAAAAAGCGCATTCATTTTCGTGTATATCCGATGTGTACTCGTTTCTCCAAATACAAAAAAGCCGAGATACTAAAACGCGCAGCGGTTTATCCCCTTATCTTTTGACTGGTCCGCCAACAGTCGCAGCCTCGGACAAAAGAATCGAAACGTCCGGCCGCGTTATTGTCTCATCGGCCACGAGCTGCACTCAAAGGCTGATCCTCCGATGGCAAGACTGCGACAATCACCTTGCTTTGTCAATGGCGTCTCGATTGTTCTGCCGGCTCGGCGTAGGTGGAGCTTCGAAATATCGAGATTCTTGCGTGCGCGCTGTACTAAGACATAAGACAAAGGATCGAGTCTTGCCGCACAAAGCTTTCGGGTACTACTTTTATATACGGTAAAAGATTTCTTGATTTTCGAAGAAAAATCGCACTTACTTACAGCGTGAAAAAGATCACGCAGCTCTAGAGACCCATCGTTATCTGAAAACAACTTCCTATTGCCCATTCAAAGGCTTAATTAACGCCTCGGCTACACATGGCGCAGCTAAGAAAGCAGCAGCAGTAGTGTGGTAGGCTCGTCTCATCAGTTTGGATCGGCTGCAACGCGAGAGCCTTCGCTTTCACGCGCGCCGCTATCTTCCATTCCGCTGCAATAGATCGGCTGTACGAGCAACAGCGTAGTGCAGCACGGTTGCGCTCAGATAGCCCGAGACATTATCGCTAGAGAGGCGTCGGGGGCAGAGGATCCGTGCATACACACACACAAGGGCGCTGGAGGTATAGAGCAAGCGGACAGGCCGACTATATCATCGTGCCGCGCTAGGCCGCTTATCTCGACACGCTGGCATGCTAATCAGCGTTTACTCGGGAGCCGAGAGGGTGTATACGTGTGTGCACGCTCGAAGCAGGGGCTATCTGACTCTCTCGCTCGCTCTCGATTTGTCCAAATAATCCTTACGGACAAATAGCCCCGCGGCTGGTATTAACTTCCGGATCTCGTTCGTTTCGCTGCTGATTCTGCTGGCCTATTTTCCGACGAGCCGTTATCGCGCGGATTTTATTTAGCCTGTACTCGCTGCTTTTTTTTTAGCGAGAGAGCTTCTCGTAGTTGGGGATGATTTTTGGCCGGAACGAATGGGCTTTTTTCCGCGCTTTAACGAGCCGCGCTTTCAAATGATAAATAAAAGCGTCGAAGAAGTTGGTTACTGCGAGAGCGTATAACGAAGTCTGCTTTCAACAATATTGCAGAGAAACGCGCGAGTAGAGAAAAAACGTTCGCCGAGACTTTAAGCGAAAAACTTCCCAGCTGTAAGTCATCATTAACCAATCCAGCAGCAGATTTCCCGGCCCTCGTCGAAAGCAATCTTTTTTTCGGGCTAACTTTTGCATTGCGGGGCTGGAAAGAGGGAAGAAGGAGAAGCAGAGGAGACGCGGATGCGATGCTGACTATATAGATATATATATATATATATATATAAAATAGGAATAGAGTTGGAGTCGCGCGCCTCGAATCCGAGCGCGAAATAAATGAGAAACAGGTGTCTACATCATTACTTTGGAAACGCTTAGAGTTTTTTTCTCGCTGTCTCGTCTGCTCTGCCACTTCGTCGTTTCGGGTCTTTGGGGAGAGGAGACGCGGAAGCAATTGTCCGGAATCTTCTTTGCTCGGAGGCGCGTTCGCCAATTTTTGCGGCTGACACCTTGTCCCTTTTTGCCAGATTTCTGTCTCGCATCGGAGCGTGAAACGAAAAGGACATTATAAAAAACAGACGATTTAAGCGAAAAAGTCATTTTATATCCCCATTTCTAATTATCAACTTCTCGTTATTTTGTCTCTAAAATGACTTTTCTTCGCGCAAACAGACTCGGATGAACAAACTTCCCCTCGACCCACATTCCTCTCTCGCATTCATTTTATTGTTTATATTATATCTCCGCTCGGCTTTTTCTCCTCCCGGCCGATCAATTCTCCGACTGCTCGCCCCTGATTCTTCGAGCAATTAGCGACTTGTTTCGCGGCTCTCTTTTTCCCGGCAGCTTATTCAGTTCTTCAATTTTCATTCATTCATCCGCGATTGCTTAGCTGCTTCCCCGATTCGACTAATTAAATTCGTCTCTGGATTTTTCGACTCGAATCAGCTTCGTTGAATTCCGTCAGGTTTAATTAACTCCGAGCGAAGAGTCGAAGTACTGTGGGCAAAAGGCGCGTCTGATTTTTTAACTGCGTTCTCGCTGTGTTGTTGCTGCTGCTGTTGCTGCCCCTGATGGAAAATGTGCGAGCAAGTCCCTTGTAACGAGGTCACATCTTATTTGTATATATATATATATAGAATTAAATCAGTACGCCGTGCTCGAGTAACATGAAATTGTCCGCTCTACCTCGTCGGGGCGAATCTTAATTCCGCGTCGCAGTATAGCTAAACTCGTGCACTCATTAGAATCGAATTCGGAAAAAGGAGGAAAATAAAACCGGAGAGAGAGATCGGTCGTTCATCAGCATGAAAAATTGCCTCTGCACTTCATCAACTAGCGAGGAATTTCGCGCAAGCCGAAGCCCCGAGACGCAGCGAATTCGTAATAGCTCACAACTACGTCAGAGGCTGCTCAAACAGTAAGGAAAGTTTAACGATCTTGACAATGGCCGGCTGACAATAACGCCAGTTCGATCGTAATGGCTGTGCTGCGCAGCATCAGGGATCGAGGGAGAGAGCGAGCGATAGAGACTACCGAATAAAAAGCGAGAGGGGGAGAGGCAGGAAATTTCCTGCGAGCCGTGCAGCGGCGAACAACGAAGTTCGTTTCCGGCGCAACGGCGGACGCGGCGCAATAGTGACAAAGCCCTCTCTTCTCTATATATATGTATATATATACAACTATACAGGTATATATACTGGCGCAGATGGACACGCGCGTGTACGTATACGGCTGCGAGCTTAAACTTCACTCGGAACTCATCGTTATGTTTGAACTACCCTGTGCGGCAACACTACTCTATCTCCGCTCTGGCAGCTATACAACCTCTCCCTCTCTTTCGCGACGTCTGTTCTTTTGGCGAAAATTAAACTTTTGCTGGCTTCCCCGTAGCAGCCAATGGATTTTAGAACTGCGCGCTTTTTTCGCTTCGCTTGCCTCAAAAGTTTATGCCAGTGTAGCTCGGTGCTCGCATAGTTGACTTCCAGCGCTGCACGCAATTCTGAGGAAAAAATAACGAATGCAAGCAAATAGCCACTCGAGCCACGACGCATTTCCGAGCACAGCCAGCTGGTGGGAAGATACGTGGATATTCTATTAGAGACTTAGCAGCGCGGCAACTTGAGAGCCGCCGACGGCGAAGCAACCGGATTAGCCCAACTATTCACGGGAAATTAGCTGTATGCTCTCTAAGGTAGCTTGTGCGCGAGCGTGTCGAGCGTACGTTAGGCCAGTTCTCTTTGCTATGCATATATATATGTATATAGTGCGACGGAGGACGCGGAGCTTGTCGTGTTGGGATATTGCACTTTCGGATCCTGCTTGTATGTAGCCGAGCGTTAGGCCGTTGGTACGAGTTAACGTATACACGTTCGATTCGCGGACGCGCTTGTTTTGCGCTGTGTTTGTAAATTTTCGCTTCGAATTTCTCTAGTCTGATATTATTGGCCAGTTTTGATCCTCTTTCTAATACGTGCATTACAATTTCGCGTTATGAGCAACATATAATAACGTACTCAAATTTCGTGTTTGTATGTATTTTTATTGCATCTCGTAATAATAATCATGCTATTATCGAGCTTGCTCGAGAAATCCATTTTTGGAACACGAAGCGTTGCGAGCACTTTCGTATATGTATTATTGACTATTTCTGTGCGAGGATATTCGCGAATTCGAGAATTTCTGAATTTCTCGAAATATACCATACTCCGAGATTTCTCCTCGAAAATACGTTCTGACCTCAAAAGTCTCTCAATTGTAAGCACATATACGTAGCACTTCTGCGAGAATCCGTGACGAAAGAGCTAAAGCCGTAACAATAAGAGCCGGACGAGGAGTCGGGTTGCGGAGTAAGTAGCGCACTCCGCCTATAGTCAGCCGGCCATTGTGTCTTCTGCAGTATGCAGCTTCGGAAAGTCCCGCATATATGTCGGCGATCAATCGCAGGTCGCGCGAGCAAGGCCCGAACTCGCACATGTTTATGTACCGGAGAATCGAGAGCTTGCAACCGACAAGCCACATAGCTTTCGGCCATTAGACGAGCTTCTGCGGCGAATGGATTTTCCTCGAGTCGCCTGCCAGGCAGACTGGCCGCTGCGGCTATTTTACACCGACTCGCGTATATAACTATTGCGCGGCTATTGGATACCCGATTTTCTCTATCGCGCGATGCTCGCTTACAATATATACACGCGAAAAGTGGCCCGTTCGGCTCGATGAACTTGGAAACGCATAAAATATGCTCCCCCGGCGACGTCGCGTAGCGATTGTTCGGGGCCGAAATGAAAGGGCCATTGTTTATGATAGCGGCGGCTCGATCCCCGGCGTGCGCAGGCGTCCCGTTTAGAATAATGGGCTAATTAAATCGGCGACGAAGCCTATTAGCGCTTTCGCGCGAAACGCGGCGCACTAATTACCGGTCGCGCGCTGCAATCGAGCGATTCGCGCGCGTACAGCTCTCTGATGCGCGCGACGGACGCCGCACGGCGGGGAGAGTCAGAGCCATATAATTTCGCCGATCGCACGAGAGCGGCAGAGGGACCTCTGTGTTTTAGAGTTGGACTTGATGGATTTTCCCGGTCGAGAGAGAGCGCGGCTGGTTAATGATGCGGACGAGGGATTATTACGCTGTTATATGGGAGGACGAAGTGGACTGGAATGTACATGATTTTTAATGTTATTTACGAAATTTTAGGGGGAGAGAATCGTGTATACCAGTCTCAGGTTTACGCTAATATTAGCGATGGCAAAACTGATTATGAAGATTGGTCTAACGAACGACTCTTTGCGGGCGATACGTGTATGTATATGCAGAGCTGAGCGCTGCAGCTTTTCGCGAAATTTGTACTCGCGAATCCGGGAGCTGTCCGGGCGGGCCGATAACGCGCGCCGTCCGCATTGAGTTAAATCGATCGTTAAACTGCAGCGCGCAGCATATCCCGCTCCTCGTCGAAAGAGCCATTCGGTACTTTGGCTGATTTGTCACCTCATCATGGGGATTGTTGAGTGAATCATTTCGCGACCGGTTAACATTTCCCCCCTCTCTTTCTCTCTTTTATATACTTTCCAATAAAAACTCTGCTTAATTTCCCTTGATAGCAACGATTTTCAGCTCCATCGAGTCATGCTTGCGCGCGCAATTGTTTGACGAACGTACTGTGCAGCGCTGCGGAAAAAGAAAACGAAATTCCAGCGTATGCAAAATATATAGCAGACACAAAAGAGCCGTCGTCAGGACCGGATGCCTCGCGAAACATCGTAAAAGCGCGTAAAACAGCGGTAGTTATACATACGTTCCCAGCGCACTCTAGTGGCGCAGAGAGTTGTCGCTCTCCTCTCGCTCTGCGGTACCATCAAAATTGCACTCCATTGGGCCATAACAATTATTAGCAGGACTCGCTGGAAGTGGCACAATAATATGCATTGCGAGAGGGTTAGGGGAAGGGGGGGGGGCAGAAGCTACCTTTCTCTCTCTCTCGCGTGTGCGCACCATTTCCATTACATTAGCCTTGCTGCGTTAACGCGCGCGCGCCGCGCGGCACCAAACGATCCGGAAATAAACCGGAATTGCATATACATACACGCGAGAGAGCGAGCGAGCGCGGGGAAACTTGACCGTCTGGAATCGTGCCAGGACGTATTGTAAGCAGCTTCGTCTATATTGGAGGATTCGATTTTTCCGTGGGGCGACTTGGAACAGCTGCGGGCGATGTATATCTATACGTATAGTTTGGATTGAAAAGTTTGCACGAGCGTGTAAAAAGTAGCTGCGCGAAGATATGAGAAATTAGTGGAGTTTTAAAACTGGCTATGTGTATATACAAAATAACTGTAAAGAAAGTTTTTACAAAACATCGCATCAGCGGCAATTAGCTCGCTAAATCCCGAGAAACGATGGGCCTATTACAAAACGACTCGGTCTCGATGTGCAGCTCGCCGCGTATAAAACGACTTTATTTTCTCTCTTGGGCTTGCAAGACGTTCTCTATGTCTGTATATAGAACGGCCCATGTAAACGAGCAGATTTTACGTCATAACAAGTTGCCGAGGGTAGTAGACGCGAAAAAGCACAGGGGCCCCATTGGCTTAACGAGCGCGCGCGCGCGTAAAAGTTAAAAACAACATTTGCCGTGGAAAACGGCGCGCGAAAGGTTCGTTATGCGCGGGAGCCTTTTATTCTTTAGGAAAAGGTGGTTCGATTCTGCACGTTGTTCTTGGAAATGAGTCTATAACGGTGTGTAGGCTGTTATGCTCGTTAAAGCTACTCCACGCGGTCGCGATCGGCTGCTGCATCGGTTTATCCTGAATCGACATAATAACGTGTTGTATAGAGAAAATGACAAATGGAAATATTTTTATCGGCAGTAAAAATGACAATGCGAAAATACAATTCAGGTTTACTATACTGACAACAGCTTTTTACTGTCACTTTGAATTTATGTGACGTGCATTATACGTAACTTCAAAGTTTATCTTGTATAGGTATGATTGTTGCTGCGCAGATTTGACGAAACGTATAAAAATCGACGAACCCGCATGACGTGTCACGTGAATTTATTGCATGTTATTATCAAAGTATGCCAGATATCTGGACAAACGATATTTCTCTTATACGACCGAAAATTAATTTCCACATAGTTTAGTAGCAATAATAAGTCAAATCAAAACGCATTGCGCTGAAAGTACCATCAAACAGAATAAACTCTTCATTTAGCACGAGTCGTGAGAACTATATACGTATAATATCCCGCCTAAAGAGCTAAATTTCCCTTCTTTCTCCGTTTATGTCTGCTGCGCAAGACACGTACCAGGTCTCGCTCCAGGCGCGTAGTGAGCGTTGAGCTCGAGTCATCCTTAAAAAACTTGAAAGCGAAATTTTTTTTCTCTCTTCATAAGGAAGCAAGAGGCACAGAATGTAAGTAAAAAAACGCGCGAAAAGACAAATAGTCGGCAAAAGCTGGCGGGACGCCACTGGCAGGGGGGGGATACGGGGCGATTTATTTATTTTTCCTCTGCAGCCTGCTCTCTTTCTCTCTCGCTACTCCTTTCTTTCTCCGCGGCTCGGAAATATATATAAGGAGGCCAGACAAACAAGGTGGCACGGGAGAGGGGCAAAAACATTTTATTACGCGATTAAGGGCCACTGACGACAATATTTTAGGAGACGCGATAAAAAGTACGCAGGCGCTATTTGCGCAGCAGGCCGGGCGGCAGAGCGCGCGTGAAAGTGAGGAGAAGCGAGAAAATCAGAAAGAACGAAGGAACATTTTTTGACGGTCCGGACATTAAGCACGCGCTGCGGTACGGGCGAAATTGCGAATAAAGCTGCTCTTAATTGCGTTGGCTATTATTTACATGGCCGGGGAATATTTTTATCACGAGAACGTGGAGAAAAACGAAAGTTTCTGATGCGAAGTAAAACCAAATTTCATCTTTATTTTTATTACATCTAAGGAACTCATATTAAACTGATAGAATTTAAGTTTGTAGCCATACTGCGCGACCCTTATCTCTTGTAAAAAACGAGATCGAGTGTAGGCGGAGTGTATCGAAAAATCGCTATTTATTGCACTTCATCGAGACCCTCTATTTCTCTTAATTCAGGCGTAATTTGATCCACGGACCTGTAATATACAACACCCCGACGAGCTCACACTACTCCTTCGTTCATGAAACATTTACACCTCCATAAAGAGTCGCTAGATGTTTCATGCGAACTATAAAGCACCCTGTATACGGATGACTGTGTGCGTGTGTGTATATTTGCAGGAGGAAAAGCTCGTACACACGACGCGTGTGACCGGAATGACCAGTGCGCGGCGGGACTCCCCGTAACGCGTTCATCACCTTTACAGCGTTATATATATAGACAGTACCACCTCCGCTTTTCTTTATTACGGCCATGGGGACCGCCGCTTGTTTGTTTTTGCCGACAGTTTTCCTTCCGTTTTCTCTCAGCTCTGATGCTTTAACGATTTGTCGCTGATGTCGTATTTCACTCGAATGGGCCTGGCGCGGCGCGTGGACAGATTTTAATGCTTCCCGCTATACCTGCGTCTTTTTATTTACCTTCGAGGTACAAGGGCACGAAGATTTAATGGTTCGGAAATTGAGATAAGTTTTGTACTTTGTTATGTCTACTCATCTACAGCCGCATGTGCATAATAATGAGCCGTAGCAACGAGCAAAGCTCATAATGTAACAACCGTATCTCGAAAAATTCCAGCCGAGAATAATCTCCAAATCGGCCATAAAGTCATTCCAAAACGACATGTATCGCTACTACTACGAATTTCCCGATAAGCCTGCTGCGCGAGCGGCGTCGATGCAAACCCCAATCCGAGATCAATCCGATTGGAATTCCCGAAACGGCACTAAAGAATAACCGAAAAGCGCGCTTCTTCTCCAGGGCCAAAAATAAAAACACAAATCAAAAGGGCATCCATATCCATACAGCGTCAGAGCCGAAACGAATCGTCGCGCGCGCATGTCCTAAAACGGCGCTGTCCCAATAATATAAATCCTCGGCGTTATCGGCACCGGCGCGCCACCACACCGCTCGCGCGCAAATTTATTGGCCGAATATTATCGAATGTCGATTATCGCGATAGCATCGGCAACACTGGCGAGCCCCGCGTGAGCAGTTGTTGCCTGCCTCGGCGTCCACCGCACCGCGGACTATCATCGTCCTCGCGATGTTACGTCGTTGTGTTGTGCTCTCGATCCTCTCTCTCTCTCTCTCTCTCTCTCTCTCTCTCTCTCTCTCTCTCTCTCTCTCTCTCTCTCTCTATCTCTCTCTCTCTCTCTCTCTCGTGGGCGCGTGTTTAAAAGCGTATTATTTATAGTGCGCGAGCATTACTGGGTATTTTTCACGGCTGCAGCCGGAAATTTATTGTTAAGTGCACGCGCATTAACCGTCGGCGGAGGGGCTTAAAACACCATGTTTTATCAACGAGAATTTATGATAAGTAACTATGTGCGGGCGGCGCCGCAGCGCGCGAGTATGGGCTCCAGTATTTTCGCTGTAATTATAAAAATTAAAGGGGTGATTTCATTAGCGCCGATGATATCTCCTCTTTTTTCCGATGCCGCGGCTAATTGATTTAGCGCGAATTTTTCGGATATGCAAGATACCGCGCGATGATGTCTGCGTGGGGCGGAGATTTATATGCTGAAATTTGTAAATACGCGTACACGTGAGGCGTCTCGACACATCCCCTTCAATCAGTAATTGCCGCGGAGTATTAGAGCCCGGCAACTTTTTATTAGTATCGTCTGCGGACGCTAGTTGCTCCGATCATCTCTCGAGTATAACCTAACGAACGGACACTCGACGGCATTAAGAAGTTATATACCAGCACGCGCGTCCGGGCAACTCTGTTACTCAGTTATAACTGAAGGCGCATTAGGGAGCTGATGACTCCCGGGCGGCGACTTGTTCTCACTCGCTCGAGGGTTACACTCGGCGCACGGTAAATCCGTGTGCTTAGCGTCAAATGTTTAGTCGTACACGCTTTCTTAACGACTGATGAGTTTTTCGAGCTGATGAGCTGACGTATAAATAATTGAGTACGTAGCTAGGATCGCAGTCTGGATATTGATTTTTGCTTTGTATTTCTCGCATATAGCCGCGAGGCTCCCGCGCGCACGCATTCCTAATACACGTACATATACTAGGTTTAATTTTATTTCGCGAAGCAATCTCGGAGTCAATCTGCAAGATATTGGCTTTAAATTAGACGAGGGAAGTTCATCTCGTCCCGCTTCGCGTGCAGTATCTCACAGTCAGAGCGAGTAAAGGAGAAGAAGAACTATAGCTCGAAATGGAGCTGCAGAGACGTGTATAAGAGCCGCACCTTTTGTTCCTCGCGGAATTGGAAGCAACAGTCGATGACGAAGGAGCGACGATTATAATTGCCTTCACGTGCGATACACGGGCAGCACCCCCCTCCCCCTCTTCATCTCGCTTATCGGATAATTACCGAGGGATGGCTTTATATACAGAGGGAAGAAGAATGTATATATGGGCGCTCTGTACCGCGGTGCCTGGGGTATAAAAGCCGCATTAGCGCCGAGTGGAAAAGCGGCAGCCGGGAAAAAGTCGTTAGAAAAAGTCGAGTTGCGGATCAGGCCTCTCCTCCGCTGGGATGAAGGCGTTAGATTAGCGTGATCTCCAGTGATAACGCGTTTGCTGCTGCTGCGCCGCCTTTCTTATTCTCTCTTTAGCTGTGCGAGTCTCGCAGGATCGTTTCGTTTCATTCGCCGATGGCGTGTGTATATAACGAGTCGACTTCTTCTTCTTCTTCTTCTTCTTAGCACCTTATACGTCTCCGGACTTTCTTACTTCGAGACTTTTGCTCGAGAGGGATTTTTTTTTCTGCTCCAAGATTCGCATGATTGGGATTTTCTCCTAAACGGACTAGCCGTTGTCACATAAGAAGATTTTTACACCTTACGCTCTGATATAACGATTCTCATGTGAACAGAGCAATCTTATAACTTTTGAATCCGAGAAAATTGAGCTACACGTGCCCGATACACGCAATTATAACGAAAAGCGTAAAGTCCATCGGTCCAATTTCCTCGGACTGCAACTATCCATCGTTGCGGCAACCTACATAGCCCTATACCCATTTTTCTCTCTCTCTCCTTTCTCTCTAACATAGCGCCGCTCCGGTCTGCGCCCTCCTGCAGTTTCCATTTCGCCTCGACGCAATTACTGGCTCTCCGTAACGAGGATCGTATAGCTGCGCGCGAGATGCAACTTTTGAAAATCTCCTATTAGAAATAACGGCATCTTCTGGACGTAGCCGACTCCGGGGCTCTTCGTACGTGCCTTAAGTGCGCCCTCGGCAAATTGGACCCTGGACACTCCAGGCCGAAAAGCTGGATGGGAAGGGAGAAAAAGCTGCGGGAAAGCTTGCGAGATGGGAAGACTCGGGAATCTGCTTCGATTCGCTTCGTCTGGCCCGATATAGGCGCCGCGGCTATTTCTTTTCTCCCTCGGTCGTTAGATAGATTCTCATTTCGCGTGATAAGAGGTAGTCCCGGTTCGACGCGCGCAAGAGAAAGACTATTTCTGAGATTTCGCGGGGGCCGTTATTGGGTTTCGCGTCTTTCGAGCGGATAATGCCTGAAGTATCGTTCGCTGCTGTGTTGCAGTTTCGATTACCGAACAAATTAGACATGAAAATTGCAGCGAGGAATAAAGGAATGCCTTTGTCCTCGATTCGGTTCGTTTAACACGCGCACGTCGCGCGCCGCGACAATGGACCCGCCGCGTCGTTGGATTCCACTCTCGGCTCGCTTCTCCTTGCCTATATATGTAGTGTACGCCGCCGCACCTCTCGGCCTTATCCCCTGTTTACTATACTGTGTCCCAGCGCAGGTTGGCGTTCGGTCATTATCACCAGGGCTCGAATAATCAGGTCTCGTTGTATCGCGGACAAACAAGGCCTCTCGTCCTCGTGGCTCATCTCTATGTCGAGATCGGTGCGCTAAACTCGTTCGCGTACAATGCCACCAGCGGGAGGAGGGATGATTGCGGGAAAACGGACTCGGTTAATCCGATTCGAACGATCTTACGCTGCAGCTCTGTGATTATCGCTGCTGCTGCTGCGCTGCTGCGTCCGATGCTTTTGTGGGTCACGGCCCATAGAATTGCGTCGGCGCATCCATTATACGGCAATTGATTACTTCGCAGCTTTGATTAATTGCACAGATTTTTCGGATTCTCCGATTGTGTGCGTCTTATTGATGAGGAGAGTCAAATATTGACGCCTATATATGACGTCTTCCTGGATTATATTGCGAGATTATATTGCGATGGTAGTATAAAAATGCGGCAGTCGCCTATCGTTACGGCACCAGAAGTTTTCCGGGAAATTTTTATAAAAAATAATGAACATCATTAAACTGGAAACGCGATAATCCGTATCAAAGGGCTGTGCATTAGGCCGCAGTCTCAGGCGGTCGTTATATAACATCCGCATCGCTACCTCACTTTTAAACCTCGCGATCTCTCTTCGCGCTGGTGCAAAGCCGCGCGCGTCACTTTGACGAGTGTCACATGAATAAATAATAAAAGAAAGAGAGAAACGATGACGACCTAAGGAGAAGAAGGAAAAAAATATCCAGCCGGAGATATAAAGAAGTGAGGAAAAAAATTTCTTTCGCGATAATGGCAGGCCTGGATCAATTTAGCCTTCAAAGGGTTTTCCGAGGCTCGGGATATATAAAGAAGCTGGAGAAGGGGGTAGAGGTGGTGCTCGGAAGCTCGCTTTCTTCGAAGAATATCGACTATTTGAACTGCACGTCTCAACTCTCGGTTGGAATAACAAAAATAAACGGATAACTCGTTGAAAAATACAATTTGAAAAACTGTCGATAACAGGTCCACTTCTAAATAGTCCTGTTAGCAATCAGCCGAAATCAGAAACGTCAGTGAATTTCCAGCTATTTCACACGTGGATCCGCAAAGTTTAAAGTGGTCCCAAAGTGTCATTGTGTCTTTTCCTTCTTTCCCACACACTCTAGAGTCAGACGCCTAGTTTCCTTTTAGTCTCGCTTCTTTCCTCCGTCTTATGTGTGTGCATGTATGTCTGTGTCTCTGCCCCCCTCCGCGACTGGTACTGTATCGATAAACTATAACGCGACAAATGGGTGAGAAAGCGAGTTGACCCTTATCGGGTCGGTCGCTTGCTTCTGGGGAGTGTCTGCTACTTTTTTCTCCCGGACTTACTTTTTGTCTCTTCTCGGCAGGAAATCGCACGTGGACGGTAGCCAGAAGCGATGCACGGAGATAAGAAAGTTACGCCAAGCGTCTTCCCCACCCTCCACGATACGAACGATTCTTTCTCGTTTTATACGGGTTTAGATTTTTTTCGAGTTCAACTTGTGCGAAGATAGTAGGGAGGTGAGTCAAAAGTGTTTTTTTCATTTTAAGAGCTGTCGAGCTTTTTGACTTTTTCCATTTTAGAATCACATTCATATTTAATATAAGTTTTCTAATATACAAGGATATTTATAATCGAAAACACAAAAGATGGAAAATCCACCGAAAACATTATATTTTATACTGATAATTATGCTGTTTTTACTTGACATCTTTAACAGTTTCTAATTTTGAAATGAGAGTTTACGTCACACATAATTTTGGAAATTACGTTCGTGCAGCTTTCAATGTGCCGAATCGAAGTTAATTCTGAAACGTATAAAATAGATAGTCCTAGATCGAATCGCATATAAGCCATTTTTCAGCGACTGAAAAACGAAAAATAAATTTAGAGGCAATAAGGCGTGAGGAAAGTGTCAGTTTTTATCGACCTTCCTTCCCCTTAAGGTACTTGTTTTCTTATTAATTTTCTAAATGATTCCAATTGTGGCATCTATCGTTTAATTTTTAAGTCGTAGAGAGTTGTTATGAATGTTATGATTGTAAAACTTTGAGGTTAACATATTAGTAAAAACAAATTCTTTTCATATAAATATTAGATATATATTTATATACATTGAATTAATAGAAATTGTGTACAAATCAATCGACAACAGTATTTTATTGATTAAATTCCATAAAAGAAGAATGACAGCACGCATCAAACTATTTTAATCCTCTTCTTGAAGTTCATTTTGAGATTTGTGGCGATTGTCATGCTTACGTTTAAAGATCATTTTTTCCAAAACCATTATAGGTGCCTCGAATACTAGACTGAAGCAAAAACCGACGATTATGCATATTATCAAATCACTGAAGTAGTCGTGCCACTAAAAATATACAAATTATACTATAATATTTTATATAATATATTACACTTTTTTTTTTAATTTATACCTACGACAGAAAAGTCAGAAAAATAATTAGGTGTTCTCATTGCACCCGCATTCATAACTTGTATAAGCATATGTACAAGATAAACGCAATAAGATATTTTACTTAAAGGAACAAATAGTTTCCAACATAAAATCGTTGATATAGGTGCTAAAAGTGTAAAAAAAGATTACTCTTGTTATTGAGAAACGGCAAATTTGTTTACATTTAATTACCTGCATAATTGCAAGTGCTTGCATATATGATCCAACAAACGCTGAATGCCCAAAGGGGCTTTGATAATGCTGCAAAAACTATTTCCCAAGCAATATTATATTCATAATCATCCTCCATAAATGATCTAATACCAAAAATACAAAATGAAAATGATCCAGCTGTCAACAGCCATCCCATTCGCAAGACAAACTGTGATTAAAGTAAAAAATTTATTTTATTTTATAATAATTGATAAAATATATAAGACTGCTACTTAAAAACCTACTTTGTTATGTTCTCTAGGTGTCGTAACCACTTTATATCCAAATAATATTCCAACAAGCCATGCTCCTGCTCAGTTATAAGGAGTGTATTCAATATTCGTAAATACATTTGTTTTCATTGGAGGTCTAAAAAAGTATCAACTTTTTGTTCATAAAAACAATAATTAATAATTATAAAAAAGTAGATACCTACTTTGGCTTTAAAGCGATGGAAAAAGTATGATACTTAGTGATTCCTACGATTGTAGTTATACTTACGAAGTAAACAAGAAACAATAATACAATAATTAGTAATCCAACTTTTGGTTTTTTGTAGAGTGCATACAATATTATCGGTGATATCAAGAATAGTTGCATATCTGCTGCTAAATACCACAGATGTCCTAAACACTGAAAAATAAAATAATTAAGAAATGGAATTCCAACATTTCCTTTTAATATTACCTGTATATGGTCTTCCGAAAAATTCTGCAAATAAAATATATTGTACCACCATTGCTTTCGGCATCCAATAACAAAATTATTCATAGTCATTTCCCAAATCAAACTAGGACTCATCTTCGGAACGAATACTATGGCAATAACAAGTAAGGCAATCACGGCAGGCGTCAACCTACAATATGACAATGAAGCATTAACATGTACATCTAAAATAATTTTCGTTTCAAAATCTTTTACCTCAGATATCTATGTAAATAATACATAAAAACATTGAAATTCCTTCGTTTTGGCATTGTTTTTAAGAAAACGTAAGTCATCAGAAAACCACTCAATACAAAAAACGTATCTACAGCAAATGTAGCCGTAAAAATATACAATGATTTCCATGATTTAACCCACTAAAATATATAGAAAAAAAACAGTAAAATTCAACATTTATATTTTGCATCGGTTTTTGTTTGTTGAAACACACTCACATTCAATACATCTAAAGTATTGACGTTTGCGCCCATAGCGTGTATTTGAAATTCATGGCCTAGTACTACCCAAGTCATCGAAAGAAATCTAATACCATGGATAATTAGCAGATTCCCTTCTTTTACTTCTGTATTGCAAATTGATCTTACACTTTTCAAAAGAGAAAACTGGCCTAAACTTGTTATAATAATATGTTGGTACTCTCCATTGGGGTACAACCAATTTTGAATAATATCACAGAAAGTGCAACCAACCAGAAATATCAAAAAAATAAACAAGAGGAAACTATAATTTAAGAAAAATATTGAGATAAACAATGTAGATGATTATTAATAAGTATGTTTTATTAAGAAGTATACCAACAAGCAGATTGTAAACTCCGTGTCCCATACTTTATGACCAACTGATGAGCAACTAGTAGAAATGATCGTCATCGACGAAAATCCTGCAGCTGACTCGGTGAAATAAAAGTATTATTCAAGAGATCAATGACATCTATAGCATTGCATCTAGCAGGCATACAGATAGACTGCATCAGATTCAGAGATTGATTAGCATTAAGCGACAAAGCAATGTTGTACATGCAATATCGGCCGCGAATCTCAATTCCTTCTGTTATACCTCTAACCGAGGTACACTCGTCGTACATGCCCAAGTCATACATGTTTCCGATCAGCAAGCCCGAAGGAATTTTGGATGAAGAGTCGAACACTTAGTTATACAACAGAGGTAGCATTGAGAAAAAAAAAATTAAAGAAAATGTATCTTCGTATTATAATATTCACTCACTTTTGAGGGCCCATATTTCCTGATTTATGAAGCCTTTCAATACTAAATCTAAATCACGATGACACTTATAATCTTTATTATCTGAACAATTATAATCATTTGGTAATGTGTAATTCTTCAGCAAGATTCGCGAGTTTATTAAAGTAAGTTTTTGTTCAATATCTTTATCTTTGAATGCATTTCCGGAATTATATTTAACGGTTACATCACCGCTAACAATGGCTATAATCAATAGCAGTATGAGCGATAAAATAGAATTCGCGCTTTGACACATTGCGAATGATAACCGGTATTGTCTGTTTTACAAACTGATTACAAATACTGCTATCTACCAATATTTGTACGTATACTTATCTGTTAAGGTCGCGTTGCATCTCCCCCCACTCTATAATTAAAACTATCTCGGAATGTGAATGATAATACATTTGTTGTACTCAATTATTTATTTATTTATTGTTTCGCTATTACAAAAATGAAAATAGGTCTGAACAAGTAGTTGCGACAGTTCACTCTGATTCAGTCGGTACATGCAGTCGCGTAATCCGTATGTGTGGACGGTGACAATTATAAAAGATGAGTAACCAACAGCAATTGGCGATGCAGAAATATAGCTAGACATAGTTGTAACTATAGGTATCATTTTTTTAAAACTACATAAAATGCTTTTTATATTTGTATATAGTATATATTTATAGAAATGTAGTTCTTAATATTTTTTATCTAAACATAGTATTTTGCAGTTCTCACTACCTTTATTATTTATCTAATGTTTTAACAATCTAATTTAATACAATTTAATTTAATATTATAAAATATAAAAGATAGAAAACAAATGTTATAGAATTTATTAAACTAAAATCGTAGAAGGTTAAATTATATGGTGATTACAATAAAGGAAGTCTAAATGCTCTAAATTTTCCACTGATTATTTGATGTTTCTTTGTAATTCGTTAATATTGCCACGCTTTCTTCTAATACGCATTTTTCTAAAACTATGGATGATTCGAAAAACAAACTGGAATCAACCACTATTATATTAACAAATCGATGAAGAAATATGCCTCTGAAAAAAGATAGAAATATATATATGAAATTTTTTGTAAATATATTGCATCAAATTATATATCACAGCTGTTCATATATATACATCTTATAGTAATAGAAAAAGAAATTAGGAGTCCTTAGTGCTGATTGTTGCATTAGTTGAATGATTTAATGTGTACGAGTAAAATATTCTATTCAAGGGTAAGATAAACTTCCAAGATAATACAGTCGACATAAAACTAGTAAATTATTATACGTGCCGCGACCCTTGATTTAAATGTGTTATAGACAGTATTAAATAATGTAAATAATTATTGATGTTCACGTTTTGATGCAAAAAAATTTGTAGAAAGGAATACAAACCTTTTTTCTTGAAAAGTCGATAAAGAGACAAGGAGTAGTTTCGTGGCGCACAGAGAGTTCACGGGTTTGTTCGAAGATGGCGCTACTAGTTCTACTATTCGCGTTTCTTAAACAGTTCTTAAACAAGTTTCTTAAACAGTTTTTTTCGTCTGTTCAATACACTTAGACCTTCATAAAGAAACATTTTCAAGTTTTTTAATTAAAATTATTATAAAATTAATTATATTAAATTATTAATATACGCAATATTTCATCTATGCTGATATAGATAGTAGTCGAGTTAATAAATAATAATTTTCGTAATCTGCATATTTACTTCAATGTGAAAAGAGTGTAATGTTCAACAATCATTTATGCATCATGCAAAGTAATAACTTTCACACAGTATAAAGTAATAAAACTCGTGTCCCGGTGCCTGGTTTTTTACTTTGCCGTGGCATCTTTTACGGATACATCTACTTCTACACCTTATATGCAAATACGCATATCGAAGGTACATTGACCCAGATACCTCGGCATTTGCTGTGGAACGATATCGACGCCGTGCATGTACTTAGCACGAAAAAGGATGAAATTGGCTGAATCTCTCTCACTCCGAGTATTATTTCGCGCGAGATTTTCCAAGCTGCGCACGTTCGACTCGTACGTACGTTTATATTCCGAAGAATGAGGCTACGTGCGTTTCGGCATCGGTAACCCGGCGAACCTTTAATCTATATTGATAAATTTGACTCATTCACGCTGGTTCATTTTCTCTGATGGCTTTTAGCCGTCACTATTCAACATTTCCCGTTAATTTTTTTTCTTTTTAAATGTTTGAAAAGGTTTTTAAAAACTTAGGACGTGCTTTCAAGGTATAAGCAGTGACAGATGTGGCGTAAAAGCCAAGTAAACCAGCGATAGAACCAATCTTCGAGACTTTTTTGAGCATCACCTTACATTTTGTTTTCCTTTCTTTCTTTACCCCTAAAACAAGAAAACCCGAAAAGGAAGATCGACGCGTGAAACTAAAACAACAGCCAAGAATACGCATATACTGTATGTACAGGATCATCAAGAGCAAATGTTTTCCTTTCGCTACTCCAGCGAGAAATTTCACTTTAAGGATGACAGATGCCCCTTCCCATTACACCTATATGTCTTCCGTTGGTTATATCCTCTCTCTTCCCTCGTCTACAGCACATGTATGCTAAACAGCGAGGGATTCGGCTGTAGCAAAAAGGCAAAGGCATCGGCTGCAGAAATTCGCGGAATTTTCGGTACAGCTGCCTCTTCTTTATTTCGAGGCTGAAGGAGCCTGCAGAGATACGCGCGACTTTTTCTTCCTATTGCGCAGCTTTTGTTTTCGTGCCGCGTGCGCGCACGCGTGCGGCTTATTCGGCGAAAAAAATAACGACTGCACCGCTTGTTGTTGTTGTCCCTGCGTTTCTTTATTTTTTATTTTTTTTTACAGACTAAGAGGATATGGCGCACGTACAGGTTGCGCGAAAAACGCGAGAGCCGTTTAAAAAATCAATTTCGATTCTTCAAGCGAGTCTTTTAGTTTATGGGGAACTATGCAAGTGCTCGTAATTTTGAAAACTCACCACGACTGACAAGCGGCAGTAAAGAGAAAAAAAGTATTTATCGGCGTGTCGTAATCTAAGTTGCTCACTATAACCCAATGATAATTTTTTACTCGAGCAGAGTTGCATCAGTCCTACATCATAGTGACTCAACTCTCGGCAAAGACTGTACGCAGCATCTTGCCATAAGGTCGTGTCTCCCGAATCAGTCCCCACGGCTTCTTTCCTCTCAACCGTTATACGCGCCAACTCTTTGGTGATTCGGCGAAACAATGGGCCTATATATTCTGGCGGCATATGCGTGCGAAATCGTATTAATTTATCGCGACGCAATTACAAGGAGCCATACATTAGGCACAGCGAACGGCATGCGTGAAATTTCTCACAAATATTCGCACACTAACATCGAGGTAAATTTTCGATTAATTCGTTTAAATTTAAAAAGAGTGGGTCACACCTTTCTCACATCAGAATAAAATCAATCAAGAAATAAATTTGCATTCATTGGCACTCAAACAACTCCTGACCCACAAACAGCGCGCTATTATACTGCACCATACGCGCACCACCCGAGCATGGAGTCTCATTCTCCCAAGCACTTCGGGCGCATAAAAAAAGCAATTCAGAAGCAGCAGTGCAGTGGCAGCATTCGCGACTGGCTGCAGCGCGCGCAGTTCGAATTAGCTTGTAATACGCGCACTTTAAAGAAGTACGCGTATGCACACGTATGTAGAGGTATGCATGTACGGATAGACCGGAAGCTCAACGCTGCAGTGATGTGGCAATAAAGGCGATAAGTCACGACTGATCGTAAAGTGAAAATATAATTCTCCCTTGCAAATGCGAAATGAGCCACTTCCGCCGATAGAGCTCGTCTTCGAGCCAAGAGAATTTTCTTTTTTTTACTCAGCGTGGTGATGTACAGCAAAAGGAAATAACGAGCGCAGGAGTGCGACAATTTTTCGCCGTTAATAAACTTTTAGTTGGCCGGCGGACAATCGCGGCTTCGATGAGGCTAAGTCGGAGCCAAGTGGATGAAAAAGGACGACGATTGCATGTCATACTATATTGCTCTGTGAAAACTTCGAGAGGAGAGGATGCGAAAGAGCTGATTAAGGGGGTGTGTATTAACCAAATTTTGGTCATCTGCATTGCCACAGATAAGTGCATAGCTCTCAATATATTCAGCGCGGTTTAAAGAAAGGTACATATATGAAAGATATAAAAACAAGTAATTAAACGAAGAACAATTTCACTGGACACAATAAAACAAAATGAAAAAAGTTCAAAGGTACGGTGACTAAATAAACTCTATACACGAGCAGCCGCATGCGCGGCTTAAAATACAGAGCGTCGCTGTTTACAAACACAGCACTCTTTTACGTGCTCGTTCGCGTTAAAATAAGTAAATTTGTCACCCAGTTTGTAACCAAATTTTTTCCTTCGCTTTGTTATTAACGAGCCAAAAGTAGTAGCAGCGGCAGAAACAACAACATCGCCTCGCGCACACGCACGTTGCGCCAGGATATATTCTATTATAACGCAGACGGCTTTCTCTCTCTCCCTCTCGCATACGGAGGCCAAAGGGAGCGAGAGACAGAAACACAGCGTGCGGAGGACAAAGTGCCAGCAACATTTTATCAGTGAAACCGTATACGCTTGCTGCACGGGAGGCACGCAGCCAATAAACAGCGATAATGCCGCGACATTATAGCAATAAACGCCGCGAGGATAAATACAAATTTGCGAGGCGCGCTTGACCGCGCTCGAGACGGGCAGGATTATAGGCTGGACTCGTAACTCTGAGAATTATATCCAGAAAAAATGAGCAAATGAATCCGTCTAATTTCCGGACTAAATCGACAGGGCGTTGCGCGCCTAGTTTGCATATGTAACGAGTACATCTGATACGGGTGGATTTCCAAAGAAGGTTTTCTTTTTCTATAATACGTCTCTTTTTCCCCATATTGATAAAAGCGAAAGCGATCGTACACAGTATAGGCAGATTAAAAACAAGCAGAAGCGAGACATCAGCCGGATTAAGCACTTTTTCGGGGGCCGCGTTCGTATATACACTCGCAGGCACACAGTGAAGAGGCCTGGAAACCGGCTTATTGTAAATTGATCTAATCTATATGCATTAAAAGCGTGTCGCGATACGCGAACTCCCCCCCCCCCCCCACGATATCGCATTTTGATAATGCACTCGCGAATATTCAAATTAGCCGCGAGTTTATCAGATTTATCGCGGCTGCATAGCGGGGCTATGCAGCAGTGACGGCCAGGCTTAATCCGCCGAAAGTTGTGTTTATACGCGACAATCTGTCGCTCCCGGAGCCGCTAATTGTTATGATAACGATTTCGGACTCGCTCTTCCCTTTCTTTTTTTTTTAATACTTATAGTTTTATCGCGCGAGAGCCGCGGGAGATAGCGGCCCCGGAATATCGGTTCGCAAAGGGAGCTTGTTTATTTTATTACACACGGCTCGCGGGGAATTTTCGGTAATGCAATTTCGATGAAGGTTTGGCCGAATAATTTGACTGGGATGTAGTGGCGATGCACTACATATATCCGCTCTACGATATCATTATATTACGAAATCATTTCGAGAATAATTAATCAAAGTAGATGAAATGAGGATTTTTACAGCAACTGCATAAAAGGCTAATATTTCATTGGCCCGCGCGTGTAGAGAGCAATTTTTCCACGGCGACTGAATGCAACAAACTCGCAAGAATCACACGAGTGAAAATAAACGCAAATCTGGCAATAAATCGCGGGAGCGCCCAGTATAATTTCTCATTCGGGCCGATGAATCTTTTATAAGCTGTTTTTTGTCGTTCCCGCGCACACACATATATATATATATATACACGCTCTGCACACTCTGTCCTCCCGCGCGTATCTATACCACCGAAAAAGATACATTCGTTCACGAAGACAAAGTATATTCGCGGAGAGCAAAATAAATAAAAACGGGCATCTCTGGCGGAGAAAAAATGGAGAGAGTATACCTACGCGATATCCAAACGGAAGCGGGCAGTATTCGCGTAAATGATTCACACGTGCAGCGAGGGTGCGAACGGCTGCGGGCGAATACATTCATTCGGCGCTCCAAAGAGCAAAAGCCCATAGTCAGTGTATTACATAGCTGTATAAGTTGCTGAGTGCAGATAAATACATACGAGCTAATGGATTTATTGCCACAGAAGCAGATACGCTTATGGAACGGCGATTATTTCGTGACTATGATATAAATATTTAAGATACGTAATATTCAGGAAAATCAAAGACGAGCAATGTTGAAATTCGTCGACAATCTGCACGCACAGAGATACGCAGCCGAAAGCGACGACTATTACCTGAGGTTTTATTATCGTCATAAAGTTCATCAGTAATAAAGATGCACGTAAAGACTATAGTCTAATTTTTCAGAATATACTGATACACGCACATCTGTCGTTTACTACATCAAACTCATTCCTTATGTTAAATAGAAATATATACTCTGCGCATATTCCCGATATTCCAACGTATACATCAGCCAGAGAATAAGCACAAAGTGAGACATCGCGGAATAAAGCACAGCGCCGGCTTATGAAGCGATTCACGCGCAAAGCACGGCTCTAGAATTCGCGATTTTTCTCTCGCGCTGCAGACGCTCCTGCCTCGCAGTGGCGGAACATTACGATAAATATGCAAGCGCGCGAGCCGTGTGTATTACGCCAAGATGCCGGCCGGATATGGAGCAGCCAGCTAACTTTTCCCGATGAGCTCGCGCCCGCGAAAACTTTTGCGATTTAACTCTTTCGCTGCTGCCGAGGAGTCTCACCTTCGCTTTTCTATATATATACATATAATACTCCGTCGAGCAGTTTATTACGGGGATAAGGCGCGCAATCGGCTACTGATAACGCGAATGTTTCTGCGATTTTTTCCCTCAACATTGCGGGTATACGAAAGAGTTTTTACGTTTATTACAATAGACGCGTTCTCAGCTTTTCATTGTTGGGGAACAGCGAAATTCTCGAGGAGATAATTTCTCGGAAATCTTATATAGTTCTGGCTCCCGACAGCGTACATTACGAGAAGAGAGCACGCGGAACAAGTTCCAAACTCAAAACTCCTATCGGCGAATTAAGTTTTAAATAACGGACTGGAAGTCTGATATAGTTTCGGCGGGGCTCGGTAAATTATCGGGAAACTGACGTTCCTTCGAAATCCGATGATTTTTTCACCCGCGTTTTCGAACTTCCTATCGAATGCCTTCATTAAGTTATGAACTTTTGACGTGGAGTCGAGATTCTCAGGGGCGATCATCCCGTCTAGCATTACCTCTACATCATCTTTATACCCTATTAGCCGATCCCAAACGACGACAAAGACACTAATAAGCCAATATTCCGGCTGCCGAAGCCCATTCGTTCGGGCTGGATTACTTCATCGAGCGATAATGATAAATCACAAGGTGAAACTAATATATTGCGTATCCCCGCGAAATTTCAGCGTTCTCCTTGCCGATCACCACATATATAGACGGTAAAAGATCGCGCGGGGAAGTGTAACTGCTGCATCAGCAAAGTTCGAGAGTGCACGTGATCGCGGGACGATTCGCGCGCGCCTATATATATAGGGAAAGAAGAAGAAACAGTATATAGCAGCAGCCGACGGCTGGATACTCCATTAGAAGTTGCGGCTGGAAGACAGACGGAGACTATACATAGCCCATATATATACAGCCTATATATATCCCTGAATCAGAAGCACCGCTATACACTCTACAGCCGACGATGACGATGAAAGTGCGAGATATCGGCCGGAGTAGAGAAAAAAGAAGCGGCGAAGAGTACTTTATACTCGAAAGCTGCAATGACGGCGCACGCGACAAAGTAGCAACGTAGAAGAAGAAGAAAAAGAAGAAGAAGAAGAAGAAGAAGTGGAGGAAAAAGCGGGCAGCGATAAGAAACACCGCAAAGTGGATGAGAGAGAAAGAGAGAGAGAGAGGTGGAAGGTGCCGATACGAGCAATTCCCAGGGGGTGGGGAGGGCGTATAAGTAGATATCAAGTGGCCGTAAGCTACTCTTTCAATCCAATCGGCTCTTATTTCACACGACGGTGGCGGCGGCGCTGCAGACACTCATATTTCACTCGGGCGCAGTCGAGCCGCAGCCGAGCCAATTGAATCTCTTTATAAAATTACCCCGTGCGCGCGCGCGCGCGTATGTGTCTTTTTTCCGCTTTCTTTTTCGGCGCGCGAAAGCTCTTGTTCCAAGAGAGGCACTTGCTCCGTCTTCCTTCTTTCTTTTTTTTCGGGGGGATTGTACGCATTGCGGATGGTGTCGGAGGAAAATTGAGTTGTCGGCTCGAAGACTTCTGATTATTATGGGACACGGGCTTCTATATTTGCTTGCTCCAATCGTGGAAGAGGCTTCTTTTGTCGACCAAAGGTCGATATGAAAAGCTAAATTTATAATTTCTTTATCTCGAAAGCTATCGGCAAGTTGAAGTTTGGAAATATAGAATGCCAATTTGATGGAATTATGCGAGTGGAGGAAAAATAAAAATTTGTATGTTTTGAAAAGCTTTTTAAATACTTGTATAATTTCAACTTATAAAAAATTATCAATCCAATCTTTTTTATATTTTTCATGATAGCTATTTTTATAAGAATAAATTCACATGACACAATCATTGATTTATAATTGAAATAACACATTTATCACGTTCAGAGCCGAGTTCATCAGAAAACCAGCCATCGCTTAGGTTAGAAGCCCTATGTCTTTGCTTCATTTAGATTATTCTAAATGACGTTTATCTAATTTATTCTCACCAGTTCCACTGTTTCATCAGACACGAGTATAACAAACGAAAGAACAAACCGAGCCGGTCCCGGAATCAAGAAAAACCCACGGAGAATCAAGACACTGTCGACAATTCATTTTTTTCCTATTCCCTCTCGGTGACCCGCAACACCGTCGTCGAAATCAGCGAGAATTCGAAATACGTAATTTCCCTCTACACCGTGGGAATCGGCATAAATTTCCTCGGGACGGCTCGCAATATCGGAAAATAGGTATATATAGTCAGCATCATTGCGATTACGCAGCTCGGTCGAAATTATTCGCGTCAGCCCCTCCGTATAAATGAGTATACTGATGCGCGCGCGATCCGATTTATCCAATGAATATTTTAAAATAGAATTCAGCGCTAATTTTCCCGCGGGGCCGGGATTATTAAAAATTAGAGGTTTCGCGCGGTGTTGGGAGAATAAATTCAGCAGCGCGTCGCCGTAAACGCAGGGAGGGCATAACCGAGGACAGAGAAGAGGGCATGTAAAAGAAGCGCGTGCCGGAAGCGATAAAGCCCTCGTTAAAAAAATAAATGCCGCGAAACAATGCATCGAGTTGCAATAATCTCTCGCTAAGGACGGTTATTAAGCTCAGCGACGGTGCGCAGATCGCGTCGTTGAAAGGCGAGTCGAGTTACAAAAGTCTCTTTTAATGGCGATAGCGCCCGGCGTTCGTTCCTTTAATCCGCAGCGGGATTACGAGCTTCGATTCACAATGCTCGAGCCCCTCCGCGACTGCTCCTGGGGACGACTCGGCCTTTTTTATCTGCGCGCAGGGATATTGTCTTTCAATAAACAGCTTATTAACGTTCGCATGACGACTTGCCTCGTTATTTTACGAATATATATATCCTTCGATATTTCAAAATATAAATAAATAATTTACAGAGCTTCTTTTAATACACATAGCCAGATGAGGTGCGCGTACGCGCGAGCTATATCGAAAATTTCTCATTCGGGTATATGAGAGAAAAAAAAGAAAAAATCCAAAGCCCGATCCAGCGCGTTGATAAAGTGCTGATCGAGAAGTAGCGAGAGGGAAAAAACGGATGAGAAGCAAGGAGAACACATACATGCATATATACACAGAAGGTACCACGCCTTTTATCCGCATCGATGCAACATCCGGCCTTTCACTCTTTAAAGTTTTCCTGCCCGTTTTTCCATTATTTCCGCGCTCTTTTTTTCCGCAGTCGCGCGCGCGCGCGAAGAGAAAAAGAGAGCCAAACTTTGCGATCGCTAGATAGCGTACTGCACCTCTTACGCAAATGAAAATTTCACGGGCTTCCGGGAACAGCAGCAGCGGCGGCGGCGGCGGCGGCGGCCAGAAATATGACTGACTTTTTTCTCGTGCAAATATATATAGTACACGAGACCCGCCGCATTTTATTTATCAGGACGTTCTTCATTTTTTCATGCCGCGTGAAATACGTGGCATTTCCGACGAATTGGATTGAAAGTCGATTGATCTTATTGATTTCGATCGAGGCGTATCATTATACAAGCGAGCCGCGAAGGGGTTCACCGTGTCCCCGATGCAGCGCGAAAAAGAAGAAGACGCAATTTTCATTAACACCCGACGTACAAACAGAGAGCCGAGCGAGAAAATATCCGTATCCGCGCGAGAATCGCAATATCCCGAGGAGATGCATAGCGCGAGAGAAAAGTCGAGTATCGTCAAACGCCGGCGCGTAACATCAACATCAGAGCGCTTGCAATATGAATCCTCCCGCGAGCACTGAAAGCTAGCTGCTGGGCACAAAGGGCTGCAGCACCAGCTTCATTGCATCCGGCCGGATGAATTTCCCTCTACCCCCCTCCCTCCCCCTCTCTTTCTCTCTTTCTCTCAACACCGATTGTGTAAAAGTATGCGCGTGAGCGCGCTTGAAAAATCGCGCTCGCGCGCCGGGGAAAATTGGATGCGTGCATGCGCTGCCGTGTGAGTGAGTATATACGGGCTGAGCGTTAATCCCGATGATTAATGGCGGGAGGCTTTAAATCATTACATGCTTGATCGGAAACTGCTGCTGCTGCTGCTCGGGGAAGTTGCGCGCGCGCCGCGTTGCTGAAAGAGAGTTACGTGGAAGGGCTGCGCAGAGGGGGGGGGGGGGGTGATCGACAGCCAAAGCCGCGGCGGTCTATATATATATATATATATACAGATTGAGCTGTGTGCTGTATATGCAGTACGGTTTTTTGCTATATAGGCAGTGCGTATATAGTGAATTGAGTCCATATAGGCCAACGGAGATTTGCAATATTATATAAGGAAGCTCCAGAACCGCCATTGATCTTCGGAATCAAACGAGCTGATATAGGTGCGATTGGCGGATTGTCTGCATAATGCGATTTCACAGGATATCGAATTTTTCCGAGGGAGCTTACGTGCGTATAGACATTGTGTCGAGAGAGCTGACGCACATGCTGACGAACGATGCATGGTTTGTGATGCGGCTGCAGACAATCGAACGATGGACTACTCCGCAGCTCCTTTGTAGGCTTTCGCGGATGAAGTGGGAGGCTTCAGTAGAATTCAGGAGTCGAGTATCGTCAGCCCTCGCTCTCTGCTCTGTAAAGTTACATATATATGAAAATATACACACGAACGTCGGCCAACTGCGCGGTGAGAGCACAAGGCCGAGCAAATAAACCCTACATGTACGAGCATTCCCATCATCATAATTCATCGCATATTCCCCATCGAAAAAAGCTCTGCAAGCACTACGTCATAAGTATATCAACGCAAAAGAAACCTAGTCGCTTTTTCCCCGGTACAACAGCAGCAGACTAGTGCCACAAAGTGAACGAGAAAAAGAACTATGAAGCCGGTGGGGCGTTCGGAGTATCGGGAAAAAGGATGCGCTCTAAAAAAGGATGTACACATCAGAGAGAGAGAGAGAGAGAGAGAGAGAGAGAGAGAGAGAGAGAGAGAGAGAGAGAGAGAGAGAGAGAGAGAGAGAGAGAGAGAGAGAGAGAGAGAGGTATATGTGCATACGCATTGAATGCTGCATCGGGTGCCCCTGCTACGCAAACTCTTTCTCTCTCTCGTCTCTGTCGACTCACTCTTTAGCTTATTTTTCCATGCGTAATGAACTCCCCGCGTGTATGTGTGTACGATACCGATACTCGTGTACGCGCGTGTTCTCTGCGGACCCTTTCTCACTCCCTCAGCGCGCGCGCGTGGTCAAGCCCTTTTCAACGCGGTCAAACGGCTGTATTTCGCGATTCAATGCCTGCTGCTGCTTTTTTTATCTCTGCATGACGCCGGCTACCCTGATATCGGGATTTTCTCCGAGTTCTATCTCAACGCTTTTTTATACACGCCCTGCTACTCGGCGATACTCCCTTTTGATAGTTATCTCGGCTATGAATTCGAAAACTTTTCTTTTTTTCGATCTCAGTTGTATTTTGATATTTTTCGTTTCTAGGTTGAAATACAGCGGGTAGAGCGTAATGATAACATTCATTTATATATATCACCTTGTACTTTAACTAGTGATGAGAGCAATTTCTTATATTCATGTAACGGACGATATGCACGAGACCAAATCCAGACACGGAATTTTTTAAGAGTCTTGTGTGTAGTCTCGTCTTCGGTATCGGATTTTACTCAACTTTTATTTAGATTTATAAAAAAAATCTCTAAATAACTATAACAAATATAATCGATTCACTCCGCAGGTCACAATCCTCTCTTAAAAAAGTGATGACCGGATGCTGTGAAAGACGATGAATTTGATTGGTTATATAGAGCGACAATCACAGTAATAAATGGCTCAAAATAAAAAATTTAAAAGGTTACAATCTAATTTAAATATTTGAATTTATCAGAGATTGGAGAATGTATAGGTACATTTTTTCGATATCATTAATAAATTTAGCAGACCGCGCAATAAAACCGAATGCTGAAATTTACCAGAGGCAAATAAGTGTTTACTAAAAACGGGCTTACGCACATAATGGTTGGTAAGTAATTTATTATATGCGACTTTTTAGTAAAACTTTTTTCTACAATAAAAAGACAATGTGGTCGTGGATTTCCTAAAAATATTTAATATGGACACGTAGTTGACGAAAACGCCAGTCTCAAAACTTCAAAACATTTTGAGATTGATAAAAAAATTAGGAATTTATAACTAGAAATGAACGGGCTTTGAACCTATGTTTTGCCGGTTCATTAGCCTTTGCTATAGCTAGGATTAAGTGTTTGCTTGGTATATAATATGGTTCGCCGAATATCTGGATTGCAGTCGGACGCGATTTTCCATATGCTCATATAAATTTCGTATAACTTATAGACAAAAATACTATAATTTACAGCATATATGTATTTTGCAATTCATCAAAACTCTTAACGAGATCAAGAGCCTTGTCACTTATTTCAGTTTTGGTATAGTCCTGGCTCTCTGTCTTGAAATGCGTCATAAGACCAAGACAAAACGAAGAATATTCATGAGTCTCGTGCATACCTACAAATAAACAAGCGTCACAACTGTTTCAAATTTCCCCGTCCTTTCGCGAATGGAAAGCACAATTTAACGAGCGCGTTTTTCTCCTCTCTTTCGAGCTCCATAATGAGACTCTAAAATAAGGAACAACATGCGTCGGTTACGTACTGGCTTCCTGTTTTCTCTCCT
The DNA here is from genome assembly GCA_020010945.3 of Muscidifurax raptorellus. Classification (NCBI taxonomy): domain Eukaryota; kingdom Metazoa; phylum Arthropoda; class Insecta; order Hymenoptera; family Pteromalidae; genus Muscidifurax; species Muscidifurax raptorellus. The sequence goes on from CM052077.1 coordinate 14,979,865, forward strand.
TCACTTTTTTTTATTTAACCCTAGACAAGTCTCTCCTAGCCCTTATGAGCAAATACGCGACAATTTTTCTAAACTATAATTTCAAGCACTTATCCACGTAAACATAATAATTATATACAATATACATGAGCGCGCGAATGTAATGGGTTGTATGTTCACTGAACCGACTCAACGCGAATGCTGCAGGTTTTCGCTATCGTTTAAAACTCCGCAGAACCAAAATACAATATATAATTAAAAAACGCTTTTCATACAACAACTTCGCCTCGGGTGCGGAACTACCAATTATACATCAGATTAGTCCGTTGCGGCGTAAAGCAAAGCTTACTAATTCAAACATTATTATAGCTACACCTACACGACATAAAATACACCATTCGTTCTCGGCCCTCATCATACAGCTTATATAGCAGCGGATAAAGGCCAGCAACGAAATTTCCTCTCATCATCATCCTGTATAAAATACGAGCCTTCGTCGTTTTCCAAAAAAGCACCGTCTCTCACCTCGAATCTCCGCCGCGTTCTCGCGACTCGTACATCATAATAAAGATTTTTAAAAGCCCCCGCGAAACGAGCGAGACACAAAGTACATTCTCCCGATAATCAGCGCATGATTTACGAACAGGCCGCACTTATCGCCGCAGCAGCAGCAGCAGCCTTCGAAGCCAGTCAAAAGAGAAGACAAAACAGGGGCAAAAGTGCAAATTCTGTGCCTCGCGCGCGGGGCTGCGGAAAAACGCGATAAAATCAAAGGCGATAAATAAACCCAGCGCGACAGTGCGCTAACGACGTTGCGCGCTGGGCAGCTTAAGTATTAACAGAGTAGAGAGCGCGATTATAAGGCCGCTGTTAATTTCGACGGGAATTTTTGCAGTAGCTCGCTATACGGGTATGGACTGCTGCGCAAGAGTACATACATGCTTACCGGCTTTGCCAGCCGGAAAATAAGCCACCTGCCGCGAGCCAGTCGCACCTGGCTATTGAGAGAAAGAGAGAAAGAAGGAGAAAAAGATGCGAATGTGCGACCGATGCTGCTGCGGATGCCGAAAATCACTTGATCGCCGCGTCGTTCAAGCGGAGGTGAAAGTTATTCCAATGGGATTACTACTCTCGATTCTCGTTTGAACTGCATTTTTTAATTAACTTTTTCTCTGGAATTTACTTCTCAATTACGCGCTCCATAGTCATAATATACTACATTTCAACTCTGCTGCATCCGAATATTAAAAAGGATTTATGTAAACGTACAGGAGTGCAAAAACAACGTATATATAAACGGCTCGCAGGGCCATTATTGCAGAATTTATAGCGCGAATTATTTTCCATTCACTCTCTCGACACCGCAAAAACGCGCGCGAATGCATAATTAACAGCCGAATTAAAAGACCGAAAAACGCCCAGATTTCGCACTCCATATAGGCCGCGGCGTGTACGAAAAAAAAACTTAACTACCAATAAAATCGCGCTGCGCATACTTTCTCTCCTTAAAAACATAAACAGCCTTCTATGCCGCAACAATCAAAGCAAGTCGCAGGCTTGCGCAAGGCCGTCTGCGCGTAGTGGCAGCTGCGCGTTTTATAGAGAGTCTTTCTCGTGTGCAACGGCGGCGATTCACTCCTCGCGTTCGAAATCCAAAGCCGTGCGGACGGAACAAACACAGGAAAGTGGCAGGTGGTGCGGCCCGACTCCTCGGGAAATCAGCGCTTTTTTTGTCCCCTCGAGTCGATCGAGGAGGTGTCGAAACGGCGCGTCGACTTTTTTCCTCGTCGCAGAACGGAAAAAACGTGTCGAGAGAAAAGAAATTGACGAATTTAGTGTCTCATTATGTACTAAAAAAGGAATTTCGCGGGAGATTTACGTGCGAGCGCGCCTCGCTGAATAGCCGATAAATTGTTATATCGCAAAGAAGAAAAATAAGACGCGTCGCGCGAACAAAGCTATTCTTCGAATATCGCTATATTATATACGCTTGAAAAAGCATACGGCCATTTCTCGAGCACACTCGCGCGCGAGCCGATAAAGAAGTGCCGTTCGACGCGCGAAATAAATGCAAATGCGCCGGATAAAAATTTTGTGTAAAACACGCGCTTCCTAATGAACTTCCAGAAGCGCTTTTAAGAAAAATCGAGAGACGACGCAGCGGCGGGCGTAAAAATACGCGCGCGATATGAAGCTGGCTTTTAAGCCGGCAGCGAGATATATAAACCGGCTCTCGTTATGAGGATTTTCAGCAGCCTGCAGGGTCTCTTTTAAAAGTGCATTTGCACATTGTGCTCGTCCTTTTTTGGAGGCCAATCACGCGCGCGACTGACTTCCGAGAGCGGACAAAGGCAAAAAGCATAAGTGGCTCGCGGAAACTTTCTATACATACGCACGCATCGTCGCAGGTAAAAACGCGCGCAGACGTGTCCTGCAACACCTGCTCCCGGCGCGCATACATGCGGGTGCGCTAATTAAAAATCAGAGTAAATAGAGTTGCGCAGCTTGTTTACGAGAGATGCGTACCGCGAGGCCCAATAACACCGAGACTCATTAAGTTCGTGAAATATTTAGTTAACTGCCTGTGATATCGGTAAGGGATCGAACTGTTCAAAACAGCTGAAAGAATTGAAAAATTTTGAGAGAAAAGTAGTAGTTGGACTTTGATGAAAGTCAATGCAAGGATTGTAAGGCTACTATTTGATTGTAAATAGAATACACACAATATGAATATAACAACTGGATGAATAATCATTTCTGTTTTCGAGATTTTTAAGCTTTTTATAAAAATAACTGTGCATTGTTGTCGGAGTAAAAAGAAAATAATCATGCGTGGGTCCTGACTTTCAATGAAAAGTAATTAAAACGTCACACTTTGCCTCGCACTTTGTACACATCAGGACTGTCGATAAATCTTTTATTGTTATTTCAAATGTTCTCGAATAGTTTTAATACGTAAAATCCATTCAAACACTTTTCATTTGTTTAAAAAATGTATAACGTCTACCTCATTCACACTGGGACAAATTTTCTTTGAACTATATCGTAATTTAAAAGCCACCTGTGCAATCGAATGGCACATGATCCCGGCAGTGTCACAATGAGTTCGCTTCAAAGCAAAACATCGGGGATCTGGATTTTTCAACATGTCCACATAGAGGTAGCATATGAATACCAGTTTGCTAAATGCATTCTCACATGCAGCACGTCAGGTGACATCTGCGCCGCGCTTATCGGGCTTATTTCTCTGTTCGCCGGCAGAGACCGGTTTCGGTGTCTGCACATATGGAATGGCACGCGCTCGGCTGTGTTCTCCCTCTCTCTCTCTCTCTCTCTCTCTCTCCCATTGTTGCGCTGCACACGCGGCCTCCGTTCTTCTTCTCTCCTATCCCTGGAGAGTCGAGTCTGCGCGCAACCCGAGGTGAGATTCCGAGGGGAAGACTCGCTTTTTTGCAAGCCAGAGGATGGCCTAATGCTTGGGATTTGTAGGAGGAGATTCACCGGTATACGTGCTTGATTTTCAAGGGGATACGAGAGAGAAAGAGCGTGTTTATTCTCGCAGTTCCGTGAGAGGATATTAACAGCTGCTGTTCGATGACCATTCATTGCCGTATAAATATATAAACATAGGGCGCAGTCAGTGGGACTTTATCACCGCAAATGAAAGCCGATATATGGCCATCGGCGCACACGCAAGCTTTCTGATGCTGCTGCAGTCACGCGATCTTCGTATACGTGAACCGACTTTTGGCTTCTGAATAAGCGCACACAAGTGGTCCTTTTTTCCCGCGATTCCGTTCATTTCTAAATCTCTTTATCTGCAAAACCGACAGCACCACCACAAGTAGTTCGCAGAAGACCATCGCACCTAAATCATAATAAACACGATTATACCATTACGACCGGAAGTGTGTCGGAAAAAAATTCTTTGAAGATCGACGACAAATAAGGCCACTGCAGTGTGTAGTATATAGATCTCGCGGTTATCTCACGCGCTCGCATCCGTAAATTGAAGAAACGATTATTTTATAAAATAAAATTATTGTATTAAAATATATCGCGCTAAGCCTTCTTTACCCGACAATGAGATAATAACCAGCTCTGCGCCGCGCGAATGTCAGCGAGTTGCAATCCTCCTCTCGCTGCGCGCGAAGAAGGAAGATTAATCGAGCGCTCTCGCGGGCGAACATCAAAGATGCGAGTTGGAACGAGGCTTGTAATGACCCTGCGAGCCGCCGCGGCGCGATGTATATTAACATGAAAATGCCTGTCGTACAACGTGATAAATAATGCATCGACGTAAAATGCCAGGGGCTCTCTCGAGCAAGCGCACTTCCCTCGAGCAGCGGTTGTGTGTATATATAGCGCATATAAGTATTTGACTACGTTCCCCGCTCTCTCTAAATTATTTCTCCGATTTAAAGTCTCACTAATACACGATATATTAATGAGACTGACTGATTCCGACAGCGGACATCTGTAAAGTGTGCTTTTTTATAAAGGCGAACCGGCGTCTTTATAATATACGCGGAGTACAAGCAGCAAAGTATATACGATTCTCAAGCGATAACTCAAGCCGCCGCGTGCACGCACAATGCCTTTTACGCGGCCGTACTGTACTATACTCCTTGTACCTACTCTCCTCTCGTTGCCTATAAGAGCGCGCGTATGTCCTTACAATAGCAGAAACTCGCACTAGCTCGCGTCGTTCGTTCGTTTTTTCTTTCTCTCTTGCTCTCTCCCTCCGAAGGTGGAAAACCCGATGAATATTTCATGCCACTCGCGAGCGGCCATTCGTAATTGACTTATTTCGTGCAGTCGCGCTTGTCTTTTTTTGTCATTCCTCGTGTACCTGCAGTCGTCGCTTTGGTCCGCGGAGCAGCGATCTTCTTTTGTGCGACGGTATATTATCTGTTTTCTTTTGAGGAAGAAGAGAAAGAGCGGCAAAAATCACGGAGGACAATGCTATATAGAAACGAACGAGGCGAAGGGCAAATTAACTCTTTGAGACGCATGAATCCGCGTATTCATGAGGCTGTCGTGGAAGTAAAAATTGAGGGAATATAGCTCCTGCTGCATGCGTAGACGGGTGAGTTTTGTTTGTTTCCCTTCCGTTCTGTGGGTTTTACGCGTAATTGCATGACTTTTGAATTAAATAAGTTCTGGGCTAAATTGCCGAGCATCAGGATTTTTCACACTATGCAAATGAAAATTGTACGTGTATAGTTGAAAAAGGTGCGCCAACTCGAGAATCGCATGCGCAAAAAGGTACGATGATGAGAGGGCGCAGCGCGATAGCTAAAAACCCTAATTGTCACGGTGGAAGCGAAGACACTCGACTATCCGCTCTATTATAATCTCCGGCCAGCTGATGAAAGAAACATCGGGGACTGATTCTCACGTGTGTATACGATTGTAGCCGTTCGTGCATAATGAAATGCAAAAGTTTTAGAGGCACTGATTGCATGATTGACGTGCATTATACGAGTCCAAAATCGACGTGAGCTGCAATTTGAATATACAGCCGAGAAGGATGTGCAGACAGAAGAGACGTCTGACTCTTTCGAGAAGAAAACTGGATCGCAATATAACAAAATGTGCTTAAACAATTTATAATTTTATTTATAGTTTTTTGAGAGAAGTGTTTATTCAATGGTACTAAATTTAGTAACTATAAGCAAAAATTTAATCGTACACGCGGGGGATTAAATATTTATTTGTTCAACTATTAAAAAGAATTCAAACCTGTGCCAGCTATTAACCGGCGAAACCTAATGTAACCTACAAAAATATAGTACTAGTTACCAAATAATATTTTGGATCTAACATGCTTGCAAGACACGCAGAAATATCTTGCAAAAATAGAGTATATTATAAGGTCTGCTGAGAGGAGTCGTAACAAAGTAGTCGTGCGGTCAAGCGTTCGCGTCATTATTTCGCAACGTCGCGTCGGCCGTGGTCACGCGTAATTTCGTTAGCTCTCCGGACCGGTACCACACGTATTAAGCTCTCTCTTAACGCGTGTTTATATATATAGACGCCCAGACCGCCAAGCAGCTATATATATTGAAGCCAAAGCAAATCGATCCCTTGATCGCGCGCGATCTAATTTCTCATGTTAATTTTCCTTGCGCATGTACGTACGTACGTACATACATCTCGCTGTTTAAGTTGCTGATGAATAACTCGTGTGTGGGGTTCGCCCAGCGAAATTAAAAGGCTGCGCGGCGCGGCGAACTCAAGAGTCATTTCGAGCATCGATCGTTCGCCCTTTTCAATTAAAACTTTTACTCGATTATAGCAGAGTTCGAGTCTGTGCCTGGCGTAGACTATGTGTGTATATATATATATATATATTTTACACGCGTAAAAAATACAGGAGAAAAACGGGACTGACGAATGCGAATATATACGCAAGAGAGGTTATTGATGCATTTAATAAAACACCCACTTGAACTCCCTTTCGGCAATCGCTGCACAATAGTATCTGCGCACGAACCACCGTGAGAATAATAGATATTACCGCAGAGAGCAACCAACTGCGTTTGGCCGTACAGGTCGAAAATTGATTGGGCTTGTAGCGGACGCTCTTGTCAAGAGTGTATGTATGTATGTATGTATAGGTATATATAGGCGAAGAGTCGCAGCGCTAAATTGTTAGGTGGAAATCGAACTCCGGCGCGCAAGAGTCGGTTTACCGCCGCGTGCTAAACAATGACCGATGCAATACGAGATACACGCGTAACCTTTGCAAAAATAAATGAAAAAAAGAAACGACAAGTGACGGAATGTGGAACGGTCGACCGTACGTAGTTTTGCCGTAGGTTATAGCCTACATGTCGCATAGCTTTTTCGGGCTACATGCGATTGTTATGGGTGTTTTCCAATTTGAATGTACATCTATATAGGAGCTTGAAATCATCAATTCTCGGCGTTTCCGTTTATATCACTCCAAGATCTGTAAAATATTATTATTACGTATTGTTTTGTTGATATAATTCACTTAGCGCGCGTAAAACAATGAGGATAAAATGTTTGCCAACACAACTCATTCTGAGCATCTATATTATAACCGCGTATTGGCATTTTTAATAAATCGGCGTTTCAGAAGCTATAACGGCGCAAAAATCGAATCGCGCGCAGTACTTAGTTCTCAAACTCCCGATGAAGCCGTCTTTACGATTCGCAATCGTCGTGTAATGAAAAGGTATAATATAGAACAACAAAGCTGCTATACGCGTAAAAAGTTTGCGCGCCGAGTCTTACGTCGCACCTTTCGACGGGCGAACTGCACATAACTGACAGGTGAAAAAATAAAGAAATATATAAGAGCGCGAAATGCGGACAAAGTTTGAAGGGAGAGAAAAACGAGGTCAGATGGCAAGAAAACTGCCGAACAAGTTGGAGAATTCATTACTTTTAATTGGCTCGCGCAGCGCAGTTACGCGCGACGACGACGGTAGTTAAAAATTTCGACTCTTGGCGCTGACAGAGACACTGCGCATCGACGGAAAAACGCAAGAAGGCGCAAAAAGTGTGAGGCAGTCCTTGCGCGGTACAAGAGAGAGTGAGAGAGATCGCTTTAAACTTGGCTCGTTCACACGCTGGGAAAATTATGAACAAAAGAGCGGAGGGAGGACCAGCCACGCGAAAAAGCATCTCTGGGTGAGAGCGCGCGAAAAAAGGGCGAGGCGCTACTGCTGCGGCGGAGGGAACTTTTTTAATTAGCGTACATTTGCCGCTGCATATCGCGTGACACTATGCCGCCGCAGCCGCTGCTGCTGCTGCTGCTGATGCTGTCTCTCGTGTTCTACTATGACCTCCTGATGCTGCTTTCTTCTAATTTTTTCCGACACTTCTTCCTCTTCTCCGGAAAACCTACGAGCTATATCTCCTTTTAACTATTTTGTATCTATTTTATGCTATATTATGTTGAAAACCCCGCGATCTGCAATACGACTGATGCAAATAAAGAAAGATACCCAGAGACATTATAAGAAAAAATCAAGTCCATATCCCTCGGGAAGCTCGAGCCCTTAAAAGTTAAAAAGAAACACGTTAAAAGGGCAGCTTATGAAAATCAGCTTGAGGCGCGAGATCTTTCTCCGAGTACAGGATGCCATTCACCGCATAGCAGGATACGCGAGCGCATCAAAGCAGCGTGACAACGCCCTTATAACGCATGACTTTTTCCTTTCCCGCGTCGCTCATCGCATACGCGCGCCGCGAGTCCGGAACGCGGATATAATCTAATTATCCGGCACGACAAATCGCGTTATCTACCGCGGCGTAAACGCAACGTACATGCGTGCCTGGTCCCGCGCTATATATAGCACTGCACGAAGTGGGGAAGAAAAAGGGATAGACGCGTGATATGAGGAATCCCGCAAAAAAATCATCACGAGCTTTCCACAAACTTGAAAGAAAAAAATTGAGTGCTACATCTTGTTATATATAAGAGCGATAGAAAAACTAATCAGCAGATACAAGATATATCTTTTCAAATTATCAATTTAGGCCTCCCACTTTCAATAACTGTTTAAAATGAAATCTTTCTTCCGTAACGTAGGCATATATAAACTTTCGAGTGATGCAATTTTCCTCGATTTCTTTATAGTTGAAATGTGCTTCTGCATAACCTATCTCTAATATCCGGTGCGAAAATGCTATACGCGAATTGCAAGTGATAAAACATTATTAGCATGTCTAAGCAAAACCGGCTGCTACTACTTAACACAGCGTACGCTAATGTATACCGCAACGAACCAGCCGCTGCTTCTTCATTATCGCTTGCATTGCTACATTTCGATTTCACATCGCGTGTACGTATATACGAGTATATAGGTGCGCGCGTCCGCAGAAAGTTAGCGTTGCAAAGTAGCGGAGCCGCGGCTCCGATAATGCTGTGAGCGAAAGAAAAAACGAGCAAAAGCCGAGGCTATACGCAGACTCCGCCGGGCTTATATGCAAATGCTTAAGTAATTCATTTTTGGGATCCTATTAGGAGCCAGGAGGCTAAAATCGCATTATCCGCAAGGTAATTCGCGCCCCGCTCACTCGGCCATGTTTAAGACTGCAATTAGTCAAAAGTGGGTGAAATTTCTGAGCGCGCGGAAATAATTGCGAGCGTTAGACGAACTAATGGGAGGAAAAAAATTGTAAGTCTGTTAATTAGATTGCCCTTTTCGGCATATTTAAATAGGCACTCGAATAGTATTGAATTTAGCATAGGAATTTCGAAAGAGACTATAGATATTATGTGACGAGGCTAGAATTAACGGAATAAGGTTTACTATATTCCGTAAATTCAATGCCGATAGCCCATACGCACAATCGTCATATACACTCGCGTACAATAATAGAAATGTCACACAGGCGCGGGCTCTCGAATCGCCAGTCGTTTCGGTTTCCGCGTACGCACCGAGTGGAAATCGAGCACTTCAACGAGTCTCTCGTGCAAAAATCGCTCTCTCCGACTGCGTTTTTCAACGCACGCACGCAAGAGAGCCTCAGCCCGACGGCAATTGGATGCCCAGCCGCGGTGTCGCTTGATATGTCCATGATGGAAAAATTCGTTAATTTCACGGTGACTGCGCACTTTCCGTTGCTCCCTGCGACTCGCGGACGCACAGTCGCATGTGTAGACGCGTGCGTGCGTGTATATGTATTTTAATCGGATGCTACTTTTGTTTGGAGAAGAGCGTGGATTTGTCTTTTTTTGGCAAAGATACCTGCTATATAAGGGTTTTTATTTTACTATATAGAGAGATATTTCCGTTATTCGAGTGAGAAGTAGTGTGACGTTTTGAATTTTGGTGATGCCTCGTGCATATAGGCGCTGGTTTGATATTTTTACATCTCATCATTTATTTGTCGCACTGGAGCAAAATCCGTCTCAGACTTTCAGTGAAAATATTAGATCGCCGCATAAGATCTGTCATTAGATTTTCCAAAAATAAAGAGGAGAAACTAAGAAATGAAGCCGGCAGAGGTGCAAGGATAGGTTCTACGGGAGAAGTCACCCTCCTGGTAGATGAAACAATCGAAAGAATGTATAATTACAAGAATTGATATAGATGACCGAGATATAACATCCGTTTCATTTTATGGAATATATTTGGCTTCGTCAATGTTGGATCCTTTCCTCTTTCGATCTCTCATTCTAATAGCGGATAATATCGAAGCTGGTCGAGCAAGTTTTCCAATCATTTTTCTTTTTCATACCGAATGTAGTCAAAAATAACGATATTGCGCGTTTCACTGAAAAAGCCCATCATTACTTATATCGAGCCCTAGAAAAATAATGAAACATTTCCAGTGCGCGTAAACAACGGAAAAAGTCCGCAATTAGCTCTCTCGAAATTAGAAGCGAGAAGGAGAGAGAGAGGGAGAGAGAAAAAGCGAAATTTTCCCGATGACTCAGCCGCCGATCAATCGCGCATTAAAGCGCGCGAGATTTAAGGCAGCGCCGTCTCGACGGCTCTCTGTGCATCTTCATCATCCCCTACTCGCAAACATTACTTATATGCCATAACCCAAGACCCTTTTTTTCGACACAAGCGCATCCCTCGTTCACGTTATTTCTCATCGACGAGAGGGTAGAACTGGTCCTCCCCGATTTTTTTTCTGCTGCTTCCATAGCCAGAAGTCGACGAGGGAATGAGTTTAGAGCGGAGAACAAAAGGCAGTTCGGGACGATTTCGGACGGAACAATTAAAGCCGCCTTTGTTCGCTTTGGCCGAATCAATGGCCAGTCGCCGAGTCGGGATTATAAGCGACTTCGTTTCAATTTTCCGCGGTGAGTCCGCAGACTATGTTATTTCGCTGTGGGACACGTATAATATTGAAGAGACGATATGCTCCGCAGTGAAGGAAGGGGGGAGATATCGAGCGGATTACGAGATATTAATCGAAGAATTAATTTGCGAGAATATGTTATTTACCCTTAGAGTCGGCATTTCTGATTTCGTGTCATACTTTAATGAAGTGTTTATTAACGTTCATCAATTATGTAAATAATAAATTTCGCGAAGAGTCAAAAAAGGCGATATCGAATGCGCCGTTGAATATATTATAAATACACGGCAAAAGTTTTCGATTAAATTCTATTGATATTCTCTCCACTATGCAGAAAAATCAGATTGAAATTTCAAATTGAAATTCCGCCCGTATAGGTAGATGAATAAATCGACATAACAGAAAACGGCTGTAATTATTTGAAATATATACTCAACAGAAATTAATCCATCGAAACATAAGTAAATCAATGATTCGCAAGCGAGCTTCGAATAAAGGCGGCTGCAGTACGATCGTTCACCCCTCGACCGTTGCTTTCTCAAGGACCTATTCTCTTCATAACCGACTCGCGATAATAATCATCGAGACTTATATTCGTAATGTGCGCGGGCTCAAACTTTCGTCCAAAGCGGCGTTTTAAAAATCACGGAAGCGATTATAATGAAGAAATTAGAGATACGAACAGGTAGACCACTGTACTCTCGTAAAGATCAACAGCTCGGAAGTAATGACACTGCAGCAGCCACGGTAGAGCCTAATTGAACCGCCTACAGGATGAAGCAACGATATACTATTATCGATTTGGCAAAGAGACGCAAAGTACTGCAGCTTTGTGTCTATCTCCCTGCATTTTAGTATTTTCTGGAAGTGGCGGATATGGTCTACATGTATAGAATATTATAGTATAGGATAGTATATATGATATACGTATATAAGAATCACTGCTATACTTGAGTACCGCAGTCGCAATACTCAATAAATATTTTCGCGCGACGCGAGAGTTTCCCACAAACAGCCGCGCGGTCTTTCGACTATACGATCTTCCTTGACGATCCGCGACGACCTAATTTCCTATGGCTTTAAGACCTCGTAAAAGTTGAGGGGGGTCATTAGCGAGTCTCGCGCGATTTTCTTCTCCTTCGTTTTTTGATTTTGCCTGGGCTGCCGTGCCTTCTTCTCTCCCTCATGCGCCGTACGAGGACATAGCATAGCAGTTTTGTTTGACTATGACTCTTCGTGGGCCAGGAGGGCGTTTGTTCTAATGCGCTGTCTGCATTTTATTATTCTCGATCCGCCCTCTTGAAATTCAGTGGACTAATCGCCAGTTGACACATCGGAATGGAAGTTCAAAGCGAGATACAAATCAGATGTACCACGTTTTTCCACGCACGCGGCTACTTTTAAATCTCATTAAGTGATTCGACTTTCGTACGCAGGGATGCTTTTAATTTCGTCTTAGAGATGCTGCGTCGTCGATTTACAGTCAAAGCCGCGAGGGTAAATTTTTTTTTCTAAAGCGCGAATATACAGCTAGAAGCACGACTTTCAAAAGGACGGAGAGGGAGCTAGAAAATAGAGAAGGCTAGGTTTAAGCGCGGGAGCTTTGAGAGGTAAAAGCGCTCGGCGAGCGCGGAAGGGTCTCCTCATTAGGCGTTTTTCGTGAACCAGTAGCAGCAGCAGCAGCGTTTTACGAGCTCTCCATGACTATATACATATATACACACACATGCAGGACTCGGCTCGCTGCGACCCGAAGTGCAAATTGAGTAAGGGTGCAATTTCTTAAGGCGCGTCGGCAGTTGCGCGCTCGATTCTGCATAATTAAAAGACGATTCAGACTTGTAAAAATGTGAACATCGAGAAGACTCGATCATCGCGGCGTCATCCACAGGCCATTGACTTGCTCCCTCTCCCTTAGCATATATGGCCTTGCACCATATCCATACTTCTTCCTCCCCCGTCCCCCTCGCAAGCCATCAGCAGCATCGAAGCAGCAGTCCATCCGCACAGGCTTTTCCTCCTTCTTCGCATTTTACCCCATTTCGCGAGCGAGTACGAGCGAGGGAGAGAGAAAACGCGCGGCGCAGAGCCCGGGAGGGCGAGCTGCCGCCGCGAGGGTGGCTGATGCTCTCCGTGTCTACTGGTGTAAGCGTGGCGCGCGGCGCTGGCGGCGCATGCCCATCCGGGCAGATCCAGGAACGGGAGCGAGACAGAGACGGAGCCAGCCGTTGGCGGCGGCGGCGGCGGCGGTGGCAACGTCACCGGCGAACCCCCCAGTAACCGTCGGAATCCTCAGTGCGTTCGGCGAACACTTCGCGAGCGGACGCGCGTTATACGCCCTCATCGTAAGCACGGTTCCACGCTGCGCTTTCGCTCATCTCACATTTAATATCTCAGCAAACTCCCCCGCTCTTATATCATACATATATAACTCTGCACGTTTCACTTGAGTGTGTGTGCTGCTTCGACATCGTAATCGTCGCATCGACGCGTAATTTATCGTAATAAGCTCTCGGCAACTATAATCGACAAAGCTGTTGTGAGCGATTGACTGCTGATGAATACACATAGATGTATAGGTAAACAGACGGACGAATTGAAATAGAAATCGGGAGGGTCGTTCTCGAGCCGATAAATGGCACGTCGCCGTATGCGTAGATTGAATATCAGACTGAAAATCAAAAAGCCCACGTCTTAGGGAATCCGAAAAATCCAGGCTATATATCCAGACACGTCGAGAGAAGACGAGAAGGCGAGAGAAAGCGAGAGAGAGGGTGAAATATATCCCTATATTGACAGAGAGGAGCGAGGATCGGAGAACGAAAGCTTCGTGAGAGAGAGAGCGCGGCGTGTGCGCGCCGCCACGTGACTGCGCCGGCCAGCGTGGTGGAAAGTCGCTCGCGGAAAACGGCTATATTTGCCTTCGTTCCCGCACGTAGAAAAACACGCGCGCTGCTCGAGAGACATTCTTCACAGCAGTGAATGGAAGAGGGAATGATTTGAGCTCGCGAGGAAAAAGCAGTGCGCGACGAGAGAGCCGAGAAAGAGAGAATAATAGATAGATCCTCGTGTGCTTGCGACGGCTACATAAACATGTATCTCCTGTGAGCTGTTGTGCGATATCTGATGTGGAGACACTAGGGACTTTGCGGACGCGACAAGTGTGCGCCGACGAGTACAGTGTATACCTAGGACTACTGCTGGAGTATACGGGAACCCGGAGAGAAAATCACAGCGCATCAACGTGACTGGTGAGTTTCTTACGCTGTACCGCCCCGTTTTCCTTTCGTCGCCGCACGCACGCGGCTTTACGACCGCGCGAGGGGAGAAGAAGCGTTTGCACTATGCGAGAATTTCTCTTTTTTTCAGTTTACCCTCAGGTTCGAAGCCGAGGTCGCGACCCACTCCGAGCTTTGTTTTTCACGCATCGTCAATGTCTTTTGTAGTATAGTAATAGTTTGTTTCTATATGCTCGCGGTCTCGTCTGCAGCGTAGGCTTGAAATTGCAGCATCGCCTCATTAAATCTTTTTTTCTTTTATAAGGGTTCTAAGCAGTCTCGGCGGAGTCTAGGGAAAAATTGCTGCTCTCGCCTACGCTTGACCTTTTTGAAAAAGCACTTGGTTACGCAGAATAGGCCGTTTTCATATTCGAGCGTTCTCGTATCGTCTTCCAATTATTTTTAATGAAAAGAACGTAAAAATTACATTCATAAACAATAAGTTTCCGTTCGAAGAGGATGAAACTCGTGCTTTTAATTAACAAAAGCTGAAGAAGAAGTTACTGCGTGCCACTAAAAAAGCCACTTCATTCATGAATATATCGGTCACAAGAAGGCGGCTCCTCGGTTAGGAGCTTATAACGACGGGAATGAGGTTGTTTTTGCTCTTTAAACGCCGGCTCATTCGTCACGAGCCGTCGCGTAGTACACTCCGTCGCTTAATAATCGCGGCGCGTTCTCCAATTAGCGGGGGTGGAACAGGAGAGCGTATATATGAGTATGTATACTGCAACGTGTTCACGACAGTTATTTTCTTAACCCACACTCACACACATCTGCTCTGTGAGTTTACGTCTGCTCGGCTCTTATGCTACACTGTCGCTCCTTCGACATAGAAGCTCGACAATAAACTTTGCTTCGTTAGGTATTTTTCGACAGCCGCCCCTATAAATCTTATATTTTTATACATCAGCTTCATCGCTGGATCGATGAAAATATTTTCACGCAAAAAAGAAGCTCATCCGCACATATTTCAACTCGCTCTAGTTGCAGCGCTAAATTGCCTTCAAAAAATTTAGCCTGCTCGAAAAAAGCTCTGCCCAACGCACACGAGCTTCCGCCGGGACGAAAATGCGCTCAAAGTAAAAATAATTATAATCCAACTAGGAAATTCCGAGCGCTCTAATCCAAGCCTTCCTCGGGCTCGTGCACTTAGCGTAGTCGGGCTTCCGGCAAACAAGCACTTAAACTGGTGCTAGCTAGCTGCGACGGGGGCAAAAAGGCTTTCGGAGTGACGTTGAGCCGATGCGGAAGAAAGCTCGCGTGGCGGCGGCTGATGTAGGAAGTCACGCCGTCGGTGGTTGTGTCTCGAGAGTTGTTCTTCCGCGGATGGAGAAAAAAGCCGACGAATGTATATAAGGCTATAGAATCACCGCGAGTTCGAAGCAGGTGGTTTGAGGAAAAAGTTTGTAGTATATAATAACAGTATAGGAGATCGATAATTTGTAAGTGTATTTCTGTAACGGACTTATTTGAGAATTCTGCCTCCCGAGTCGGAGAAGAGTGCGTGGGTCGCGCGACTGTTCGAACAAACTGAGAATAAAGTTTCGACGCTGGGAGAGAGAGAGAAAGCGAGAGAGAGAGAGAGAGAGAGAGAGAGAGAGAAACTTTACAGCGGGAAAAATTTAGCATAGAAAACTGAAAACTTGGATTTTTACACTCGTAACTTTCTTTAATTTTTGTAGATGAAAACTTCTTAAGATCATAACGATCCTTTTTACCGACCGAGCCATAATAAAGTAATCTCGCTGCTGTGCACGATCCAGCAAAAATTATTGCAACTGGGTCAGAAGTTTTACCCTTCAAAGCGTACAGATTATATTTCACCGGCGCTACAGCGACGACAGTCGAGTTTGCCTTTCTTGTTTTCTTTCTCTCTTTCTCTCTCTCTCTCTCTCTCTCTCTCTCTCTCTCTCTCTCTCTCTCTCTCTCTCTCTCTCTCTCTCTTTTCTGGCATAACAACACAGCGAGAAAAGTAATCTCGAAAAAAAGCCGCAACGCAGCAACAAACGCCGCGGCAGGCTGTATTATAAGATCGTATATAACTGCGCGGACTTGTAGAAAATTTAAAAACAAAAACGAGACCGCAGAGAGGCGCGAGAGAAGAAATCGCGAGCAACGCATAAGGCTTTGACGTGTGATTTTTGAATGATTGCGAGCGCGCACCTTCGCGTCAATCGATCAGGATTCAATCACCGCCGGTGCACGAGGCGCCTCCGGAATCGTAATAATCGAGGCGCTCGATTCGTCAAAACTGTCATCGCGAGCGTTTTACGCTTCATTTCCGCTAGTTTATTTCTCGGCGCCTGTGCTCCCACTCCCACGATGCCCCAGAGCGACGAGCGAAAGTGGATTTTTTTTGATGCTGCAGAGCACCTGTGTGTGCATAGCGATGCTGTGTAGATCCCTTTTTTGCGCGCGAGCTAGAGTGATTCCTATGCCGATATAGCGAAATACGGAACAGATTGATTGCGCGTTTAAAATTCGAGTTAATAATTTGTTTACGTTTATATTGTTAAATCAATCACATGCGTAACAATAAAAGTACTCACACGCTGAAGAAAGTTCGTCGCATCCGTAAAAGTCCGCATCTGTAACCATAAAATACGCGAATAAACATCGCTAATATCGTCATCATTATATTTCACGCATATGCGGAACAATTAAAATATCATAAAAATTCGATCTGCAAAAACATAACCTGGTTTCCAAAAATTCTCTCTAAAAGCTTCGACCTCGCCTTTACCCACTAATATATAACGCACTCGCGCAAAGTATATGCACCGCATCCCACTTATTGTGAAAAGATTACACACCTGGAAGAGAAAGGCGTAGGCCGGTATATACATATGTAATGCTCGCGCGCGCGGGCTCCACATGAAAAAGCATTACTCGCGCATAAGTATACTGATTTCCTCGGCAATCAGCGGCAATATAATTCGGCGGGAATTTCGGGCCAGTTGCGGGACACGCGAGCTGCCAAGCGATCTGCTCGTTCGAGTTATAACTTCTTCGCGATGCTTGCCAGCTGTTGTGCGCGAAGAAGCTTTCTCTTCTTCGAAGTAGGTGTCGAAGGACTTGATTGACGACCGAGAAATTGTTGTAATTTTTTGCATTCAGCAGAGTAATAGATTCCTTTTTTTTAATCTATATATAAATACGGGCGTTTTATCTGCCATTCGGATTCATGTTTCACGGATTCGATAACAAATGCGATTTAAAATAACGTTATATACGCAGGCACGCAAAGTCAAGGCAATAAAAAAAGCAATGCGCATTAATACACATTCAAAGCGTTCCCCAATAATCGTGACACAGATCTGCGAAAAGCGCGCGAAGCTCTCGCACTCCGGGCCATAAAAATAATCTCTCTCTATATATATAAACCGTGGAATAATATATACATATCGATACTCCATACACTCTCGTATCGCTCGTTTCGCATTTTAATCTCTCGTCCGCACAAAGAACATAAACGACTCGCGACCAGCGGCTGCATCAGGAACAAACTCTCGGAGCATTTTTTTCCGACTTTGCGCACTTTCCTCTTTTCTCTCTCTCTCTCTCTCTCTCTCTCTCTCTCTCACTCTCGCGCTTTATTTCTCTCCCTGTCGCTCTCCTGTACTAACTCCGAACTCGCGGTATTACTGTCATTAGTATTAAGCGTCTTTATTACCTGTCGCGTAAACATTTATGGCTCGGGGGTTCAGGCGCGGGCGCGCGCACGCCTGTAAAACGTTAATGGCCCCGCGATAGAGCCTCGACTTTAGCTCCGCTACCCGCGAGAGACCGAGAGAGTGAGTGAGAGAGAGAGAGAGAGAGAGAGAGAGAGAGAGATCTAGCTCTGGTCGGCTTTATATAAGATCGTTTATTCGTTTTGTTAGTCTGTAAATCCGGCTGATGAGTTAATCGACAAAAAAGCGCCGACCGACAGATAAAGTTCCTGCTCATCTTCTGCCGAAATTTTCGGAGTAAAAAGGCAACATTTTTATGTTCGCTTTCGCTCGATTCGAAAGAGGGAGAGAAACGAGTTTCTTTGCGACCGTTAGCCTCGGGGACACTCGAACATTGCTCGTATTCTGGCGAGTTTTATTCGGCGCTTTTGTTGTTGATGTGAAAAATGTTGCTATACGACGTATTACGAGCGTATTAATTTCAGGAACGACGAAGCTGCGCATTGACAATCATATCGGGGATGAGGAAAAAATTTAAATCTCCATCGCTGATTGTCTGTCAATTATTTATGATTGGCGGCTATTCGTCCAATCTCGAGCGAGCATATAGACGTAAGCTCTCCGGCGGGTTTTATGCGCGCGCCCGACTGTCATCCGCAGAAACTCCGGGACTAAATTATTTTCTCGGCCACGCGACAATACTGAATACTCAACGCGAGCATGTAAGAGGATACCGAAAAAAATTGCTCGTTGCACCGCATTACTCGATCGGGAAATTGTTCAAGGGATCGCATGATGATATTTGTCGTGACGGTATACAGATTTCTGCGCATGTCTTGTTATTTCATCCGATCTACAGCAGGCTCGTATAAGAAAATCTTAATTTTGCTGTATACGTTTATTTATTACAAAGCTTTGAAATATACATAGCACAAATGTCTATAATGAAGAGTTACACAAGTCAACAAGTATCATCATAGGTATATTACCCCGGAATAAGAAATAGATATCGCATTTAAGTGTTTAATTAACACACGAACGATTGTTGCTGATTCCAAGTTTATCCATGTACAGCATTCTTAAAAATTACGATGATTTTGTCCAGTACGATTAATTATCAGATAAATATGCACATTATAGATGAAAACATAATGAATATGCATTGCATTCAACTGCGAAGTATACTTTATCTACAACCACACGGATACAACATTCATACAGCTCCTCTTTGTATATGGACCAAGTTTTTTACATCAAGACGACCAATAAGCAGAGCACCAACAATTTCAACCAACTAAGTTCCTACATCGGCGGGTCATAATATCGACGAGGAGGCAGGAAGAGAGTCCATATAAATCGTCGAGTCTATCGCGCGGCGAGTGGGTTCACACACGAGCGACGGGCTGTTACACGCTTGCTCGCGCAGACTGACGTTTTAATCGCGATCGCGTGTGCGCGCGCTTTCGACGCACGCGAATTCCTCCACTTTTTCACGAAGAGCAGCGCGTGCGAATTAACTCGTACGTATACATATATATACGCGTGTACGGCGTCGGCTCGAGAGTCGAGAGAGAGAGAGAGAGAGAGAGAGAGAGAGAGAGAGAGAGAGAGAGAGAGAGAGAATTAGACCGGCAGACGAAGCAGGGGCCTACTCGATCGCACGGCGATTTCGGGCGCTGTTGCTGCGGGTGGTGCGCTGATCAAGGAGCGAGAGAGTAACAACCGTCCGAGAACTCGTCATTGAGCGAGGACGTGGGATTTAGGCTGCGCTTTCGACTGATAGAGTTGTTATGCGATTTTCGGAGAATTGATATACTCGTATATACTGCGTGCACGAGGCTCGCGTACCTATATATAAGGGAGAGTGAAAATTTTTTCTCGAAATAGAAGATAGTAGCGGGAGAAATCCCACGAACATTGATTCCGAAAGCGCATACGAGAGAATTCGTATATGTGTATACGTATATATATATGTCCGTGAGCGTAGCTCGTAGTTTTCGGTTCGCGGTATAGAAAACGAGCCGCTGCAGCAACTCTAGCCCGCAGAAACCTTATCTGCGTGCTCATTCCAGAGGGAGAGAGTGCAGTGTGAGCCCCGAAAACTACTCCTTCCTTCTCCGAGCGAACTTTGTCGCTCTCCGCGCGTTTTGACTCTTCCTGCGCGATATTATAGCTTCGAAGGGCCAGCGCGGCGCACTCTCTGCTGCCATTCCAGATATCCCGCTCCATATAGCTCGTTCCCGTAATTACAATTCGAACAAAGTTATGTCGCGCTCGAGAGCTGCGACGGGGCTCATGGGTCCGAGAGTGTGCTATATATATATATTATACGTGTATGTGTGTGTGCGGGACGGAGGAGGATGTGTCAAGTATTTAATCAGCGTTGAGTCGCGAGAAAGAGAGAGAGAGAGAGAGAGACAATGGATGGCGGCTACGGGCCTGGGACTCCATATCCTCCGACGTCGTCGTCGTCGCCGTCGCTCTTTCCTTCCGGTATGACTGGGGCAGCTAGCTAACGCTCGCTCTCTCTCTCTCCCTCTCGCTCCGCAATTATGTCGACCTCATTTCAGGACAGCTCGCTCTCGCGCGCGAGTGCAGACACGCCAGCCGAGAGATCATTCCCTCTATATATATCCACGTGCATATGGATCTTGGTAAGGCTATTGTGCTTTTCGAGTGTTATATACATCAAGGCTAGTTCTCTCGCTAATGGTCGCGGTATTATACGCTCGTGCGTATGCAAACACGTTTCCCAATCGATATAGTGTATACGAAAAATATCCGATAAAAAAACTTGGCGAGCCGAAAATTCATAGCCTCCTGTCTCGACGATTAACATAAAAAGCATTAATACCTCGCTTCCTCGTTATAACGAGGCGGTCTGCAGGCGGCAAAAGTTATAGAGCGCGTATAGAGCGAAAACGCTGGAGGCTTTGCCGCGGTCGCAAAATCTGTGCGCTCCGCCGCCGCCGTTGCTGCAGCTTTCTCTATCTCTCTCTCTCTCTCTCTCTCTCTCTCTCTCTCTCTCTCTCTCTCTCTCTCTCTCTCTCTCTCTCTCTCTCTCTCTCAACCCGCAAGTTTATTACTGGCCACGCGGCGACGGCGGAGCCCGGGATTATACAATTTAAAATGAGTTAATTGAAGTGCAATAAGTCGTTAAAACTCTCGGGCAAATTAATTAATGCGAAGCCACCTCTCTCCCGCGGACGAAACGAAACGAGCGGAGGATATTCACTCGCCGGAGCTGTCTCTCTTCCTCTTCGCTCAGCTTTTTCTCCTCTCGCGGATAATGTAGTCTGGCGCGGTAAGAAACTTTTCACGATGCATAAATGCATTCTCCTGTCGCATCGCTATTTTTGAATAGAGATGCTCATCGGCAACGCGTCGAAACATGATATTATCGACATTTTCATGCGCATATACGAGTCAAGGGCAATATAGTCTCGAGATTAATTTGCTTAGCGAAACGATTTATGAACATGGCAAAAGGAAAAGCCTCGCCAGCCAGAATCAAAAGCCAGAGAAAGAGAGGGGGGGGGGACCGTCGCTGCTGCAGCGTTATTATTATACGGCGCTCGCGGGAGACATTATCGTCCGCGCGGGATCTTTAGTAGTTGTAAAATATTATACAGCGCGAGAGCTAGCGCGTAAACGCTCTCTCGTCGTTGTATAACCCTTTTAGATTTCCCCGATTTTACGAGTATACTGTTTCTGCTGCTGCTGCTGCTTCTTTTTCGTGGTAAATTACCGGCGGCGGCGACGGCGCTTATATCCTCGCGGTGACGTGTACGCGTATTATACACTCGATATGATAGACGAAAATCGCATTCGAAAATAAAGACTTTTCGGAAAAGCCCGCGACCGCGGCTCGCTAAAGCGTCGTAAGCCGCACGCGGGGAC